>CM077098.1:64818149-65370881 GCA_039513925.1 Platanthera zijinensis | reverse complement strand
ACAATCTATGAGCAGCAGGTTATGCAGCTGGACAGCCAGGCCAGGACAACAGGGCCTGAGGGGACTGTACCGTCGCTACCGTCAGTTACTGATGTGAGTGTGAGAGGTTTTTGTTGTACCCTTTTGGGAAAAATATTCATGTACTCTAATATTAGAAGCTTGTTGAAGCTTCTCTACTTTGTTATATTATGGACTATATGCTTGGTGTGGATTTGACTTCTATGTTATATTTTGGTTGGGTTGGCAATATATGATATTGGTTATAGCCGGCAGGATAGGCGTCTTGTGGTACGGGCTGCCGAGTGTTAGTACTACTGCGATGCGGCTTTTCTGGGCATAAGACTCCTCTCGTGTCGTGTTTTGTGTTCCGGGAGGGTGGTATTACAAAATGTTATCAGCTTGCTATGATCCTAAAATGAAGAAGTCATTTAACAATGGTGCCACCCCGTTCGATTAATTAGTTTGGGGACAAACTGACTTAGCGGAAGCAGTGGTGTGCCCATATGTAATTCACACTAATTTTGTCCATCTTTGACCTTAGATAAGCCGACCTAACCTTAAGTTTGTACCTTACGTGTAGATCCTAGTACTTGTTGAGCCGGTGAGGGGCACCGCGCCCCGTCCGTACCTACACAATTCCAACAAATCAGAGCTGGGGAAAAACACTCACAGCTATTGGTCCCAATCCCAGCAAGCCCTTGTACAACTGCAGGGTCCAGATCACTTGGTTTAGCACTTTCCGAGAATTTTCCCCTCCTGCTTACCTTGGGACGAAGTCGGCAGTGCGTACGGAAGACTGGCTTGACACTGTACAAGAACTATTGGCAGGAATAAGGTGCCCAAATAACATGGTGGTGACCTTGTTAGGACATCTTAGAGTTGCCATGCCAAAAGGTGGTTGAAGTCCTCATGGCTCCACTTTTCAAGGACGGGTGTACACGGATATCAGTTAGAGCGAATTCTCTAAAGTCTTTTTAGTCATTTCATCCCCTCGGCCCTGGGGATAATCTTGAAGAGAGATTTTTACAACTGAAGCAAGGGTCAAAGTAGGTTACAGAATGAAGTGATGATAGATACAACTCTAGAGTGGGGGGGGGGGTGAATAGAGTATTCAAAATTAGGACACCCTACTCAACTCCCTTAGAGTTTATTTGCGGAATGAGTTTATAGATATTGATAACCCTAGAGCCTAATACAAAGTGAAGTGCACTAGAGAGGGGAAACTGTAATTATAGTTGAGCCTTGAACCTATCACAGCAACTAGCAATCCTAGTTATTTCTACTCACAGCCACAGTGCAATAAATTAAATAAGCAGCACAGACGACACAAGAAATTTTATAGTGGTTCCCTCTAAATAGGTACATCCACTCTTCTACCACCCTGGTAGGAATCCACTACAGGTTTTTGTTTAGGTGCCCTGCCACCAACTGATCTGCTTCAGGTAGATCAAGTAGGACCCTTTGAGCTTTTGATCAGGAGCTCAAAATTCAACACAGGTTTTTGATCAGGTGCCAGCCACCAAGGGTTCACTTTTGAAGGGAGTAATAACCCTTTGTAAAGGAGGTTGAGAGAGTTAAGGTTTCTTCTCTATTGTTAAATAGATTAGAGAAGCTAGTGGATTGCACAGAGCTAGATAGCTCTAAAGAATCAAGGCTCCCCCTGGCTTAAAGAATATCCAGGAAGGAGTCTTGCTTCAGGGTGCAGGAACTCTTCTGAACTAAGACAAAGAATTATCTTGGGTTCTGAAGGAGAAGCTTGAAGAAGACTCTTGATTTGGAAAAGGTGTTCTTCTTCAAACAGCTTCCTTTCTTCTTCTTCTTCTTCTAAAGGCCTCTGAGTGAATGTCTTCCTATGAGCAGGATGAACTCAGGATGAAGAAGAATGCTGAAGAGATTTGATCTTCTCAGTTGAATGTGAATTTCTGAGAGCTGTAGAACTTTCTTGCTTTCTCTCTTTCTTTATGCTGCTATGTTAACTGTAAGTTCTTTGTATCTCTTTTGTATCTATATATATTTCTTCTTTCAGAAGAAGCTCTTTATATATGAGCCTTTGCAACGGCTCTAATTTGAGTTTGAATCTTGTCTTCTTCTGGAATCTGCAATCTGGGCTGCAAAAAGCATAAAGCAAAAACAAATCCTGCAGACAGACATGCTATAAGGGATAAAGCTTTCTAAGAAGCTGCATATCCAATCTGATAAAAGGGTGCAAGAAAACGGTCACATCAGAAAGAACTCTTTACGGCCAGAGAAGACTTTCTGAGTCTAACGGCTATAAAGGACAGCCTGGCAGATAAAGCAGAAAATATATTTCAACTAATAAGACAAAACACTTGTCAGATAAAGATTGGCTCATGCATAAGGAATGAAGCAGAGATTGCCTGGAAATAATAACATAAATTTACTGAAATAATATGCCAAATAAATATGAAATAAATCATAGAATAGAAGAGGACAAAATTACTAAAGACATACAGCAGAACGTCGAACGACCCTCGGAGATCGTCGACGAAGCACAGAGATCGTCGACCTATCAAACAGATAGGTCGAACTACAAAGCAGATAGTCGAACTACCACAGCAGATACTCGACCTTATCAGAACAGATAGTCGAGCTATCAGATAGTCGACCTATCAAGACAGATAGTCGAACTATCAAACAAAACAGATAGTCGACCAATCAAACAGATAGTCGAACTATCAACAAAACAGATAGTCGACCTATCAAACAGATAGTCGAACTATCAAAGAAAACAGATAGTCGACCTATCAAACAGATAGTCAAACTATCAAAGAAAACAGATAGTTGACCTATCAAACAGATAGTCGAACTATCAGATAGTTGAACTATCCAAGCAGATAGTCGAACTATCAAACACAACAGATAGTCGACCTATCAAGACAGATAGTCGAACTATCAAGCAACACAGATAGTCGACCTATCAAACAGATAGTCGAACTATCAGATAGTTGAACTATCCAAGCAGATAGTTGAACTATCAAGAAATCTGTCTGGTCAAAAGAAGTCGAGCGGGGTTCGACGATCGGCGAGGCAGATTCCACAGAACGTCGAGCTAACAAGAGTTGAACTAACTCAGAGATAGACGATCTGCTAACAGACAAACGTCGTCCAACTGATAGACGATCGTCGAACAGTCGATAGACGATAGTTGAGCGGCGTTCGACCATGGTCGAAGAAAAAATAACTTAACCAAATTTTCATCTGGATAAGTGACAACTCTAAAATTAGAGCAAATAACTAAACAAACTAACTTTGACCATAGATAAATCTTGGGTCGAGAGACTAAAAGAGAGGACTGAACTCAAATCCAAACTAGGGTACCAACAATCTCCCCCTATTTGAGTTAAGTCTCTCAACAACAAAACAAACAAAACAAAATACTGGAAATAAATAAAATACAGGAAGGGAAATATCTAAGCAGCAGAGAGCATCAATCAAACAGACAAATAAATAACTGTCAATCAATGAAATTTAAGAAGCTTCAGAATTTGGTTTAGATTCAGAGGAACTAGGAAAAAAGAAATTTTCCTGAAAGGGTCTAAAGCTTCTTTCTTCGATAGCTTTAGATCTTGCTCTCCAATAATTCTAGATTCTGATGTCCTTGGAACAACTGCTTCAGGATGCTTTTCCATATATTTGAAGGGTCAAATACTCAGGTCTAACCTGGAATTTATCAAGCTCCTTCTTTCTGAATTTAGACATTGTCGTTAATCCTGTAGTATCTTTCCTTCAGCTTTGGCTTTCTAATCTGGGCTGATCCAACCAGTTCAAGAAATCTAGCCATCCTGAAATCAGGATCAAGCTCTAGACTTTCATACACATTTTCACAGGTTAGATCTACAGGTTTCACAGCTTTAAATTTAATAGAAAGATCTAACAGCTTTCAGCTAGCTCTTTATTTTCCTGAATGACTAGAGAAGAAGGAGGAGCAAACTCAGCAAATTTCTTACTCGATTTTTCAGAGAAAATAACTCTTTTACCTTTTGAAACAGTTTTCTTTGCATGATCTGGCTTTGAAGAAGATATGCTCTTGGTTTCTTTGGAAGGAGGAGGAGAAAAGGTTGGTTTCTGATAAACTACCTCCTTCACTTGTTCTCTTGCATCAGCATCATGCCTTTGGTATCCAGATTGGGATTTGCCTTGATATCCTTGATTGCTTTTCTTTTTGATAGGGTTGGGATGGAGTAAACCTAGCAGACGGGGCAGAAGCATTGCAGACAAATTGCCAGAAGCTCCTGCACTGGGAGGTGGAGGAGGAGGGACCTCTAGGGGTCCATTTGGAGCAGGACTGTCATTACCTTTTAGATTTCTTTCTTACTTTTGCTGATTCTTTGAGAATCCCATACAATGCTGAAACTCTTTGGACTTGGGATCAATTTCTTTCAAGATATAATAAGGAATATCATTGTCAGGGTTAGGAGGAGGAGGAGCAACAACTTTTCTTTTCTTTTTGGCAGATTTCTTTCTCTTAGATTCTTCAGATTCATCAGAATCATCCTCATCCTCAAGTTTGATGATGGAGGATGATCATAGGGATCAAAGGATTGTTGCACAGCTTTTTCTTTCTCTTTTGAAGCATCTTTTTCTAAACTCTTCTTCCAAGGCATCCTGTTCCAGAAGAGTGTCTAGATCTAGTCCAGGGGTGTCATCCCAGACTATAGACTTTTCACTTGAATTTCTGAAACATTCTTTTGTTTTAACTGTAACGTCATGGAGACTAGTTCTTCTTACACAGCTAACTGAGCTGGTTGAGCAGCCTCAGGATCTTGAACAAGTGGTTCTGGATCAGGTTGAACTTCTAGAGCAGGTTGATGAACAAGTTCTTGGACAGCTAACACTTCTTCCACTATATCTGTAGTATCGTGAACACAAATTTTGCTAAATGAAATTGTATCATTCCTTCTAGGTATTCCATACTAACATGTCAGTTATCAAGTCTAGAAAAATGAGTAAAAGAATTTTCCTTCAGGATTTTCCTTAGAATGTCCTAACTCCCATAATTCATCTAGAAAGGAGGTAATGACTCTTTCTAGGTAGAGGGCAACTAAGGGAGTGGAGAATTCTTCTAGGCAGACTTTGACAACAAATTCAGTTTTCATTATAGCATCAGAAATATCTTTTTCAGACAGTGGAGGTACTGTTTCTTCTATCTCTTTTTCTGTATCTGCTGGAGGATTTGCTGGAAGAGAGGACAGGGGCAGTTCAGAGGCATCTTCATAGAGCATCTCCCCCTGCCTGATTTAGTGGAAACTGAAACCAGGCCCCTAGATGAAGAGGGTCAGTAGATTTGGAGAGGGCTTGGATGGAGGTAGTCAGGGAAGAGATGGAGGATACAAGGGGAGCAATTGCTTCTTCAATCATGATTTTGATTGAAGGAGTAATTAACTCCAATATGTTGAGATGAAGGCTGGGTGATTTCAAATGAAGGTGGGGGAATCATAGTAGATGGATGAACAGCAGGGATGGTGTACTCCTGATGAGATGGAGAGTGAACTGAGAATGATGGGTGGATGCAAGAAGATCAATATGATCTGAAATGAAGAATTGGTGACTGAGGGGAGTGGAATAACCACAAGCAATAAATAAGCCAATAATAAAAACTAGGATGAGATATCCTAGCAAGATGAGAAGGGAGAGGAGATACTGGTGATGATGCATGGGGAATTGTGGAGGAAACAAGAAGATGAGATGCAGAGTTGGTACTTCAACTGAAGTAGATGGTGGCACTTCATAGAGGTGGATGGTAATGCAGAAGAAGTGGATGGAAGGGAGGATTGGCTGAGCCTGCTTCTTGAAGGAGGGGAGTGACTGAAACAGTCCTTGTGCTCTCAGATGCAACTAGAGCTACCCCTGCAGGAGCGGGCTTCAGAAAGCTCCTTTTCCACTTGACAAACAGGGTTGGGTCCATCTTTTTTGCTGGCATTGATGGATGTAGAAAACTGAAACCAACAAATGGGGATATTTCCCTTTTAGAAATATCCCAAGCACCCTACCCAGGGTGACTTCCTTCTTGCTATTCTTTTTCCTTATTAAATCAAACAAAACTCCTGCCCAGTTAATCTGCTTCTTGTTCACGATAGCACACATCAGGGCAAACTGAGCCTGGTTATATTATCATGGGCAGAGTGCTTTCCCAGAAGCACTTTTCCGACTAGTTCAGCAAGGAACTTTATCTTCAACGAAAAGTTCACCTTAAGCAGCTTAGAAGGAATGTCGTCGACATGTCCTAATTCAGTCAACATTCTCCCAAATTCTTGGGTATCTTGCTCATAATCATCTTCCCATTCAATAATCCGAAAATATATGTCAAAACGGCGGGAATCAAAATTACCTCTTCTCCGCCTATCGTTCCAGTCATAGATTCGTCATTGGAGGACAAAGTGAAAGCCTGAAAGTGGGAACAAGATCTATCTCAACTCTAGAGGGGGGTGAATAGAGTTATTTAAAGTAAATTCACAATTTTAAACTAGCAAAACTTTTAAGATTTAACTTATATATAGGTGTAAGGTGCCTGCTATAGAATTAACAAGACAGTAAAAAGAAGAGCACAACACACAGCAAAGAAAACACACAAGCAAACCAGAAAACACAAGGAGCTATAGTGGTTCCCCAAAACCTGGTACATCCACTCTTCTACCACTCTGGTAGGAATCCACTGTAGGAAGAGTTGATCAGGTGTCCTGGCACCAATGAGCTTTTGATAAGGTGCTCAAAAACCAAACTAGATTTTTTGATCAGGTGTCTTGCCACCACTGAGTTTTGACAAGGTTCTCAGAACCAGAATCAAAGCTTTTGAAGGGAGTTTTGAAAACCCTTTTACAGAGGGAAAGGGAAAAGAAAAAGAGTGAAGATGTCTTCTCTGTCTCAATCAAAGAGAGAAGCACAAGTGGATTTGTGTTGTCAAAGCTCCCCCTGAGATGTTGACTAGATCAGGAGTGGAAGCTTTGCTTCAGGGTGATAGGTCTTCAGAAGCTTCAGATCTCTAACAGAAGATGGTTTCAGCAGATGCTGAAAGATGAGTACTCTGGAGTCCTTGAGATGAAGCTAAGATCACTTTTTCAGTATGCCAAAATGTTCAACTGATTCTCCAGGGTTGATTACTTGAGTTTTCTTGTGTTGATCAGACTGTCCTGAGAATCACTTGTTCTTTTTCTTTCTTATCTGTGTATATCACTATCTCTGTCTCTGTCTATATATGTATATCTAAATCTGTGTATTAGAGAAACGAGAGAAGCAACTTTTATTCTCTGAAGATCCTATGTCTAAGATAGCCGTTAACAGACATTAAATGCCTTCCATAAAGTTTTGTCTTCTAGAGGAAAGTCCAATAAAACATTCTCAAAAAGAATTCCTTGAAACTTGCTCCAGAATAAATGAAAATGGCTGGCAGATCTCTTGACATAAATGCTGAGAGAATTTGAAAAAATTCCAAGTTGTACTGAATTTGAATCCTTAAAAACGTCGATCTCTCAGGGAAAACGTCGATCTGAGCTCTACGATCGTCGACCTGAGCTCAGAGATAGGAATGAAGATCAGACAGAAAGCGTCGACCTGGGCTCGAAAATCGTCGATCGGAGCTCAGCGACCTGAAGAATAAGCTGAAGACAGATCGTCGATCTGAGCTAGACGATCGTCGACCGGAGCTCGGACGATTCAGCAAAGTTGAGCTCAGAGAGGGTCGAACGGAGTTCGACGTTTCGTCGACCTAAGCTCGACGATAATTGTCTTTGCCTCAGCTTTAAGTCTGATTCTTTGAATGGTCCTGGGGGCAGATTCAAACCTAAATTCTAAGCCCTAGAATCATTCTAATGTTGACCTTTTTAACTATACATCTAGGTCAAACTGGATTCCTAAGACAAACATAGTGATCCTTGCCCAAATTAGTAATAGGTTGTTCCAACAATCTCCCCCTATTTGGGTTAGGATTACTATTTACAAATCTCAGAAATAAAAACAGCATCATATTGAAGAGCAATAAACTAAAACAAAATAGCAGAGCAAGAAATCATAGCAGAAATCAAATGGAATTTCAGCAAATATTCAGAGAGATTGTGCTGTCTGCTTACAGAAATTACTTCTTTTCACTTCCTTTCTTAAATATAATTTCTCTGTTAGGATTAAGGGCTTCCTTCTTTGACCTTCTATCATCATCTACACCTAAGGAGGTTTGAGCTCTTGGCCTGGGAACCACAACCTCAGGATGCAACTTCATGTAGTCCACTGGGTCAAAGAATTTTCTTGAAGAATACCTTTCCAGTTCAGCTTTCCTTTGATCTGATAGAGTAGTAATATTGGAGGTGTCTTTCCCTTGTTCTCTGGCTTTCTTCAACTGATCTAAGGCAGCCAGTTCTTTCATCCTTGTAGTCCATGACACTGGATTGTTCTCTGGATCTTCAAAAGGCACTGCAGGCTCATATCTATTTACAGTTTCTAAAGCAATAGGGATTCTAGTCTCAACTTTTTCTTGAGTTTATAAGGGAAAGGACCTTGAGCAGAGTCCATGTGTCTTTGTCCCTTCCTTGCATGAAATCTATGTCCTCTTTGACTTCCTCTATACTGTCCCCCTCTGGACTGATAACCCCTTTGGTATTGCCCCCTTAGATGGTATCTTTGAGAGGACTGGGAGGAACTTGCTTAGAATCTGGGGTTTGAGAAGCTGAGCCTCCACCTGATCCTGAATCTGGAGGAGGAGGAGGAGGAGGCTGAAACCTAGAAGATTTTTTCATATTTATCCAATTTTTCTTTTCTTCATAGCTTTCACTTGATTTTTGGAATACTGCATCCAGGGCTCAGGATAGGACATTCATGCAGAATATAGTATGGAATGTCATTTGAATCTTTAGCTTGAGGAGGAGGAACCTTCATCATGGCTTGCTTCTGGCCTTCCTTTTCTTGGCAATAGTATTAGAAGAATCATCAGATTCAGTTTAAAACTGATCACTGTCTGAACTTTGAGGTCTATCATATAAGTCATCAATACTCTTTATATACTTTTCTTGTTGTTTTACTTGATCAGGGGTCAGAGCAGGAGCAGCAACAGCAGCAGAAATTTGAGCAACAAAGAAATAGAAGCAGATTCTTCCAGATATGTGGCAAGTTCTTTAGCAGCAGTATCCTCAACACAGAAATCATGTCAATATCTTCTGATACAATTGTAGAAACAGCAGCAGCAGCAGAGATGGAAGCAACAACATCCACAACCTTGAAAGAATTGACATATGAGGCAATTAGGCTGGGATCACATACAGAGATAGGCACAATGGCCTTAGTGAGGTCTTCAGCTTGATGCACTGGCAGAGAACTGAAATAACAGAATCAAATATAGAAAGCAGACTCTGAAGGTCCACTGCAAAAACAGGAACATGACTTGAACCTTCAGCAGCCTCAGGCACATCCAATGCTTCATAAGGCATCTCCCCCTGCCTGGGTTCAGTGAGACTGAATCAAGGCACCCAGATGAAGGGATTGCCTGGGAGGAGAGGAAGGAAGAAACTTGGTAGACAGCTCCTGAACATGTTTCAGGAGTGGAGCCAAGGAGGTCTCCAACAGTGAGGTTAGCTTGGGGGCTAGCAACACATAGAGCTTGTCTGCCAGGGCTGAAAGATCTACATGCTCAAGATTGGCTTGAGCAGAGGTAGTAGTTGAAGAGACTGGGATGAGGGTGCTGGAAGCTGATGTAATGGAGAGTGTGGAGATAGGAGGTGTTGGGATGGATGGCTCTGAAGGAGGAATAGTGGAGATAGATTTATTGAGGAGGAGATGGATGAGATGGAAGAGGAAAAGGATGGGGTGAAGGATGGTTGAGAAAGGATGTCTTGAAGAAGTTGTTGGTAAGAGGATGTAGATGGAAGCTCAGGAGGAGTTGGAGGAGAATCATCCATGAAGGAGTCATCTATAAGAGAAAATGATGGAGTGGTGAAAGATGGATAAGAGAACAAAGGGTGGAACTGTTCTGAGGTAGAGGCTGGAGGAGGTGAAATTGGTGAAGAGATTGTAATGGGGATGAGATAATAGAGATTGAGATTGGTGAAGAAGTTGAGGTGGTGACTGGGATAGAAACAACTGGAGGAGGAGAGGAAGAAGCAGGCAATCCTTCTGCTGGGGCAGAGATCTGAGGAGTGACTGTAACAGTCCTGGTGCCTGAAGCAAGTGGTGCTGCAGCAGCCCTGCTGGGGTTGATGATCTGCCTGTCCCATCTGCTGAAGAGGGCACAGGTTAACCTCTTGGATGCATTGATGTACATCCCACTAGAGGTCAGCAGCTCAGGGCACCTGGAGTGCAGGTAAACCCTAATATCCTCCCATAGCTTACACAACTTTTGTTAAGCTTCTTCTTGATCAGATTGAAAAAGATGGATCCCCAATCTAAATGTTTCTTGTCAACCAGAGCTCCCATTAAACCGAATTGGTATCTTGATATAGTATCATGGGCTGAGTGCTTTGCCAGAAGCACTTTACCAACCACATCAGCCAGAAATTGGAATTCAATGGAGAGGTTCTTTTTCAGCAGTTTGTTAGGGTTCACAGCAGTGTGAACCATTCATTCCAGCATAGAATCATACTCTTCTCCAGACAAATCTATGGTTCATCTCCAGTACTAAGAAGGAAAACCTCTGTTAGAAGGGCGGCGGACAAAGGTACCTGAGTCCCTTTGATTCAGCTGATTACAGAATTCGCATTCTCATTCGTGGTGGTAAAACACCATTCCTTTATCTCTTCTGCTGCAATCTTCATTCGGGTGGACATGATCTGAAACAGTTGCTGTTCTCGAAAAAGGTTGAGAATATCCTTGAATCTTTGATCACTTCCATCGAAAGAATTCATATCAATGTCGAAACCTGTATCAAATTTCATCTTTGAAATACAGCACTTGACACAGCCATCTGTACCTACAAAGATGAAACAAACATGACCAAGTATAGAAGGTTTGGAGGGAAGAGAGAAAGTTGCAGAGAGTATTAAAGGGTAAACGACGAGGGCGCCCGAAAAATGATTTTATATTAGGGTTCGACGCGAAAAATGAAAGGATCGTCGATCTCCGTTCGACGATCAGGATTCCTGATGGAAGCTGAAAGGGCTTCAATATCGTAGATCTCAGTTCGACGATCTAGGGAGAACGTCGAGCTCAGGTCGACGATCGAAGGCCTGAAAGAGATAGTATACAACTATCTGACACGCTCTGAACTCAGGTCGACGTTTGAGAAAACGTCGATCTCCGTTCGACGTTTCTCGGGAAACGTCGATCTCCGTTCGACGCTTTCTGGGGAAAACGTCGAGCGCAGTTCAGAGTCAGAAACTATCCTACAGACATAAAAAAGGTGAGTTTTTAGCCTAATCTGGTCTATTTTTAGCTTGAAAATCTTGCAATTTATTTTAGGCTTCCTCCATCTAACATGCCTAACTGATTGAGGAAGAAGTTGTCTTTCTTTTCATCCAAGGGCTTGGTGAAAATATCTCCCCTTTGCAAATCAATTGGGATATATTGAAGTTCAAATTTTTTTTTCTCAACATTGTCCCTTAGAAAATGATGCCTAATTTCTATGTGTTTTGTCCTACTATGGAGGACTGGATTTTGTGCAATGGAAATAGCACTGGTGTTATCACAAAAAATATTTTAGACTTCTCTAAGTTGTAACCATAGTCTAAGAGTTGGTTTTGTATCCACAATATTTGTGAACAACAACTGCCTGCAGCCATGTATTCAGCTTCAGCAGTTGAGGCTGACACAGATGTTTGTTTCTTACAATACCATGAGACAAGTCTATCACCAAGAAACTGACAAGTTCCACTGGTGCTTTTCCTGTCTATTCTGCATCCAGCATAATCTGCATCTGAAAATCCAGTTAAGTCAAATGCTGAATCTTTTGGATACCAGAGTCCTAGATTTGGACAGCTTTTAACATACCAAAGAATCCTCTTTACTAAAGTTAAGTGTGACTCTCTAGGGCTGACTTGGAATCTAGCACATATACATGTAGCAAACATTATGTCAGGCCTACTGGCTGTAAGGTACAATAGAGAGCCAATCATTGCTCTATATGTTGTCTGATCAACTGGTTTCCCATGTTCATCAGCATCCAATACAGCATTGGTAGGCATGGGTGTTTTTCATACATGATGCATCAGACATCCCAAATTTCTTAACCAATTCTTTTGCATACTTGTTTGAGAAATAAACATGCCTTCAGCATATTGTTTGACTTGCAATCCTAAGAAGAAGGATAGCTCACCCATGCTACTCATTTCAAATTTAGAGTGCATAAGCTTGGAAAACTTTCTGCACAAATTTGAATCAGTAGACCTAAATATAATATCATCTACTAAATTTGTACTAATAGGGTATGAGACTTATGGGTTCTAATAAAAAGAGTTTGGTCTACTCTCCCCCTAACAAACTCATTTTTCAGCAGAAAGCATGCTAGAGTCTCATACCATGCTCTAGGAGCTTGCTTGAGACCATATAATGCTTTGTGAAGTTTAAAAACATAATCAGGATGGGTTAGAGATATAAAACCTGGAGGTTGTCTGACATAGACTTCTTCTTTGATCTCCCCATTGAGAAAAGCACTCTTCACATCCATTTGATAGACTTTGAATCCCTTGTGAGCAGCATAAGCCAGGAATATTCTTATGGCTTCTAACCTTGCAATAGGTGCAAAGGTCTGGTCATAGTCTATCCCCTCTTCTTTGAGAATATCCTTGAGCAACTAGCCTTGCCTTATTCCTTACAATAATTCCTTGATCATCCAGCTTATTTCTGAACACCCATTTTGTTCCAACAATTGAATGATCCTTTGGCTTAGGCACTAGTTCCCAAACTTTATTTCTTTCAAATTGATGCAACTCCTCTTGCATTGCAATGATCCAGTATGGATCTTACTCTGCATCTTGAATGGTTTGAGGTTCAATTTGAGAGAGAAAGCAAGTGTGCATCAGGTTTTGATTGACCTGATTTCTGGTTTGCACACCAGCTGAGATGTTTCCAATCACTTGGAGATTGGATGATCTCTTGGTGTTACTAGATCAATAGGGGGTGTTGATTGTTCACCAACCTGTGTTGTTGTTTCCTCTTGTGGGACAACAACTGGCTCTTCAAGAAGATTTTCTTCCAGATGTGAAGCAGCTTCTTCATCTTCACTACTTTTATCCTTTTGAGTGACTTGTAATCTGTCCAATTCTTCAGCTAGAGAATGCACCTGCAAATGTTCTATGGTAGAAGTATTCTTCTCCTTGAAAGACATATTAGTTTGATCAAAGGAAATGTGGACAGATTCTTCTATTTTTAGAGTAGTTTTATTATAAACCCTATAAGCTTTACTGATCATGGAGTATCCCAGAAACACTCCTTCATCAGCTTTTGCTTGAAATTTTGCTAAATATTTCTTGTCAGTATTGTGAATGTAACAAGTGCAACCAAAAACTTTGAAATAGTCTACTTTAGGTTTCTTCCCTTTGAGCAATTCATAGGGAGTCTTGCCCTTCAGTTTATGTATTAGATTTCTATTCAACACATAATTGGAGGTGTTCACTGCCTCAGCCCAAAAGGATAGAGGTAGGTGAGCATCTGTCAATAATGCAGTTGCAGATTCAATAAGGGTTCTATTTTTCCTTTCAGCTACCCCATTTTGTTGAGGAGTTCTAGGAGCTGAGAAAGTATGCCTTATCCCTTCACTTTGACAGAACTCTTGCATGAGAAGAGAATCAAACTCTGTCCCATGATCACTTCTGATCAGGGCAATGTGAGTGTTGAACTCAATCTGAATGCATTTGAGAAACTCTGTCAAACACTTAAAGTTATCAGACTTCTTCCTCAGAAAGAATACCCATGTGAATCTTGAAAGTCATCTACAATCACTAAAGTATAGGATTTCCATCCTAAGCTTTGTACTGTAATGTGTCCAAAGAGATCCATGTGTAACAGATACAAAATCCTAGGTGAATCACTCTTGTTAATTGATCTAAAGCTATTTTAGTTTGCTTGCCTAATTGACAAGCCTTGCAGAGTCCTTCCTTCTTGTAGGGGCCAGAAGGCAGTCCTCTAACAAGGTTGTCCTTGGATAGCCTAGCAATGGTTCTAAGGTTAACATGTCCTAGTCTCTTATGCCATATAATATTAGGTCTAGATATGGAATTAAACAGGCAAATATCTACCTTAGATGAATGAAAGTCTACTAAGTAAATATTACCTTTCCTGTTACCTATCAACACAGTTGTGTTGTCTTCTGACTTGATCTTGCATATTTCTTTGTTGAAAGTCACTTGATATCCTTCATCACACAGCTGACTAATGCTTATAAGGTTGTGCTTGAGTCCTTCAACATAGACTACTTTCTTGAAGGTGACTGTCCCAATTTGGACTGCACCATATCCTTTTGTAGTTCCAAAGTTTGAATCACCAAAAATTACTTTGGGTCCAAGCTTGGCTTTAAAGGATGTGAAGTTATCCTTATTCCCTGTCATGTGCTTTGAGCACCCACTATCCAGATACCACAACTGGTTTGATGTTGGATAGGTCTTCACCTACACATAAACAGCTTATATGTTTTTGACCCAGTTAACCTTGGGCCTAGGTTGATATCCCTTAAATTCAGAAATAAAAGACATCCCAGGTTGATTCTTATAACCTTCAGATGGTATCTCCAAGAAGGTATTATCCATTCAGTATAAGGATTAAAGCATTGGGATGAAGCACTTCTAGGATTGAATTGAGATTTGCCTCTGAAAGAAGGTTCAAAGCTCTGAACTCCATTCGACGATTGTCGATCTGAGTTCGACGATCTTGGGTAAAATCGTCGAGCTCCGTTCGAAGATCGACTGTGAGAGAATTCAGAGTTCAGGAATCGTTGAGCTGAGTTTGACGTTTCAGCCTGAGATCGTCGATCTCTGTTCGACGATCGTCGACCTCTGCTCGACGTTTTCTGTTGAACTTTGCTTTTCTTAGATAGATCTGAATTCTTCCTAGCTACCTCTACAACACCCTTCCCTTTATCAGAAATAAATTTGATTGGGGTGGTTAATACTATGGGTTGGCTAGATGAAGCACCCAAGCCCAGTGTACTATTTAATCTTGAGTTCACTGTGCTTGTGATGTCCATTAATTTGATACTTCTCCCATTAAGGGATTCTTCAAATTGCTTGGCCTTGGATAGTTCACTTTTTAGTGAAGCTATCTCCTCTCTATAGCATTCTAACTCTTCAGAGAGTTTGAGGTTCTCTGATTTTAAAGTGTTATACTCAGATAGTTGTTTTCTGAGGGAAGTGATTTCCTTTTCAGACTCCAACAGATGTAGGCATAGTACTTTAAACTCATATTTAAAATCCTCAGAACTGAAATCAAATGAATTGATTACCTGATCTTCTTCTAGTTGAGCTTCTGAATCTGATTCTGACTCTTCTGCTTCTGAATCTGTTTGAGAGGCATTGATAGCCATCATGCAGAATTCCTTTTCATCAGCATCATCCTCATCATCAATGGAGCTGGATGAGGCTTCAGAGTCCTCTTCAGTTTCACTCCATGTCTCAACAACAAATCCCTTCCTTGTATGTTTGTTCTTGCTGGAGGAGGGTTTGTCTGAGCTGTTCTTTCTGAAGTCTTTCTCCTTTCTTCTTTCTCTTCTATCTTTCTTGTCCTTGTTCTTGTTTTCTGGACAGTCAGGCACAATATGGCCTGGTTTCCTGCAACCAAAACATATAATTTCTTTATTATTATTTGATTTATCATACCTTGGTTTATCATGTCCCTTGTATGATCTCTTTCTGAAGTCTTTTCTCGCCATCTTGTAGAATCTTTTGGCCAGTAGACTTAGGAGCTCATCATTTCCTGTAGCTTTATCTTCAGGCTCCTCTTCTGCAGCTTTGAAGGCTATGGTCTTCTCTTTCCTTGTGACTAGAGAAGTAGCCTTTTGTTCTTCTTCTCTATTTTTAATGAGCAGCTCATAAGATTTGAGCTTGCCCAGGAGAGCTTCAGTGGTAATCTCATTTAGACTTCTGGCATCTTTGATTAGCCAGATTCTTGAATCCCAAGTGCTGGGGAAGCACATTAAGATTTTGTCATTCAGCTCAGTCAATGAGATTTCTTTATCCAGAGTATTTAACTCATTGATAATCAGACTTAGTTTATTGTACATGTCAGCCACTGATTCAGCTTCTCCCTTTTTAAAATTCTCATATTGGCTTATAAGATGGGATCTCCTGTCTTTCCTTTCATCAGCAGACCCTGAGACAATTTCAGAGAGCTTGTCCCAAATTCCTTTGGCTGAGTTGTATTCAGCTACCTTCTGAAATATCTCATCAGACATTGTCTGAGCTAAGATGTTCATGGCCTTGGCATCTACAGTCTTCCACTTCTTTATTTCAGCATCTGTTCCTGAAGGAGGTGGAACAGCATTTGTACTTGAGCTTGCTGCTGGACTTGGGCACACTGTCAAAACAGAATTAAATATGTCTTCATCAATAGAGTTCATGTAAAGTCTAATCCTTGCTTTCCAAAGTGCAAACTTGGATAGATTGCACACTGGAGGCCTGGTGCTTGCATAATCTTTGTTCTGTGCCATGTCTTTATATAAAATTAAATATAATGAAAATAACCCTCTTAAAAGATTGATCTTATCAAGGATCTTTTGGTTCATGTGTTAGCCTGTATGAACAACCAACCTCCCTCTGATACCAATTGAAAGTGGGAACAAGATCTATCTCAACTCTAGAGGGGGGTGAATAGAGTTTATTTAAAGTAAATTCACAATTTTAAACTAGCAAAACTTTTAAGATTTAACTTATATATAGGTGTAAGGTGCCTGCTATAGAATTAACAAGACAGTAAAAAGAAGAGCACAACACACAGCAAAGAAAAACACACAAGCAAACCAGAAAACACAAGGAGCTATAGTGGTTCCCCAAAAACCTGGGTACATCCACTCTTCTACCACCCTTGGTAGGAATCCACTGTAGGAAGAGTTGATCAGGTGTCCTGGCACCAATGAGCTTTTCATAAGGTGCTCAAAAACCAAACTAGATTTTTTTGATCAGGTGTCTTGGCACCACTGAGTTTTGACAAGGTTATCAGAACCAGAATCAAAGCTTTTGAAGGGAGTTTTGAAAACCCTTTTACAGAGGGAAAGGGAAAAGAAAAAGAGTGAAGATGTCTTCTCTGTCTCAATCAAAGAGAGAAGCACAAGTGGATTTGTGTTGTCAAAGCTCCCCCTGAGATGTTGACTAGATCAGGAGTGGAAGATTTGCTTCAGGGTGATAGGTCTTCAGAAGCTTCAGATCTCCAGCAGAAGATGGTTTCAGCAGATGCTGAAAGATGAGTAGTCTGGAGTCCTTGAGATGAAGCTAAGATCACTTTTTCAGTATGCCAAAATGTTCAACTGATTCTCCAGGGTTGATTACTTGAGTTTTCTTGTGTTGATCAGACTGTCCTGAGAATCACTTATTCTTTTTCTTTCTTATCTGTGTATATCACTATCTCTGTCTCTGTCTATGTATGTATATCTAAATCTGTGTATTAGAGAAAATAAGAGAAGCAGCTTTTATTCTCTGAAGATCCTATGTCCAAGATAGCCATTAACAGACATTAAATGCCTTCCATAAAGTTTTGTCTTTTAGAGGAAAGTCCAATAAAACATTCTCAAAAAGAATTCCTTGAAACTTGCTCCAGAATAAATGAAAACGGCTGGCAGATCTCTTGACATAAATGCTGAGAGAATTTGAAAAACATTCCAAAGTCTGACTGAATTTGAATCCTTAAAAAACGTCGATCTCTCAGGGAAAACGTCGATCTGAGCTCTACGATCGTCGACCTGAGCTCAAAGATAGGAATGAAGATCAGAAAGAAAGCATCGACCTGAGCTTGAAGATCGTCGACCGGAGCTCAGCGACCTGAAGAATAAGCTGAAAACAGATCGTCGATCTGAGCTAGACGATCGTCGACCGGATCTCGACGATTCAGCAAAGTTGAGCTCAGAGAGCGTCGAATGGAGTTCGACGTTTCGTCGACCTAAGCTCGACGATATATGTCTTTGCCTCAGCTTTAAGTCTGATTCTTTGAATGGTGCTGGGGGCAGCTTCAAACCTAAATTCTAAGCCCTAGACTCATTCTAATGTTGACCTTTTTAACTATACATCTAGGTCAAACTGGATTCCTAAGACAAATATAGTGATCCTTGCCCAAATTAGTAATAGGGTGTTCCAACAAAGCCCATTCTTTAATCTCTTGAACGTTTATCTTTATTCTTGTGGACATGAACTTTTCCAATCCTTGATCTTTGTAGAGGTTGAGGATTTCCACTATCGCAGACTCATAGCAGCTGAAAGAATCAAAGTCCACGCTGAAACTAGCATCGAACTTCACCACGGACAGGAGGGCTGGAGTATTCACCATCGAAGGGGTTGGAGAAGGCGAGAGAGACGGCGAAGGCGAAACGGCAGAAATCGCGAGACAGGGAGCAAGCAGAAAGACGGAATGCGAAAAGACGCTCTCCGTCGATGATAAAAAGAACGATCTCTTAACCTAGGTCGACCATCAGTTTTATATTAAACCAGCAATCGTCGATCTATTTTAAAAGATACTGGAGACGATGGTCGAACGGTCGTTCGACGATCGTTCCTGAAGCAGAGTAGTCGATCAATCGTTCGACTATTTCTGTCATCACAAACAACAAGCCGTCGTCAACCATAGATCGACGATAGGCTCGACCTGTTCGACGATCTTCGAACGTCGGTCGACGATCTTCAAGCAGATAAGCCATCATCAACCATAGGTCGACAATAGGCTTGATCCGATCGACTATCTTTGAACATCGTTCGACGATCTTCAAACAGGTTTCAACAAAGGCAGATGTCACACTTATTCTTTTCCATTAATCATGCCTAGTTGATCCAAAAAAACAGATGCTTCTGTTCATCTAAGGGCTTGGTGAAAATATCACCTCTCTGAAGGTCAATGGATATGAACTCAAGGCTGATCTTGTTCTTTTCCACACAATCTCTCAGGAAATGGTGTCTAATCTCAATGTGCTTGGTTCTAGAGTGGTGCACAGGATTTTGTGCAATGGAGATAGCACTGGTACTGTCACACATGATTTTTGTGTTCTTGTATGTGTACCCATAATCCAAAAGCTGGTTTTGAATCCACAGGATCTGTGAACAACAACTAGCATCTGCTATATATTCAGCCTCTGCAGTTGAAGTTGAGACAGAAGCCTGCTTCTTACAGAACCAAGAGACCAATCTCTCTCCAAAGAACTGACAAGTTCCTGAGGTACTTTTTCTGTCAACTCTACAACCAGCATAGTCAGAATCAGAGTATCCAATTAACTCAAATTCTGATTCAATTGGGTACCATAGTCCTAGATTTGGACATCCCTTCAGGTATCTCAAAATTCTCTTGAGAAGAATCAAATGAGATTCCTTGGGGTTGACCTGGAATCTAGCACATAGGCATGTAGCAAGCATTATATCTGGTCTACTTGCAGTTAAATATAATAGGGAACCAACAATGGCCCTATAATTCTTTTGTTCAACAGGCTTCTCCTGATCATCAGAATCTATAACTACATTAGTAGCCATAGGTGTATGCATTGCTGAAGCATCAGCCATCCCAAACTTCTTTACCAATTCCTTGGCATATTTGGATTGGGAGATGAAGATGCCATTAGCATCTTGCTTTACTTGGAGACCAAGAAAGTAAGACAACTCGCCCAAACTACTTATCTCAAACTTAGAATGCATCAAGTTAGAGAACTTTTTGCACAGTTTGGGATCAGTGGAGCCAAAAATAATATCATCCACATACACTTGAACTAACAGGATTGTGTCCTTGTGGTGCTTGACGAAAAGGGTTCTATCAACTACTCCCCTAACAAAGTTGTGCTTTAACATGAAACTAGCTAGAGTCTCATACCAGGCTCTGGGTGCTTGTTTAAGTCCATAAAGAGCTTTTTGCAACTTGAAAACATGTGAGGGCTGAGTTGAAGAGACAAACCCAGGAGGTTGTTCAATAAATACCTCTTCCTTTAGCTCACCATTTAGAAATGCACTTTTGACATCCATCTGAAAGACCTTAAACTTCATATAGGCTGCATAGGCTAGAAAGATCCTTATTGCCTCTAGCCTTGCAACAGGAGCAAAGGTTTGGTCATAATCTATACCTTCCTCCTGTCTGTAGCCCTGAGCTACAAGCCTAGCTTTGTTCCTTACAATAATTCCATTTGCATCCAACTTGTTTCTAAACACCCACTTGGTGCCTATGATCAGTTGGCCTTTAGGTCTTGGAACCAATGTCCATACTTTACATCTTTCAAACTGATTGAGTTCCTCTTGCATAGCAATGATCCAGTAGGGATCTAGCTCAGCATCTTTAATGGTGAGGGGCTCAACATGTGAAAGGAAACAAGCATGCATCACATCCTGTCTTAATTGATGTCTTGTTTGAACACCAGCTGATATGTCTCCAATCACTTGAGATGTAGGATGATCTCTAAGTGTGACAACATCAGCAGGTGGGATGTGATCTTCAGCAACAGTTGGGATTAATTCCTTAGGAGGAATTTGATCTACTATTGGTGGTACAGCAACTGCTTCTGCAATGTCTTCATCACTGTCTGAATCAGTGATATGAAGAGTTGATCGATGGAGAATCTCTTGAGTGACATCTTTACTAGATTCTGGTACCTGCAATGAACTTGAGGAAGGAGAAGTTTCCTTCTCCTTGTAAGACATCTGAGATTCATCAAAGGACACATGCACAGATTCCTCAATTTTAGAAGTTGATTTATTAAAAACCCTATAAGCTTTGCTTACTTGGGAATAACCAAGAAAGATTCCCATTGAAGCTTTTGCTTCAAACTTTCTAAGGTATTCTTTGTTATTGTTATGAATGTATACTACACAACCAAATACTCTAAAATAATTTATTTTAGGTTTCTTTCCTTTAAGCAACTCATAAAGAGTTTTACACTTAAACTTGTGTATAAGACTTCTGTTCAGAACATAATTAGATGTGCTAACAGCTTCTGCCCAATAGGAGAGAGGCATATTAGCATCTGCCAACAGTGTTCCTGCAGCTTCAATCAGGGTTCTATTTTTCCTTTCCACTACCCCATTTTGTTGGGGAGTTCTAGGACCAGAGAAGCTATGTTTGATACCTTCTTTCTCACAGAATTCTTGCATGAGAAGAGACTCAAACTCAGTACCATGATCACTTCTGATCAAGGCAACATGAGTAGAATACTCAGTCTGCACACAGAGTAGAAAGTCTGTAAGAACTTTGAAGTTATCAGCCTTAGTTCTCAAGAAGAACACCCAAGTGAACCTAGAGAAGTCGTCTACAATTACTAAAGTGTAATACTTCCCTCCTAGACTCTGTACATTTATTGGGCCAAAAAGGTCCAAATGTAATAGATACAAGATTCTAGGTGAATCACATTTATTTATATATTTAAAGGAATTTTTGGTTTGCTTGCCTAATTGACAAACCTTGCATAGGCTCTCCTTCTTGTAGGGGCAAGAAGGTAAACCTCTAACAAGGTTGTATTTAGATAACCTAGATATGTTCTTGAGGTTAACATGGCTAAGCCTTTTATGCCATAAGGTATTGTTATTTGTTACTTCATTAAATAAGCAGATTTCAGAATGGGTTGAATTAAAATCTACTAAATAAATATTACCTTGTCTAATACCTACTAACACAACATTACTATTTAAAGTAATATTACAAAGAGTGTTAGTGAACTTTACCTGATATCCTGCATCACATAACTGACTTACTGAGATAAGGTAATGCTTCAGTCCAGTTACATATGCAACCCTTTTGAAAGTTACTGCTCCAATGGTAATCCTACCATATCCTTCAGTTTGACCACAGCTAGAATCCCCAAAGATCACCTTTGGTCCAAGCTTGGCCTTGAACTTTGACAGATTTTCTTTATTCCCTGTCATATGTTTGGAGCAACCACTATCCAAATACCACTTGTCCTGAGTGATAGGATAGGTCTTCACCTGCAGTGAGTTAAGTTAAACATTGTGGACCCAGGTAACCTTGGGTCCATTATTCTTCACATAATGAAAACTAGAAATAAAAGAATAAGCAGGTTGGGGTTTATAACCTAAAGGGTAAGATCTCCTAGGTGGGATGCTCCATGCAGTTAATGGGTCCACAAACCTAGGGTTTCTATTCATATTAAGGTTTCTAAGGTTCTGGTTATAATTTTGAAATTCATATTGAAAACGTCGATCGGCGTTCGACGATGGATGCTCAGATCGTCGAGCTTCGTTCGACCACTGAGCCTGCGATCATCGAGCAGCGTTTGACGCTTTTTGTATTTCCTTAAACTTTTGCTTTCTCTTTTCTCTCTTAGCTTTATTTAAGGCTTGATTAACTTGTCTTACTTGCTCAGTGTTCTTTATCCCATCAGCTGAAATAAAGTTCACTGGAGTTGAAAGATGATTTTTAAGAATAATTGGGGGTTCACATGATGAAGCTCCTAAGCCTAGCTTATTATTGCCTGACCTAGTGTTTGTCATGCTGGTGATTTCTAGCAACTTAAGGCTTCTACCATTTAATGATTCTTCCAATCTCTTGGACTTTGCTAGTTCATTTTTAAGAAACTTTATTTCATCACTAGATTTAGTGAGTTCTGCTTATAACCTAGCATTTTCAATGGTGATAGATTCTGATTCAGCTAACTTATTTCTAAGTTCCTTATTCTTTTTTTCTGAACTAATTAAATCTAAGCAAAGGGATTTAAACTCAGTTTTAAATTCAGAAGAAGAAAAGTCATATGAAGATAATACCTGATCTTCTGTAGGCATCTCTTCATCATCATCAGAACTCTCTGCAGCTGAGTGATTACTGCAGGAATCAATAGCCATAAGGCAGATTTCCTTTGCCTTCTTCTCTTCCTCATCCTCACTGGAGCTTGAGGAGGAAGATTCCTCATCTGAATCACTCCAAGTTTACGCAACAAATCCCTTCTCCTTTTTCTTATTTTTATAGGAGGAGGACTTGGAGTGTTTCCTGTGATGTTCTTTTTCCTTTCTCTTTTCTTTGCTCTTTTCCTCTAGACACTCTGGTAGAATGTGTCCAGGTTTCCTGCAACCATAACAAATGATTTCTTTAGCAGGAGATCTATCATACCTTGGTTTATCTTCATATCTTGAAGATTTCTTTCTGAAGTCTTTTCTTCTCATCTTGAGAAACCTTTTGGCAAAGAGTGCCATCAGCTCCTCATTAGATTGGCTTCCTTCAGAAGCATCAGCAGCTTTGAGAGCAAGAGTTTGCTCTTTTCTTGCTGGAGTTGGAGTCTTTGCTTCAGCCTCAGCTTCCCTGGTCTTCAGCACTTGCTCAAAAGACTTGAGCTTGCCAAGGAGAGCTTCTGTTGAGATTTCAATTGTACTTCTGGCCTCCTTGATAGGCCAGATCCTAAGATCCCATGTGCTGGGGAAGCACATCAGTATCTTATCATTGACCTCTGTCAATGAAATTTCCTTATCAAGAGTTCTCAGCTCATTGATGATTGAGCTGAGTCTGGTGTACATGGCTTCAACTAATTCAGTTTCAGTTTTCTTGAAGTTTTCATACTGGGATATAAGGTTGGACCTTCTGTCCTTTCTTTCATCAGCTGAACCAGCTATAATCTGGTTCAGTGAGTCCCACATGGCTTTTGCAGAGGTGCAATCAGCCACTTTCTAGATAATTTCATCAGACAAAGTCTGGGCCAGAATGTTCATAGCTTTGGCATCAGCTATCTTTGCCTTCTTGTAGGCATCATTGTAATCTAGAGGAGGCACTGCATTTAGATTTGCAGATGTTGTAGCAGTGGTTGCAGCAGGAGGTGCTGGAGGTCCTGTCAAAATAGAGGAGAAAATATCCTCATCAATAGAGTTCATATATAATCTTATTCTTGCCTTCCAGATGCTAAACTTAGCTAAGTTGCATGTTGGAGGTCTGGTGCTTGAGTAATCCTTGGACTGGGCCATGAAGTGAATATCTATAAGCTTGGTATCTATCAGGATCTTGTGACTCAGGTGTTAGCCTGTACAGTAAGTCAACCTCCCTCTGATACCAATTGAAAGTGATGATAGATACAACTCTAGAGGGGGGGGGTGAATAGAGTATTCAAAAATTAGGACACCCTACTCAACTCCCTTAGAGTTAATTTGCGGAATTAGTTTATAGATATTGATAACCCTAGAGCCTAACACAAAGTGAAGTGCACTAGAGAGGGGCAACTGTAATTACAGTTGAGCTTTGAACCTATCACAGCAACTAGCAATCCTAGTTATTTCTACTCACAGCCACAGTACAATAAATTAAATAAGTAGCACAGACGACACAAGAAATTTTATAGTGGTTCCCTCTAAATAGGTACGTCCACTCTTCTACCACCCTGGTAGGAATCCACTACAGGTTTTTGTTTAGGTGCCCTGCCACCAACTTATCTACTTCAGGTAGACCAAGTAGACCCTTTGAGCTTTTGATCAGGAGCTCAAAATCCAACACAGGTTTTTGATCAGGTGCCCTGCCACCAAGGGTTCACTTTTGAAGGGAGTAATAACCCTTTGTACAGGAGGTTAAGAGAGTTAAGGTTTCTTCTCTATTGTTGAAGAAATTAGAGAAGCTAGTGCATTGCACAAAGCTAGATAGCTCTAAAGAATCAAGGCTCCCCCTGGCTTAGAGAATATCCAGGAAGGAGTCTTGCTTCAGGGTGCAGGAACTCTTTTGAACTAAGACAAAAATTATCTTGGGGTTCTGAAGTAGAAGCTTGAAGAAGACTCTTGATTTGGAAAAGGTGTTCTTCTTCAAACAGCTTCCTTTCTTCTTCTTCTTCTTCTAAAGGCCTCTGAGTGAATGTCTTCCTGTGAGCAAGATGAACTCAGGATGAAGAAGAATGCTGAAAAGATTTGATCTTCTCAGTTGAATGTGAATTTCTGAGAGCTATAGAACTTTCTTGCTTTCTTACTTTCTCTATGCTGCTATGTATAACTGTAAGTTCTTGTGTATCTCTTCTTGTATATATATATATATATTTCTTCTTTCAGAAGAAGCTCTTTATATATGAGCCTTTGCAATGGCTCTAATTTGAGTTTGAATCTTGTCTTCTTCTGGAATCTGCAATCTGGGCTGCAAAAAGCATAAAGCAAAAACAAATCCTGCAGACAGACATGCTATAAGGAGATAAAGCTTTCTAAGAAGCTGCATATCCAATCTAATAAAAGGGTGCAAGAAAAAGGACACATCAGAAAGAACTCTTTACGGCCAGAGAAGACTTTCTGAGTCTAACGGCTATAAAAGACAGCATGGCAGATAAAGCAGAAAATATATTTCAACTAATAAGACAAAACAATTGTCAGATAAATATTGGCTCATGCATAAGGAATGGAGCAGAAATTGCCTAGAAATAATAGCATAAATTTACTGAAATAATATGCCAAATAAATATGAAATAAATCATAGAATAGAAGATGACAAAATTACTAAAGACATACAGCAGAACGTCGAACGACCCTCGGAGATCGTCGACCGAAGCACAGAGATCGTCGACCTATCAAACAGATAGTCGAACGATACAGATAGTCAAACTACCAAAGCAGATAGTCGAACTACCACATCAGATAGTCGACCTATCAGAATAGATAGTCGAGCTATCAGATAGTCGGCCTATCAAGACAGATAGTCGAACTATAAAACAAAACAGATAGTCGACCTATCAAACAGATAGTCAAACTATCAAACAAAACAGATAGTCGACCTATCAAACAGATAGTCGAACTATCAAAGAAAACAGATAGTAGACCTATCAAACAGATAGTCGAACTATCAAAGAAAACAGATAGTCGACCTATCAAACAGATAGTCGAACTATCAGATAGTTGAAATATCCAAGCAGATAGTCGAACTATCAAACACAACAGATAGTCGACCTATCAAGATAGATAGTCGAACTATCAAGCAACACAAATAGTCGACCTATCAAACAGATAGTCGAACTATCAGATAGTTGAACTATCCAAGCAGATAGTTGAACTATCAAGAAATCTGTCTGGTCAAAAGAAGTCGAGCGGGGTTCGACGATCGGCGAGGCAGATTCCACAGAACGTCGAGCTAACAAGAGTTGAACTAACTCAGAGATAGACGATCTGCTGACAGACAAACGTCGTCCAACTGATAGACGATTATCGAACAGTCGATAGACGATAGTCGAGCGGCGTTCGAGCATGGTCGAATAAAAAACAACTTAACCAAATTTTCATCTGGATAAGTGACAACTCTAAAACTAGAGCAAACTAACTAAACAACTAACCTTTGACCATAGATAAATCTTGGGTCAAGAGACCAAAAGAGAGGACTGAACTCAAATCCAAACTAGGGTACCAACATAGAATACTAACGGCAGTTTCAGCACTTGTCTAGATTTGCTGACTATTATGAGTTGGATGATAGAGGATACGCAAAACGATTCTACAAAGGCTTGCAAGACCCCCTGAGGCAAGCCCTTTTGTTTATAGCGGACTCTAGTCTATCCGAGATTATTTATATGGCGAAGAGGTTGGAAGCGGACCACTTGGAGAGTGGTAAGAGGCCAGCTGAAGGCGTGATGGAAGCCGGACCCAACAATAGAAGGAGATTTGATAATAGAGGAGTAAGAAGATATCGAAGAGGTGGCGGACGTTTCCTCCAAAATTTTAGAATGGAGCGCCCAGTTCCACAACCGCCAGCATTATCTCCACCTCAATAATTTCAACAACCCGATGGGCGGCAGGAGCGAGTGTGCTTCGAATGCAACCAATCAGGCCACATTCGACACTACTGCCCGCAATTATTTGGAAATGAGCCTCTTGCTTTCCCTCCAGCAGCTCCTCGATGGCGGGGGCACATGCGTGGTCGAGGATGAGGACCACAAAGAGGAAACCCCAGGCCCTGCTCGGGATCAGATGCATGCGTTTGACATGACTCAAGAGCGGAACCCTCTGGAGGTGATTGCAGGTATGATTACAGTTAGTCATTTTATTTTCATTAATACCCTAAAGTTGCTTAAGATATACTAGATGCCTAGCTTGAGAATTATTATTGACACTTAGGCACCGTAATGGTCGGCGGGAAACCGGCCTATATGTTATTCGACACCGGTGCCTCACACTCTTTTGTGTCTGAAGACTTCATCAAAGATATAGATGGAGTGCAATACTTCACTATTATTGCTCGAAGGGTGCGCCTTCCAGACGGATCGTAGATGACGGCAACCGCGAAGTGCGAGTTTGAGGTCCTCCTTGAAGGAAAGCTATTCGACACCACTACCACAGTCTTGGGAATGCTAGAGTTCGACCTTATTTTGGGCATGGTATGGATAGATCAGCACTATGCGAAGATTGACTGCGCGCAGAAGAGGATCTCGTTTAGACATGGAGATTCGGAGGTCATCTTTCAAGGTATTAACTTCGCGCCCCATATGATGTTATCTTCAGTCCAGGCCTAAAAGCCTACATGAAGGGGGATGAAGTTTTCATGATCTATTTCGAGCTAAAGGATTTGGCGTTGGATATCAAGGATGTGCGGGTGGTGCGCAATTTCCCTGAAGTATTGGGTGCAAAGCCTATCTCCAGGACTCCTTACCAAATGGCCCCGAAGGAACTCGCCGAGTTTAGAGTTTAGCTATAAGAGTTGGTAGAATCAGGGTTTGTTCGCCCCAACTCATCACCTTGGGGAGTCCCTGTTCTATTCGTTAAGAAGAAAGATGGAACCCTGCGATTATGTATAGACTATCGGGAGCTCAACCGACTGACGATACAGAACACCTATCTGTTCCTCGGATCGATGAGTTGTTCAATCAACTTGTGGGAGCGCATTGGTTTTCAAAGCTAGATTTGCGCATGGGGTATTATCAATTGAGAATACAAGAGGATGATATTCAGAAAACGGCTTTTAGCTTAAGGTATGGCTTGTATGAGTTCACAGTGATGTCGTTTGGGCTCACAAATGCCCCGTCAGCTTTCATGAGCTTGATGAACAAAGTGTTCGAGCCCTATCTAGATGTCTTCATCATTGTTTTCATCGACGACATCTTGGTCTACTACAAGATGAAGGAAGAACATGCCGGGCATCTGGCCTTAGTACTGAAGAAGTTAAAAGAGCACGCCCTATTTGCCAAGTTCGGCAAGTGTGAATTCTGGCTTAAGGAGGTTGCTTTCTTTGGTCATGTGATCAGTGGGCTAGGCTAGCTGTGGATCCGGACAAAGTGCATACCATGAAGGAGTGGTCGCCTTTGAAGTCAGCAGATGATGTGTGGAGCTTCCTTGGACTTGTCGGGTACTACCGCAAGTTCGTAAAGGAATTCTCAATGATTGCTCTTCCTCTTACTTCCCTAACCAAGAAAGGTGTGACGTATGAGTGGACACCCCAATGTGAAGCTGCGTTCCAAGAACTAAAGGACATACTTACATCTGCACCCATCCTAGCCCTTCCATCCGGGAAGGAAGGATTTCAGGTTTACACAGACGCATTATATCAAGGAATGGGAGCGGTATTGATGCAGCACGGTCATGTGATCGCATATGCTTCAAGACAACTGAATAAGCATGAAATCAATTATCCAGTACATGATTTGGAATTGGGAGCAGTAGTGTTCGCATTGAAGATTTGGAGGCACTACCTATACGGCGTACACTGCGAAATCTTCTCGGATCATAAGAACTTAAAGTACGTCCATACCCAGAAGGAATTGAATCTAAGACAGCGATGGTGGTTGGAGTTTTTGTGCGATTATGAATACACCCTGAACTACCACCCCGGAAAAGTAAATTCCGTAGCCGATGCTTTGAGCAGGAAGGTACCGGAAACAAGCCCCGAGTCCCAGTTGATGCATATGGAGTTAGCTCGGATGCTTGAGGAGATGGAGATCACTTTGGTATATAAGGATAAACCAGACGGGTATACAAAGTACTTGACCATGATGAGCATAGTGTGTTACGTTCGAGACCGGATCCAGGCGGAGCAAAGAAGGGATGAGGCTCTGGCCCCAACAATAAAGTCAATTGAAGATGGGACAACCAACGAGTACTCTCTAAAGGATGGCCTTGTTCATTTCCGTGGCTGGCTTTACATTCCCAAGGGAGGTAAAATTTGGGAAGATATCTTGAGAGAGGCACACTGCTCTTAGTATTCTGTGCACCCTGGGATTGCTAAGATGTACGCCGACTTGCGGAATACCATGTGTTGGCTGGGGATGAAGAAAGACGTCGGGTATTTTGTTACGCATTGCGAGGCCTGTCAAAGAGTGAAGGCAGAATGTAGGAGCCCTGGTGGATTGTTCCAGTCATTGCCCATCCCCGAGTGGAAGTTTGAGGATGTCTCCAAGGACTTCATCCACGGTTTTCCTCGCTCCCACTCCGGGAATAATTCAATATGGGTAATCATTGACCGCTTGACGAAGGTAGCCCGGTTCATACCTATGAAGAAAGAACACACGTGGATTTTTTGGTATGCCTTTTTGTGGAACAATTCGTACGGTATCATGGCATGCCAAAGACAATCGTTTCTGACCGGGATGGTCGGTTTACCTCTAAGGAATGGAAGGCTGTGCAAGCATATTTGGGTTCGTGCCTTACCTTCAGCACAGCGTTTCACCCTCAGACTGACGGGCAATCAGAAAGGACTATCCGGACAGTGGAAGACTTATTAAGGTTATGTGTGTTGGATAGAGGAGAGCCGTGGGAAAGGATCCTACCCTTGGTATAATTCTCATACAACAACAGCCATCAAGCTAGCATCGGGATGGCACCCCATGAAGCCCTCTACGGAAGAAGGTGTAGAACACCCTTGTCTTGGGTGCAGGATGAAGATCCGAAGGCTTTGGTAGTTGAATACATAGATGATACTGATGCGGCTGTGAGACTAATACGGGACCACATGCTCGAGGCTCAAAGTTGCCAAGCAAAATACTATGATTCAAAGCACCGGATGGTGGAATTTCAAGTGGGAGACAAGGTATTTTTAAAGATCAGGCCGATGCATGGAGTATCTCGGGTACGTGGTGCAAAGAAGCTCAGCCCAAGGTACGTTGGGCCCTACGTTATATTTGAAAGGATTGGCCCGTTAGCATATCGGTTGGAGTTACCGCCGGAACTGGAGAATCTTCATGACGTGTTCTATGTGTCATCGCTCCGAAAGGCGTTGTTGCGGCCCGAACAATATGTCTCAACCACTGACGGAGCAGTTGCGACTGATAGGTCCGTGCGACTGGAGCCTGTACGGATAGTAGACAGCAGGACGAGGATTTTGTGCCGCAAAAGTGTTCCTCTAGTGAAAGTGTTGTGTTCCAATCATGGGAAAGAGGAGTATATGCGGGAGCTGGTGGACTTGATTCAAAAGCGCTATCCAGAGCTATTTCATCAAGGTAATCTTTAAAAGCATATTTTATTTTATGTCTATTTTATGCTTTTCTCTCCCCGTAGCCTTAACCTGATTTCGGGGACGAAATCTTTTATTTTGTTTATAGGATTTGTAACGTCCCGATTCGAGCTAGGCCCCTTGTGCGCGCTTTTGAGTTAGGAGAGCTAATTTAGGCTCAGAGAGTGCAGGCGATCAGGCATGCACTCATGGGGAAAAATGAAGTTGGCCCTGTGTAGGACACGGGCGTGTCCCTACCCGTGTGCCATGGCTTTGAGTGTCATGGCTTTGAGTGGCACGACGTTGAGTGGACTGTCCCGAGGAGGACACGGGTAGAGACACGGGCGTGTTCCTACCCGTGTTTCGTGGCTTTGAGTGCCATGGCTTTGAGTGGCATGGCGTTGAGTGGTTTGTCCCGAGAAGGACACGAGAAGAGACACAGGTGTGTCCCTACCCGTGTGCCGTGGCTTTGAGTGTCATTGCTTTGAGTGGCACGACATTGAGTGGACTGTCCCGAGGAGGACACGGGTAGAGAAACGGGCATGTACCTACCCGTGTGCCATGGCTTTGAGTGCCATGGCTCTGAGTGGCATGGAGTTGAGTAGTTTGTCCAGAGAAGGACACGGGTAGAGAAACGGGCATGTCCCTACCCGTGTGCATTGAGGCAAGGTCGACGAGACGTGCCCCAAGCAGGACACGAGTATCGACACAGCCAGAACAATGGCTGTGTCACCTGGACACGGGTACAGACACGGGCGTGTCAGTACCCGTGTATGAGCACGAAATTACAGTTAAACCGTTGATGACGTTTCGCCAGAGCAGAACACAGGTAAGGAAACGGTCGTGTTCCTACCCGTTTCACTTCTGAATAAAAAGGGGAAAAGAAACCCTAGCCATTTTCCATCCTCTTCCAAGCCACATTTTTTGGAGAAACTAATGTAGGAAGGAGAACTTGCTGGAGCCAACCAAACTCCGTGAGGAATCGCCACCGCTGCCAAGGAAAAAGGGGATGCCGACGAGGAGAATGACAAGATCCATGGCCGGAAATGGTGGAACCGCTGGAAATGAGGTGATCTTCCCCCCCCCCCCTCTCCCTAGTGCTAGATCTGTAGTTATTCTTAGGTGAGACATCTACTCAAATGAGTCTTGATGTGTGAGGTGAAGGTTTCTAGGAGGGCCATGCTAGAACTTGTGTTCTAATGGTTAGTCATCTTCAACCTCCCCTTCCTTCAAAAGTGATGATGGGGGTGGTTTTGTGAAGAGGAATGGCCTTAATAGGGTGAATAAGGGCGGAGGATCTTTTATTTGTGATATGGGAGAAATAGCTTGAGGAGGAATATGAATCGATGCCGTTCATTTTGCCTCAAGATGCGTGCAGAAATCTATGTTCTGCACACAATAACCTTCTTTGATATCTTCAGGCAAGATATGGTCAGATCTTGGCTTCCGACAAAACGAAAAAGTCGTAGACCTTGGGATTACCTTCCCAACGAGAGGTTACACGCCTTCAGGTGAAGTCTGTAGCCACGGGAATCTCTGATCGAAGTAGAGGGCTGTCAGACCAAGCGTGCAGAAATTATATCATGTACGCAACATGCTTTGGAGCAAATTTTATGTATGATACAGTCCGATCTGGGTTGCAGACTGAACATGAAAGTTGTAGCCCATGGAAAGATATTTCCATCGAGAGGTTACACGCACTTACCGAATTCCTGTAGCCACAGGAATCGTCGGTCGAAGTTTTTGCCCAGCAGGTGTTCTACACCTCAAATTCCTGGGTAAGTGTAAAGTTGGGTTTGGACTCGGAAGAGGTTTTGTAACAATCCGACGTTAAGTTGTAGGCGAATCATAATATGCCTAATTGTGATAATTCAATGCATGATGAAATTACTTGATAGAACCCACGTAAACAAATGGTGAAATTGTATGTGGTTGAACGAAACGACTTGGTGGGGGTAAATGAACGAAGGGCAATTAGTCATTTAATAACAAGATTTACTAGAGCTTGGGTAATTGTTCGTTGATGGTTGTATGAACATGTGAGGTGTTATAGATGGTTAACTCATGTGTACACAAATGATTGATCTTGGTGATGTTAAAGTTATGTGACCATAACATTGACAAAACCATGGTCTTGAGGCTTGTCATATAAGGGAGTCAAAAATGGTCCATTGTATGTGGTGGTTCGCCACCTGTGTTTGTGGTAAACCACTGAGGTGCCTTGGGCACCAGATTGTAAAAAGGGTGAGTGCGGATATCTGATCGCACTGGTTGGTATTATTGGGAAGAATCATAAATGAACGGTTGGGCTTGGTTCTCGGTGTTCATGTCCTGAGGCTCCTTCCTTGCCAAGTGGTCGGTTGGTCTTTGTCCTCGTGCTCATTTCCAAGGCTCCTTCTGCATCACGATGTTTATATAATGCATGTGGTGTGAGTTGACACGCGGTGTTGTAATTCCGGGTTAAGGATAGTGTGGCAGGTCTACTGGCTTGCCAATCGTCATACCGATGGGAGTTGACAGATAGACCTTGGGCGGTTGGGCTTGGTCCTCGGTGTTCACATCCCGAGGCTCCTTCCATACCAAGTGAATGGTTGGGCTTGATCCTCGTGCTCATTTTCGAGGCTCCTTCCGTATCACACCTTAGGCCAGTTCGAGGCTATGATCTCGGTGCACATCTATACGAGACACCCGCTGAGCCGTAGTACGCATGTGAGCTCCACTGTTGTGTTGTTAGGGTTGAGGCATAAGAAGGACAAGGCCAGGTAGTGTGGAGACCAGCCTAGTAGTGGAGATGCCCGCTCTACTGTCATCGTCTGGCCACAATGGATGACGCCTGAGAGGTTAGCTACCTGCTCAAAAAGTGGGAACTGCAAGTCTGTGTCGACATAGCGATTGCATGTGCGTGATCATGGGTGAGTCATTGCATTGCATACATATCATTACACTCCACTGCATACACAAGATCCTTATCATATAAGTTTGTATGGGCACTACAATACGATGAGTTACTTACTGCTGAACGATCCTCAACTTATATGTTTGTATGGGCATTCATATAAGTTGAGTTACTTTCTATTATAATATTATACTCTCATGCTGCTGTAGATGATAGAATTGCTATAATAAGTTGTTGCTCATTTATTACACTGCTTTATATACATAGTGATATACCACCTTCTTGTACTTATGTTTCATATATATTGTACCATGTTCCTTTCTCCGCCCGGTGCCAAAGAGTCGCCTGGGGAGCGGATGTGAAGTGACTTAGTCTTTATGACTAACGGTTGCTACGTCTTCCTTTTTAGGAGGAAACCCCGCAGGTGGAGCAGCAGGTTATGCAGCCGGATAGCCAGGCCAAGATGACAGGGCCTCAGGGGACGGTATCGTTGCTACCGTCGGTTACTAATGTGAGTGTGAGAGGTTTTTGTTGTACCCTTTTAGGAAAACTATTCCCGTACTCTGATATTAAAAGCTTGTTGAAGCTTCTCTACTATTGTTATATTATGGACTATATGCTTGGTGTGGATTTGACTTCTATGTTATATTTTGGTGGGTTGGCAATGTATGATATTGGTTATAGCTGGCAGGATAGGCATCTTATTGTACAGGCTAGCCCGAGTGTTAGTACTTCCGCGAGGCAGCTGTTCTGGGCATAAGACTCCTCTCGTGCCGTATTTTGTGTTTTGAGAGGGGGGGGTCTTACATTAAGTGTCCTTATATTTGCATCAAGAATGACACTTTCATAGGTATGAAAGGTCCTTCCAATATTGTGATGTATATTCTTGGATCTGCAGCCTCCATGAAGAGTCTAACCCTTTCCTTCTAATGCGTCGGCAAGTGTACCGATCGTAGTCAAGTAATAAAGTTTAGTAGTTTAATCCCCAGATATCGATCTTTCGAGGAGTGCAAGTAGGGAATGTGATTTCTCTATTTGAAAAAGTGATTGAAAGCGTAAACGTAATAAAGGGGGTTTTGATTTGGGGTTTCCTAATATTAATACTAATGATCCTAATGCGGGTCATCGTCACAACGTCTCTTTGGGTGATTACTCAAGAGATTAAAATAGAAGATGGATGAGCTAATGAGGGTCGCATTCACCTCTTCGAAATGCACGCTTCTAGCAATCTCTAGAATGGCACAATCACAACTTGAACAAGAGAAAATAAAGCTCAACACGTTATCAAGAGCTACAATAAATCAACACATAGACATGCTGAAATATTAAAGCTAACAATATTCTTACATAACATTCCAACACTCAAAATATGCAAAAAAGGAAATACTACAAGTGAGGGGAAGAGAAACAACCAAACGCAAGAAGACTCTCCGAGATTCACGGCCGAATTCAAGGGTTGTCAGGCCTTGTCCGAGCTCAGTCTACGGATGACGTCTGGGGTCTATAAGGGCTGTCACTTCCTTCGAATATCCTGCCTTCATTGTGAATAATTGCTTGGCGGGTTCTATGCGGAGAACTCCACGGATGCAGTAACCTATGAGCTTGAAACAGAGCTAGAAGCTTGGAGATGGCAATGGTGGCCGGAGATCAAGCTTTTGCAAGCTCTTGGAGGAGAAATGGTGTCTGTATCAAATATCTAAGGAAGGGAGAGAAAAAGGTGGCTGGAGGGAAGTTTTCCCACTCAAAGTAGCAGGAATGGCGGGCTGGAGGTGGACTGGTCCGGACTTGGTTCTAGGGAAGAAGAAATCTGCACTTTAAATAGAAGCAGGTCAGAAAAATAGGCACGCACGGTTTGGCGCACGACCGTGCGTCAATCGTTCATTATTTAACTTACAGGATAAGCCCGCGGAAGGAGAAGCGTTGACCCGTGCGTTTTACTCATGCAAGGACGCTTCTGCCCGTGTATGAAGGAAATCGCACGGGTAACGATAGAAAGATGGAAAATAGGAACAATCAGGAAAACCTTGCGTTTTACTCGCGCATGGGCGCTGCTGCCCGTGCGTGAACAAATCACACGATTAACCACAAAACGGAGAAAATAGGGAAGCTACAGGAAAACTGTGTGTTTCCTTCTATCATGGTTTGGCTGAAACCGTGCGTTAAAAATCATCGAGTTCATCTCGATGAAATTCGTCGAGATCCACTCGACTAAGTAAAACGCACGATTAGGAAGAAACCGTGCGTAAAGGAAACGCACGACCATGTGTTTTCCACAGACCAGATTTCCTGTCTTTAGGAAAACACACCACCTGCACAGCAAAAACCAAGCTGGAGCAAAAGCTCCCAGCACCAATACACAACATAAAATAAACCAAAAGAACCATGGGGAGAGCACCATTGTCTTACCCCTAACAAAAGAATGAGCATTTGTACACCCATGGGCCAAAATAGTGCACAATGTGGTCAATGACCGAACAATGCAAATATAACCGATAACCGGTTGAAATGCAATGCACGAGTGAGAAAACAAGCCCAAATGAGTCCGAAAAACCCTATAAATATCGGACTAATGACACCACCAGACATAAACATTTGCTCGTCCCGAGCAAATCTTCTCTCCGTGAACTAGAAAATAGCTAGCTGGCTTAGTAATTTCTAAATAAAGTAAAGCAAGAAATCGAAAACTGCATGTGCATAAAAAATATAAAAGATATAATTTTTAATTATGCAATGAAGTTTATAAATTTTGACAGGTGTAAATAAGTATTGTAACTACTCAAAAATAGAATTCTGGAGAATCATTCGGTCATGCATAGGAAGAAAGTAGGCAGACCACTCAATTGAGAATTTCCAAAGACCGAGACTCGGGATAACGTCCAAAGAAATCCATCAATGTCGGGGACCATAGGCTTGCCCGTTCATACTCTCTCCATAGTGCTAGTATGACCGTGAATCCGTAAAACTTTAGGAAAATAATGGGGCTTGGGTATATACGTAGGTAAGGGTGTAAAACGGATAGGAATGATGGCTACGCATATCCTCAAATGAGCTCATACAAATTAAATCCCTCTCGCCAACCAAACATGCAGGTGCACCACACCACCAGACTTGAACTTGATAATACGGGTGTGCACACCCTGCCTAACACCACAACAATACCATAAACAAACTCTGCATTTTCACTTTCTTCTTTTATATCATCAGCACATATACATATATTTTTTTCACATTTTTATTTTTTACAATGCAGGTTCAGCCAAATTTTCAAAAAAAACTTCACTGCACCACTGCATCATAACTCCACAGCCACAACACCAATGGAAGAAGTATCATACTACTACATCGAAATTGGGGTGTGCAACTGGGTAATGCCTTAAGGCCTTAGCGATCGCATAGTGGGGCTAATCAATAGGATGGGTAGGATCAACATGGGCAAGGATTATCATTAGGACGGGTACAAGGCTTTTCCGGGCAAAAATGATGGCCTACATCATGCTCACGCTAGACTAACCATGCACCAATGCTTCGAGAGTAGCTTGGGGCAAGTTCTTAGCCACCGAGAAAGGTGATCCTTCCTCCCGACTCGAGCAATACGAGGCTAGTGGCGATACACACATTCCTACACTACCGTTAGATTACTCCAGATTTAATAATTTTGAATAGTACAAACAGTATTTACAAATGTAGAAAAGGTATAAATCTATGAGCATAAAGAAAAAAATAAATCTATACTATTTCTACACACCATGAGTACTCGATTAGGAGAACTGCATGAGTTTCACACTACTCTATCCTAAAATCCTATGCCAACACCCTATTTTAAAGTTAACACAAAAGAAATAAATTTGACTTGAGCTGAGCGCGTGCTTAAGATCACGCTCATATGGGTGTAGGTGCACAAAGCAGACATGATAATATCAAAACAGAAATGAAAATTTACTTCTGGTATGAAAAATGCTAAAAGTGCATGTGCATAGGTAACCCGCAAAACTCTCCCCCGCCAGACTTAAACTAAACAAACTATCCAAGATTTGCAATAAAAATAGAGAAATAAAAGTTGAGGGAAGAGGTTACCCCATGCTCAACAAATGAGCATACCAGAAGATTGGAGTTAATTTCAACAGAACGTCCACGGCCCAAACGAACTCCACCTGCACAAGAGAATATCTCCAACTATGCATACTCAAAACATATATTCACAGCAGCATATTTGAACAAATTAAATGCAGTAAAATTGGGTTATCTCCCGTAATACCTTTTCTTTACAGTCCTTAAGGTGGACCAAATACCTGTATTAGCAGTTATATAAATATTGTTCAGGGAATAAGTTCAAAACATAATTATAAAGGTTTACAGATACACACAACAGTAAGCAGAAAATGAGACTAGAAAAAGAGGCAAAGGAAAACCCCGGAGATCCTTCACTCCTAAGCTGAACACTGACTTGTGATAGATCCCCCCAGTCACGCGAGATGAGGGCGAGGAAAAGGCTTTAGGGCCCAGGAAAGACGAGTCTCCCTTGCCCCTAACCTAGTCCTTCTCGCGCCGGCGGGCAAAATTTTGTGCATTGCGCAGGAGCCGCTCCTTTCATTTCAGATCCACAGAAGGGGATCGCTAGGGAAATATGATCACACCCACCAATTCAGCAGCAAGTTTATCTTTTGCGTCTAGGGGCATCCTTTCTTCACCCGCAATAGGTGAAAGATCAGCCCAAGTTACCTGTTTAATAGTCTTACAAACTTTGTTAGAACAAATAGAAGTTTTTAAATCACTTTTCTAAACGCTTTCTACAGACGTGTTTTACTCTTATTTCTTCTCAACAAAATCTTGTTTCACGTCAAGTGACTCCATCTTTATCTCTCCTTCAGCTACCATCAATGATTCCACCATGTTCTTAACTTGATCTTGCTCCTTCAGTAGAAGATCTGTCTTAGCAGCATTAGATATATCATTAGATAACACAACAGTCAATTTCATAAGTTCTCCTGGTTCATCTGAAATTATAGAGGGAGGTGAAGGTGGTAGAGGCAAATTGACCTTGGAAGCCAAGGTGATGCTACACAGATTAAATTGCAGTGTAGTTTCACTGGCTTTTAAGAATGGGACCCCTAACATGGGTTTTGACGTATTATCCATCGGTACTAACACCTGAAAGTCAGTGACCACAGCCGCCCCATTCAGAATCACTTCCACATTTTTAATTTCACCATCAGTCTTAACTACCGATCCATCTGCTAGCACTAGTGATTTCTGGACATCAGATTCGATATTTAAATTCAATTTTTCAAGATCTTGCAAAGCAAGAATGTTGCAGGATGATCTAGAATCACATAAATTTATTATCTCTATTGCATTAATCTCACATTTAATGGCCACTTCATTTTTATCGCACTCATCCGCATCCCCAGCACTCTTCTCTTGCTCACAGGGATTTTTTTCCGTATCACTTGGGAGGGTGCCGCGAGTAAACTCGGAGAACACTTGGGAAAATTTCCCCAGCTGTGTCTCCAAGTTCCTCATGAATGCGGTTTGAGTGGCCATATTAGATTGGGCCATCTCAACAAACTTCTCCATCATTTCTTCGAGTGCACTCTTGCGCGTCCCTTGCACGTTCGGATTATAACCCGTATGAGGCGATCGCGGCTAGCTACTATAGGCTTGAGCATCAAATTGATGTTGGCCTCCCTGCCACCTTTGACCGGGAGCATTTTGATTCCACGAGAAATTAGGGTGATTTCTCGCGTTGGGGCTATACATGTTATTATAAGGAACAGTGCGGTTTTGACTATTTATAAAATTTACATTTTCATCAGAAATTATACCTGATGGCTCAGCAAAGATCTTTCCAGCAGTGCACTTGAAAGCATGATGGTCAGGGTTACCATAACCCCGGCACAATATGTCCATATACCGAGCTGGAGGAGGGGACGATCTGGTCATCATAGTCCTTCCATCCAAATTATGATGGCTCGCTTCAGCTTGTTGCGCCATCACATTTACTTCAAAGAAATTCCTCGCCCCTCTAGGGGCATTTCTTCCGGCAGTCCAGTATGTGCTATGGAAGGCAGTGTCATGAAGCAGCCTCAACGCCTCATCAGGAGGTAAGTTCATTATTGTACCTCCAGCCGCCGCGTCGATCATGGCCTTGAAATTTGGCTCAATACCAAAATAAAATATTTCAACTAGATTCCACGGCTCACAGCCGTGCTGGGGGCATCGACGCTGCAGGTCGGAGAATCTCTCCCATGCCTCAGATAACGTCTCTTGATCTAGCTGCCGGAAGGTTACAATATCCCTCTGGGCATTCACAATCTTGTCCACAGGGTGGAACTTAGCCAAGAACTTGGAGGTCAGGCCCTCCCATATAGTAGCGGTCCTAGGGACAATAGTTTGAAGCCAAGTTTAAGCTTTGTCCCTCAAAAAAAAGGGAATAACCTTAACTTCACCACGACATCAGAGATACCGACATATAGGAATATGCCACAAATTTCCGAGAACTCCACCAGATGGAGCTGCAGATCCTCACTCGGCAAGCCCGAGAACTGAGTATTATTCCTGATCATATTCAGGATGGCTAGTTTAATCTCAAAGTGGTTGCTTACGATGGCCGATCTGAAACCAGGGTAAACAATTCCTATAGTAGGGGTTGTGAAATCACGCATTGTCCTAACGCGTGGTTGGACCACCTCTTGGCCCTCAACAACCCGTTCATCTTGGCCATTTCCTTTTAGGCTAAGATTCTCCATCCTCTCTTCAGCAGCAGTAGCATGCATGCGGGCTCGCCTCGCAAGTACGATTTAAGGGTCCAACACAAGATCTTCAACCCTATCACCGGAGTTGGGATCTATCATACAACACACAAAAAAACCTTTCAAAAATACCAAATAAACTTACAAACTTTTTCAAAAGAAAAAGACACACAACGGTTGCACTCCCCGACAATGACGCCAAAAACTTGATGCGTTGGCAAGTGTACCGATCGCAGTCAAGTAATAAAGTTGAGGAGTTTAATCCTCGTATATCGATCTCTTGAGGAGTGCAAGTAGGGAATGCAATTTCTCTATTTGAAAAAGTGATTGCAAGCATAAACGTAACAAAGGGGGGTTTTGATTTGGGGTTTCCTAAGATTAACACTAATGATCCTAATGCGGGTCGCCGTCACTGCGTCTCTTTGGGTGATTACTCAAGAGAGTAAAACGGAAGATGGATAGGCTAATGAGGGCCACAATCACCTCTTCGAAACACACGCTTCTAGAAATTGCTAGAATGACACAATCACAATATGAATAAGAGAAAATAGAGCTCAACACACTATCAAGAACTAAAATAAATCAACACATAGACATGCTGAAATATTCAAGCTAACAATATTCTTACATAACATTCCAACACTCAAAATATGCAGAAAAAGGAAATACTACAAGTGAAGGGGAAGAGAAACTACCAAACGCACGAAGACTCTCCGAGATTCACGGCCGGATTCAAGGGTTGTCGGGCCTTGTCCGAGATCGGTCTACGGATGAAGTCCGGGGTCCAGAAGGGCTATCACTTCTTTCGAATATCCCATCTTCTTTGTGAATAATCGTTGGGCTAGTTATATCCGGAGAACTCCACGGATGCAATAACCTATGAGCTTGAAATGGAGCTATAAGCTTGGAGATGGCAATGGTTGCCGTAGATCAAGCTTTTGTAAGCTCTTAGAGGAGAAATGGTGGTCGGATCAACTCTCCAAGGAGGAGAGAGAAAAAGGTGGCTGGAGGGAAGTTTTCCCGCTCAAAGTAGCAGGAATGGCAGTTTGGAGGTGGACTGGTCCGGACTTGGTTCCAGGGAAGAAGAAATCTACAGTTTAAATTGAAGAAGGTCAGAAAAATAGGCATGCACAGTTTGGCGCACGACCGTGCATCAACCGTGCGTTATTTAACTTACAGGATAAGCCTGCAGAAGGAGAAGTATTGACCTGTGCGTTTTACTCACGCACGGACGCTTCCGCCCATGCGTGAAGAAAATCACACGGGTAACGACAGAAAGCTGGAAAATAGGAACAAACAGGAAAACCGTGCATTTTACTCGCGCACGGGCGATGCCGTCCGTGCGTGAACAAATCGCTTGATAAACCACAAAACGAAAAAAAACAGTGAAGCTACAGGAAAACCGTGCGTTTCCTTCTAACATGGTTTGGCCGAAACCGTGCGTTAAAAATCATCGAGTTCATCTCGACGAAATTCTTCAAGATCCACTCAACTAAGTTAAATACATGATTAGGAAGAAATCGTGCGCTAAGGAAACATACGACCGTGCATTTTCCACAAATCAGATTTCCTTCCTTTGGAAAACGCACCACCTGCACAACAAAAACCAAGCTGGAGCACAAGCTCCTAGCACCAATACACATCATAAAATAAACAAAAACAACCATGGGGAGCACCATGTTCTTACCCCCAAGAAAAGAATGAGCATTTGCACACCCGTGGGCCAAAATAGTGCACAATGTGGTCAATGACCGAACGATGCAAATATAACTGATAAACAGTTGAAATGTAGTGCATGAGTGAGAAAACAAGCCCAGATGAGTCCGAAAAACCCTATAAATATCAGACTCATCACCTTCCAAATTCCAAAGTTTTCTTTAGAGAAGACTGGGAGTTTGATGTATTGATTTTCTCTTTGAGCCATTATTTGATCTCCGTTAATCCTTAGGATTCTCACTAGGCTGTTATGCCTTTACAGTGAACCTTCCCTCTGATACCAATTGTAAAGTGTTTGTTTAGGATAGAGAGAGACTTAGAGGGGGTGAATAGGTCCAATTTAAATCTTGTCTACTTTAAATCACTGATATATCTTTTTGTGTTTAATAATCCAATTACAGTATTCAAGAAAAACAGAACATATCTAAATTTAATAGCACAAATCACAGCACAGCACAGTACATAATAATTTTATAGCGGTTCCCCAATTTATGGGTACATACACTTTCCTCCTTTTCCTATCTAGCAATTAGCAAGATTCGGCCAAACTTCTTCTTTCTTTTCCTCAGATCCTCAGATCTACACCTAAGAGCCCAGGTGGCCCCTACAACTCAGACAAAATAATTTCCTACCTCAGATCCTCAAGATCTTACAACTCAGGTTCCTCTTCAAGAACCCTACCTCAGAATGATTTTCCACTCCTACTCCTCAGGCAAACCCTTACCCTACAACCTCAGAACCTTCTAGTTCCTACAGCTCAGAGAAATACCCCTTCTCCGACCTCAGGCTCACAGCCCTACCTCAGCCTTTATAATTTAGGCTTATAACTCAGAGATATCTATCTCCTACACCTCAGATCTATTAATAGATCTTACAAAGTTAATATAACAGTAGAAATTTGTGTTTTGAAATGTCACCCAGGAAGAAAAAGATTGGTGACTTCTTTTTGATTAGATCTTGATATGTAGACTTCTCCCTTAATCTTGGTTGTGAAGAAAATGATCCAACCCTTCTTAGTTTTTTCAAAGCTTCTTGAAGGAGAAGATAAGGTTGAACTTGGCTGGAGAAGATTGAAGTTGATCCACAATCTGCCTCCTCTCTACCTTTAGAATTCTATTGAAATTTTCTGGTAGAATTAGATGAGAAGAATGATTATTGTTGTTGTCGTCTCTTGTTTCTGTTGTGTTGGCCTCTTTATTTATATAGGCTTTGGTAAGAGTGACTGGCTATCCCGGTTAATCCACTAACATCTAACAGTTCTGACAGTTGTCAGAACTTCAGGCTTTGAATTATGGACTTAGAAGAATTTCTATCTGAGAGCTCTTGCATGAAGGTGTTGACATCAGTTCTAAGTGCAGACACTTTTGTACTTATATTGTGTCGACACCAGTCCTTGGTATTAACACTTCTCTTATAGGGATGTCGACACCAATAGAGTGTGTCGACACTACTAGTTTCTTGTCTCAACACAACTTGTATCAAATGTGTCGACACTCGTCCTGAGTGTCAAAATAGTTGGTTCTAGTCTCGACATAACTTCTGTAAAATGTGTCAACAATAGTCCTTAGTGTCGACACATCATGCTTCCATGTCTGATAGTGTCGACCCAAGTTCTGGGTGTCGAAAAAGCTTGCTTTTTGTCTCGACAATACATGAATAAGGGTGTCGACACAACTTGCTTCCTGTCTCGACACTACTTGAAAAAGGGTGTCGACACTAGTCCTGAGTGTTGACACAACTTGATTCCTTGTCTCAGCACCGCTTCTACAAAGATGTCGACACTTGTCTAGTGTCTCGACACTTTTGTACTTAATTTATTTTTTCCTGCACAAGTAAACTCAATATACATCAAATACAAATTTGTGTATATCATTGAGTTGAAAGTTCTTCTCCAAATCAGGTTCATAATTCCAAATGTACCCAACAGTTACAGATTCAGTGGTCGGGATCGATGGCTAATGGGCTAGAATGTAGAAATAGACATGCAACTAAAAGGACCCTAAGTGCTGCGGTAGGGAGGTCCCACCACATGCCTCCATCTTGCAGGATTAATGAGTCTTGAATCACTCCAATGCAAACATGAGTGAGATTTCTATGTTGTTCCTTCAACCTATTAGACTACTCTAGTGTAACTTTTAGTATTACATAGCGACTAATGGTTGATCTTGGAATTCCCGAGGTCTACCCAATGAAGGGCTCGCAGCGGTACTAGGAGATACGATGGGCTGAATCCCAAATCTCCCTTTCTCAAGATATCTAACATTATTGGTTGTTCCCTAATTCAAACGCTCTCTCAAGTTCACTCTTAGATTTATGTGTCTAACCTTTAGTTCCACCTAGCAATTTAGGGTTAATCTTGGAATTCCCGAGGTCTTCTCGGTAAAGGGCTCACAGCGGTACTAGGAGCTATGATGGGATGAACCCCATCATTCCTTTCTCAAGATATTTATTAAAGTTATGCTACCATTATTAAACTTATTCTCCTAAGATAGATCGACTGCTGAATCCTTATTTCGTCAAAATTGCTAAATGCAGATCATATGAACACGTTTGAGTGTATGAATTGGAAATCTTCAGAAAACTTTTCTAAAGTCCCTAATATTATTTCTAGGGGTCTATCATGGCATATTTGACTTAAATCCAGAGATTCCTAATTTTACTAAATTAATCGGCCATAAATATAATTTTCCTAAATTAATGCCACTAGTGATTTTGAACATGAAGTGTCATTTTATGTTATCAAATGAACATGATTAAATTACCCTAATATCATATTGATGAAACATGAGTCTGCACAAAATTTCATAACTTTTAAGTGATATTTAATGGCTCAATTGAATTTTCCAAAAATAGGACCTCTAGGTTGCTTTCCAAAGGAAGTAATTGACATACTTGATAAATAAATTCCATAAAATCTCCAAATGAGTTAAATATTAAATACAATATAATTCCAGAGATTCATAATTTTCTTCAATGATATGATCATAGAATGTTTAGAAAAATAAAAGGGGAATAAATGAAATAATTGGAGTAACACTACTTTCTTGACCTTCAATAATGCTAAGTAATTTTCAAGGGTGATATATTTACTTAAAAGAAAGTTCAACAGAGTTTGTTGTCCATCCAAAGTCATTAAAGCTTAATTTACCTTAACTATAAATTAATAGCTTTTTACTTTTGTTCATGAACTATCAGGAATAAAATTCTAAAAATCCCAATTAAATTCTCACTGACATAAAAAGTATAAAATAAGAGTAGCTGAAGTTTCAGATTTTTCTAAGCAACATATACCATGATAATCTCAACAACTCCAAAGGTGTACATGCAAATTTGGACATTACTAACAACAATTGTTCTAGAATCTCTTCCTAAGTTTTTTCAGAGGTGTATAATGTCAATAAAATACTAGTGATAGAAAACTAGAGTTTTCTAATTTAAATTGCTCACTTATATTTCCTTAATTTAAAAATGTGACATAATTAAAATAAATTGCAAAACCTAGGATTATTGTCCCAAAAATCCTAATATTACTATGGATGGTGTATTTCATCATCATAAGAATATGACCAAAGTTTCATTTGGCATGCAACATGCCAAATGGGCTAAAATACCCCATTTTCCACTTTTCTCTAAATGCACCCCAAATCTCACACACCATTTCAACTTGCAAGTTGGATTCACCAACATGCAGAGATAAAATGGAGCTAAAATATTTAGCAGGAATTTGAATTGCACTAATGAGACTCCCACCAGAATTTGGGGTCATTATAATTATTTTTCACCAAAATATTTCACTTTTATGCAAAATCACATTCTACCTAAACTATAGGAAAATGTTGTCCAAAAATTCTCATTTTTGGACAGGAGGTGTATCTAGGGTACATGCATACATGTCCCAAATTTCAACCCCATAACTTTAATCATTTAAAATTTATTTAATAAATATGGGTTGTCCCCCCCAAAGGACCAGTACCGCTAAAATTGTCCTAGAGGGAACTATCGTGCTCCAAATGGGCTAGTTTTAATTTCTAATTAAAGTAGACTCTTAGGGATACCTTTTTATGTTGGAAATTTTTCATGATTCTTCACCTAAGCGCTTCAAGTTTTGCAATCAAAAGATAAATTTACTAAAACAAAATCACATGCAATATATATATAGTATATTAATCATTTAATAATCAAATAACTTTCAACGGTGAAGATTATCTCTTCCCCGTTAAGCCAAGGGCCAAAAATGCCCCATCTTGTAGCTTTTGTACAATCATTTGCCAGCCAACCGGTCACTACCTCGACCGATCACCTCCATCGGCACCTCCGTTGAGGTTGTGGCTATCGCCCGACGGTGGTTTGGCCACCAGAGGTGGTGGTTTCCGACCAACCCGAGAATGCAAATTTCATGGATTTTTCTAAAATTTCCTCACACCATCAGGCTCAATTGAGCCTGATATCTCTCCTAAAGGATCTAAGAGGCTAGCACAAGGGGCGATGAGGAGAAACGGACCTGTAGGCATGCTTGACGACGGGTTTGGTGGTAGTGCGGCATTACCTACAAGCTAGCTTGAAATCCACCTCCTGATTTTGATCCTCCACCAAATGCTCCACTCCAAAGCTCTAACTTAACTCCTTGTGAGGTGGTGAAGGTGATGAAAGCTTGAATGGGGCTGAGGAGGGGTGTATAAGTAGGACCAAGAAAGAGGGTGGTAGACCATGGAAATTGAAGGCTCTTCTCTCCCTCTCTCCTTGATAATAGAAGGATGAAGTAATGGGAAGGCAGTCCCCATGCATGGGAACTCCCTTGGCAGCCATTAAGAAGAGGAGGTGAGTGCCCAGTGGCAACCACCCCATGAAATTCTCCTCTTTCCCCTCCAAATGAGTGAATTTCCTATCTTGCCTTCCATGGAAATCCTCAATTCAAATTCAGAGGGGCTTTGGATGTAAATTGGCTCATGGGTCTGCTGTATGGGCCTTGGGCAAGGCCTTAACAAAATTAGTTTTGACTTGGGCTCCTAATTTTCCTCTTTAGGCCTTATGTTGATCATGGTTAACTTTGGGGTTTGACTTGGTCAACTAATGTGTGGTCTGGTCTACTGTGTGTCTTGAGTCCCTTGACATCACCCAACGTTGATTGGGTCTTGTTGATGCCCTAATTGGGCCATTTTAGCCAATATGTGTGAATTTGACCAATTTAGGGCAAATTTTCAGTTTGGTCAATTCAGTGACCCCATGTAATTCCCCAAAATTCCTGAAAACAAAAGGGAGTTGGTTAATGGGAGTTATGGCCAGGCAGTAGTGCTAGCATTGGTGGTATCCAGTTGAATTTAGCCAACTCTTGCTTCAGGAAGGTACTGCGCGACGGTAGCCAATTAACACGCGACAAAACCACTTGACACATCAAAGCATTGAGAGTCTATCGTGCGGCGATAGGATGATATCACACGACGGTAGCTGGTGAATTAATTCACTTTTGGCTCTTGAAAGTACCGTTAGGTGGTAGCGGTAATGCTAGCGGTAGCGTGCCACGTGTTAGATAAGGTTGAGGCAACCTTGAGCGGCAGAATGGCGCTAACTGGTCCAAGCTGTAACACCCCTGCTTTTTCGGTGTTTATTTTAATTCCATAGTGGTGTATTTTAATGTAATGGCATACATTGATGCGTGTTTAGCAGGTGATATGGTTAGAGCATGGTTTTGCTTAGTAGTTTTTGCAGTATGATCGGGTCTTAGCCTGTTTGCAAGATTCCCTTGCGAGTCGAGTCTATTTTGGTGACTCGGTGGAGCCTTTTTGTGAATGTTTTTGACGTGACTTCGGGAGGTTTTTGCCTGAGTTGTTTGTCGAATTTTGATTTCTACTTTGCCATTGGATTCTTAGCATTAGTATTTAGCTATAGTGCGATTTTCGTAAGATTCCAAGCTAGTTCGTATTTCGGGTCGTTTTGACGTTATTTAAATAATTAATATTATATTATATATATAAATATAAGTATAAATAGGAATCCATTGCGTCAAAAAACCTATTCATCATCTTCCCTACCCGAGCGATGGCGGTTTCGTGAGTGGAAGAGCAGAGGCGACTTCGCACGCGGTTGGCCGGCGATAGAGAGTGATTCGGTGGTTGGTTTTGTCAATAGATTATAGATTTGGAAAGCTCTCGCCGATATCTACGCGATCGTGGTAAGATTTTCCCGATTCCTCAATTTGTAGGCATTAGGGTTAGTGATTTTGACCTCCTTCTTCCCCCACAAGTTTTTGTAAACGTTGTTAAGGACTTTTCGTGGCCAGTTATTGTCGCGGTGCAAGCGGGCGGCATTTTTGTTGAGTTTCAAGGCAAGTGGATTTTCCCCCCATGCATGTCCATTTCTATCTTATTTTCTTCTTTCTTTCCCCCTCCCTTAGAGAGTAGGATTAGTGTAAGTTAACTATGAACAAACTCCTAGAGTAGGGCAAGTTTTTTTTTGCCAAGGCATGGAGAATAGGTTTAGGGGTTTAAGCAGAATTCAATGTATATCGAAAGGTAGAGTTCGACAGGTTTAGGTTAGAAATTCGCTGAGTATCGTAGCCAAGTTCATCGAGTTTAGGTAGGTAGGATTCGTCGAGTATCGACGGTAGAATTCATCGGGTATGGAGGGATTTAGTCTGAGGATAATTCGACGAGTATTAATGCACTTCGTCGTGTATCGGTTTAGGTAGATTTGACGAGTATCGCCGAATTGTGTTAAGGCAATTTCTTCGAGTAACAGTTAGGATTTGGCGAGTGTCACCAAATTTTGTTAAGGCAAATTCAGCGTTTTTCTAAGAGGACCGTCGAGTATAGTCTAGGTCTAGTAAATGTCGTGTGGCCAGTAAAGCTAAGGAAAATTCGGCGTGTATAGTAGCTATTCGCCGAGTATCACAAGTCTTATTCGCCGAGTATAGTAGAAATTCATCGAGCATCGTTAGTCTATTCGTCGAATATCATTAGTCTTTGTCGAGTATCGCAAGTCTTTTTCACTGAGTATTGTGGAAATTTGTCAAATATCCATGTAGTTTGCCTTCCTTTTGACCCCAGTGGGTTTTTGACTGTGGGTATGCTGGTGGAGGGTTCTCCCCCCACAAGTGCCGGTTTTTCCCCGGTGTTTATGCTCATCTTAATATGGATCTGCTATATGTAATTACGTACTCACTTATCTATGTGTCTTCGAAGCTTAGATCTTTTATGCACTTGGTGCAAAATTTGGGATGTCTAACCCTTATGAGCTCTTTCTCACATTGATCTTATGATTTAATATTGATGATTTCCACGAAGCTTTCCTTTTCCTGTTTGGGTGGTAACCCTTCTACTCTTCTATCTTTTTGTCTACTGACAGTTTCTTTTGCCACTTATATTTCTTGCTGAGGTGTTCTTTCTTTGAATGCCTCAGGTTCAGGGCTGTAGTCGGTGGAGCGGCTGTGTTGGGTGGTAGCTTGTGGGCTGTAGTTGTTGCAGTGTTTGTCCTCACCGTCATGAGGTAGTTTGTTATTTTCAGTTTTAGTTCAGACATGCATACTTTCAGTGGGTTCGTGTCAGGTTATTGACGCCCACTGGTAGTTTTCTTTTAGAATGTTGAATACTTCGCTAGCTGTTAGTTCACCTTTTTGGTTGGTTGTAGTTGCTCTCTTCGAAGGTTTTATGCTAGGTTGCATGTTAGGTATTTTAAAGTATAAAAATTACTATTATTACTTCATACATGCCATATTTGAAATCTAAATCACAATATTTAATGGTCATAAAAGCTACTTTCGTAATTATTATAAATCTATAGTCTAGCATTTCATGAGTTGTCCTCTGTGGATGTTTATACTCACATAGGATGTCTAATACTATAAATAAAGTACTTTCTGCTGCGTATAACTATCTTTTTCTCATGAACTAGATGAGTCACTGAGCCAAGGGATACAGCTAACCGCTTAAACTTAAACTGGATTTTCCCTAAATAACTTATGGATCTTTCATAAAAGTGTTTAGTTAGAGTTTTTCCTAAGTGTCTGCAGTTATCATATGCTGATGTGGCATCATGACGCGCATTTTCCCATACTAGGATATATCATTAAATATGGAGAAAATGCGGGTTGTGACAGTTGGTATCGAAGGGATAGGTTGTTTTACAATTGGTCGAATAGCTATCTCTGGTTTTTGTTAGTTGTCTAGTTTCATTTCATACACACACCGATGTGTCATCAGTACGTCTTGGCTGAAGCATGAGCACTACACTCATAAGCATGATAAGAAGTATACAGGGCATATTATGTAGTATGAGATGCATAATATGTGTTTGTGTATGGCTACTCATAGGAGGCAACATTTGATTGTTATGTAGTATGGGATACATAACATCATCATAGGAATGCATACTAGATTTTTATTTTCATTGCATGCGATATTATGTAGTATGTGATGCATAATATTTCATGTGTATGCCGCTCATAGCATGCATTAAGCCATTTTTAGATTGCATAGCACAATATGTATGACATAATATTGCATTAACACACGTGCAAAGCTAAAGATTTACATGATGACATACATACACACATGGTTTTGAGTCAAAGAATAAGAAATCATGTTTTCATGGTTTAGGCACATGAGCTAGTAGGATGATAGTATATCATCTTAAGTTTGGGCATCACATCAAAGTGAAGATCCCAGAGCAAGTTGCAGCATAAGTAAGTATTTGATTATGTATTATTTGAACTAAGTTGTTTGGTTCCAGCAGTTAAGCTTGGTTTTGATTAGATATTTATTGTTCGTTTAGATGCTACCTAAGCGTCCTGTGATGAGGTCGACTCCTCAGTCGGGGGGAGAATCGTCTGGTGCCTAGAGTAAGGTCTTGATAGAAGGATTACGGCAGAGCAATGAGGATCTATTGAGACAAATGTTGGAGATGCAGTCGCAGATCTAGTCATTATTATCAGTTGTTTCTAGTCAGCTGCTTAGAGCGCCGGACCCGGCTGTGGGTCAAGCTATTCCTTTTCTACCTGCTCCTCTGGTGCCCCCGACCTTGTTGCCAGCAGAGATGACTTTTATTTCGCATTTCCATAGATTAGGATCCCCTACCTATTATGGTAGAGCAGATTTTATGGCTTTATATATTTGGATTATAGTCATCGAGGAGATGTTCTCATATCAGGAGTTTCAACAGACTAGAGAGTAATGGTCGTTGCTTATCAGCTCAAGGGACTTGCTAAGAGTTGGTGGCTGGGAGAAAAGGAAAACCTTAAGGATGGGCGTTCATGGGAATCCTTTAAGGAATAGCTGCTGAAAACATTTATGTCGTCGGTCGAGAGGGACCATTTGATGAATGATTTTATACATCTAAAGCAAAGATAGCTCACTGTTAGCGAGTACGAGGTGGAGTTCAGCAAACTGTGTCGTTTTGCCCCTGACATGGTTTCTTCAGAGTCTAGTGGAGTTAAACGTTTTTTGTGTTATCTTCGGAATGATATCTAGCAGCTGGTTAGTGCTTATGGATCAAAAAGCTATGTTGAATTTGTGGAGGCTGCTCTGAAGGTCGAGGAGATTGACAATGCCAAGAACCGAGGTCAACAAATGAGAAAAGTTAAGAGGAAATCTGATTAGTGTAAGAACTCAAAGGAATTTGGTTCTGCTTTAAATAAGAGAAGCAAGGAGTTATGCAGTTTCTATGGCCGGTCAGGCCACCCGTTCGAAAGGTATTACAAGTGGATAGGAGCTCAGAAGTAGGACCAAGTGCATGCAATTCAGAGTGCACCTAAAGGAGATTTAGTTTGTTCTGCGTGTAAGAGGAGAGGTAATGATGCTGCCCATTGTTGGGGAATGGATACGGCCTACTACTAGTGCGGACAGAAAGGACATTTCAAGTCGAAGTGCCCATTGGCTTAGCCCCTGTTGTAACCAATTCTACTTCAGGCCTTGCCTCCAATGCACAATTGGATAGGGGGAGGGAAAGCTGAACGTGGTGTCTTTGGAGGAAGCTCAGACGTCTACTCAAGAAATTTCAGGTTAGATCATAACCTAGTTCTAGCTTTTAATTTGTAGCTGTAGTTTTGACATTCGTTCCCTTAGGTGCATATACAATTTTATAGGAAAGATTAAGGTAAAGAACCACTGGGCGCGCATTCTTTTCAATTCCAGTGCTACCCACTCGTTTGTGGCTAGGGCCTTTATAGAGCGTCACATTTTGACCCTCGATCGTATTGGTGACGCATTTCGTGTCAAGTTTCCCTCTAATGAATCAGTGGTGTCGGACTAAGGCATTCAGAGTTGTCCGATTCTGTTAGGTGATTTTCTAGCCGTTGCTGATCGGAAGTTGATAGAATTGGAAGATTTCGATGTGATTTTTGGCATGGAATGGTTGTCCAAGTATGATATAGTTATCCAATGCAAAGTCAAGCGATTGGACTTCAAGATGGACAACGGCCAACCCAAGAGTGTTTATGGTTCTCTGTGCCAAGTTTCTCCAATTATTACTACGGTATGTGCTTGGAAGCTGTTAAATTCCGGATGTTTTGCCTGTTTGGTTTCGGTATTGGAGACCAGTGGTAGTTTTCCGTATATAGAGGAGGTTCCTATAGTGCGTGAGTTTCCTGATGTATTTCCTGATAACCTTCCTGGTCTTCCACCTAAGAGAGGCGTGGAGTTCATTATAGATTTGGAGTCTGGTACCCGTCCTATTGCTAAGGCGCCGTACTGTATGGCCCCGCATGAGCTGGAGGAGTTGCGTACCAGGTTGGATGAGTTGCTATAGAATGGATTCATTATACCAAGTTCTTCACTGTGGGGTGCTCCTGTGTTATTTATGAAGAAAAATGATGGATCGATGAGGCTGTGCATTGATTATAGAGAACTTAATGTAACCATCAAGAATAGGTATCCCTTACCGAGAAATAGACGACTTGTTTGATCAGTTGCGTGGTAGTACTGTGTTTTCAAATATTGACCTTCGTTCAGGCTATCATCAGTTGAGGATTCGTGAGATGGATATTCCACGAACTGCTTTTCGTTCCCGGCATGGACATTTTGAGTTTTTGGTAATGTCATTTGGATTGACCAATGCACCATCTGCCTTCATGGACTTAATGAACATAGTGTTTAAGGATTTCCTGAACCGTTTCGTGGTCGTATTTATAGATGATGTTCTGGTATGCTCCCGCAGTGCTGAAGAGCATGCCCTGCACTTGCGATTAGTTTTGTCAGCTTTGAGGGAGCATAAGTTGTATGCCAATTTAGGCAAGTGTGAGTTTTGTCTTCCTTAGGTTTCTTTTCTGGGTCATATGGTTAATCAGGATGGAATTTCTGTGGACCCAGAAAAGATAGCTGCTGTTATGGATTGGAATAGGCCTGCTATTCCCAAAGAGATAAGGAGCTTCCAAGGGCTAGCAGGCTATTATAGAAGGTTTTTGGAGGGTTTCTCTACATTGTCTGAGCCATTAACTAAATTGATGCAGAAGAACACAACATTCATTTGGAGCAATATGTGTGAAGAGGCTTTTTAGGAATTAAAAAGGAGATTGTGAACTGCTCCGGTATTGTCCTTGCCTACCAAAGGGATAAAGTATGTTGTGTATATGAACACATCACACGTTGGACTTGGTTGCGTGTTGATGCAAGAAGGCAAAGTGATCGTGTATGTGTCGAGACAGTTAAAAACTCATGAAAGAAATTACCCTACACATGATTTGGAATTCGCAGCTGTAATTTACACCTTGAAGTTATGGAGACATCTGTTATATGGCGCTCTATGCAAGATTTATACGGATCATAAGAGTTTGAAGTACGTCTTCACTCAAAAGAAACTGAACTTGCGCTAGCAGAGAGGTTAGAATATGTTGCAAATTATGATGTTGAGATCCAATACCATCCGGGCAAAGCTTATGTGGTAGTTAATGCCCTGAGTAGGAAGATAGCAAAAATTTTTAACCTTTCTGTGGATTCGCTGGTAGAAGAATTTCTCTTGATGGATATATCGGTTGGGAGTAGCGACTCACCCAACAGTTTGGAAGTAATAGAGCTTTCATATATTACACTTATGAGGCTTCATCAAAAAGATGATCTTGATTTACTGCACCTTTATAATAGAAATGCGAAAGGGGAATTACCAGACTTCTCGATTGATGATGCGGGTACCTTGAAGAACCGCGATAGATTTTGTATTCCTGTAATTGAGGATATTCGAGTTAAGTTGTGCAAAGAGTCACATGGTTCTAGTGTTGCCTACCACCCAGATTCTACTAAAGTGTATAAGGATCTGAATCAGATCGTTTGGTGATATGGTATGACAGGCGATATAGCTAAGTTTGTATCCGAATGTTTTACTTGCAAGCGGCTTAAGGCCGACCATGGAAGGCCTGGAGGCAAATTTATTCCTTTAGAAACTCTAAGTTGGAAGTGGAAGAGTATTTCGATGGATTTTATTTCTGGATTTTCGAAATCTCCCCGAGGACATGATTCTATATGGGTTATAGTGGATAGACTGACGAAGTGTGCTTACTTCGTATCGTTCAAGATATACTACTCCATGAAGAAAATAGCTGAGTTATACTTTGAAAGTATCTAGCGTCAATAAAAATCACCTAGGGGGGGGGGGGGTGAATAGGTGATGTTTGCATCTATTTGTGGAATAAAAATTATCTAAAGTACAAGCACACAAACACATAGATATTATAATAGTTCCCCGAGTTTGGTACGTCCATTGTCCCGCCTCTCCTATCTCCCACGAAGGGCAGATTCGACTACTTCACCAAACTCAGATTTCGTCAAATATTACCTTAGAGTCACAACTCTTACACCTCGGAGACGAAGCTCCTACCACTCAGAGAACAAACTCTCCTACAACTCGATCTGCAAACCGGATCTACAAACTCAATCCTCAACCAGATCTACTCTCTCGATCCACAAGCGGATCTACAAACACTCGGAGAAAAATCTCCTACAATATTCAAAAAGATAATACAACAAACACACACGATTACAAGTCTTGATCTGACGTTCTTGGAAGAATTAAGGTGGAAACTAGGAGAACTAGAAAAATTGAAATCTTTGGATCTTGAACCTTGATCTTTGACCAGCAAGGACTAAACTAAATCAAATCTTGAATGAGAAAGCTATCCAGTCAAAGATGTCGTCATCGAAGTGGATTGCTTGTAGTCACGGCCGATCGAAAGGGTTTCACGAAACTCTGATCGTGCAGCCGACGGTAGCTATTTCGGGAAACTTTAAAATCAAAAGAGCAATTATGTTTTTTTAGATCCGTAGTCATTTCGTAATTACTCTAGGTATTTATAGAGAGATTCCAAATGAAACGGCTATAAAAGATTTCCAAAATTAAAACCTAGAAAAGTATTGTACATTATCGTCGGTTTCGAACTAGGAAATAATCGGAAAAATTGACATGGAAAATTCGGCGATAATCGTATAGTATCGGGTATGATTCTTGCCGAATAAGGGTAATGAAATATGCTGAATATTATCTAAGACATACTCGGCGAGTATCACTTGGGATAATCGTCGAATTCGGCGAGAATCACTAGTGATACTCGACGAATTCGGCGAGTATCGCTAGTGATACTCATCGAATTTTCCTTGGTCAAAAACTGGAATCCCAGAGAATTTATCCTATGTATATACGACAAATTCGGCAGGTATCGGGAAGCATACACAATGAATTCGGCGAGTATCAAGGGGATACTCGATGAATTTGACTTGTTTGACTCACCATACTCGCCGAATTGTACTCAGGTAAAATTCTTCATTTCTGACTCCATGTCTTTGGCCTTCCTCTCTCCTTCTCCTGTACTTGGGATAGAAGTAGATCCCAATAGAGAGATTACATGTGAGTCAACACATTGACCTACATAATGAAGGATTACATTGTATTGTCCCATGTTTAGTGACCCACTGTAACATGACATTGATGTGTACTTGGTAGTGTAAATCTGCAAGTACATAACTAAAAGAAATATCAAATACAGACTCAATTCTTCTTAGCTTGACTGCACCGTTCATCAAATCAGGGTTATTGTGGATACAGTACCCAACAATCTCCCCCTTTTTGAAGAAGCCAAAATCCTACAAGCTAAGGTGAATTGCACATACCAAATAAAATTTAAATTAAGACTTGAAAAGATAAAATAGATTAAAAAGATAACAGCGCGCATTCCAAGACAATTAGATAAATCAAAATATATATATATATATATATATATATATATATATATATATATATATCAAAGGTGTTTTAGATTAGGGAGGGCAGCCCACTACACACGACACTGAAATATATATAAGAATTTAGGTCTTCTTGTTCTTTCTTTTCAACAACTGTCTCTCAAAATATTCTATGGGCTTCAGATAGTACTTTGGAGAGGAGGAGGCATAGGATCAACATTCGTGTACTTCCGTAAATGAATCCTCCTCCTGGTGTAGGCTTCCTTGTATCTATTCCATTCTTTTGGACTATAGTGATCCTGATGCTTCTCCACTCCGAGCTTGTACAAGACAAAGGTGTCCAAGATAATTCCTTTTCAAGTTGGGCTCAAAAATTCATCCATTTCATGGTTAGGACCTTATCTCACTTGAGTTGGCCTGGTCGGTTCTGGTCTGACATCGGAAGTACCTTATCCAAATTTCCTTTTCTTGAGAACCTGAGCCTCTGAGGACGCAGAGATAACAGCATCAGTAGCATCTTGAACATCGGGAGTCATAGTAGTAGCATCAACAATATGAGCCTAAGAGAAGTCCTCTGAGTCTGTACAGTATTGTGTGTAGTCCAGAGTCGGATGAACATCAACATGAACAGGCTCAGCAAGAACTTGAGATGGGAAAAATTGTCCATGTAACCAAATGGTGTTGTCATAGCTGTAGTCATTTGTTTGTTTGAATTTATCTAACATAGCCTTTTCAACACCAGTTTACTTAGCTGTAATGGATTCCTCCCCCTTTTGGCTTCGGCAGCAATGACATTGACATACGTTTGCAAAGAAGAATCATAGTGTTCTATAGATCTGTAGTATTCGTCAATCATGGTGCTAGTGTTTTTGTCAAGAGTTGCCAGACCATCTTTGTTGGTCTTAAGTCCACTCATCATAAGTGTGACTACAGTAGCAGCTTTGCCATACTTTTAATCAAACCTTTCCTCTAGCTTATCAAATTTTACTTTAATTTCAGCAGGCCCATCAAGCATAAACTTCTCTGATTGCTTAACTCTTTTGACCACTTTCTCTAATGAGGCATCAAACATTTCTTGTTGATTGGCTATCATGGCTTCAACAGCTTTCAGGATCTGATCACCTGAACTAGAGCATGGAGAATCTAGCAACATTGGAAGAGAACATTCGCAGAAATCAAACTTGGTCCTTCTGAACCTAGAGCAGGGGCATGCACATTGGCAACTCCTTCCTCGTCAGAGAGGTCAACTATGCCTTCGGGTATCAACGACATCCTGCCTAGTCTCTTGTCCAGGTTGCGCATAAGTCTGGCAACCTCAGTGGAAACAGATATGAGAGACTGAGTTGTCTGCCCCTAAGACACTGTAGATGAGATCATCTCGGGGAGAGTAACTATCTGATTGTCCACTAACATAGGCTCTGAAATAACTTTGGCATTACTGGCAACCTTTGCGGCAGTAGATTTATCACGAACCAGCATAATCTCATCAGAAATGGTCTCTAACTCGTAGTCAGCAGCAGGTAGATCATCATCCATGTCATCAATAGTATCCTCCTCATGATCAGAAGGAGCTGGATCCACTATATCAGTAGCATTGTTTAGAACTGCATTAGCCCTGACCTCTTCAAGAATCATGAGCAATCTGAGCAACCTCTTCCATCAGATTCTCTGGCTCCGGAACTGGAGTAATTGAAACTGAAGCTGAAATCACTAAAGCTGTCACTGAGTATAGAACCACTGACTCCCCCTCTATTCATTCACTCATGCTATCAAGAATCTTACTAGGGTGTGGAAAAGGGGTCCTATCATCAGGGGTATGACCTTCCTCGTCCACTGGGGGTACTGGGGCACCCCCTCTCTAGATGATCCTCCTATCCCATCGAGTGAAGATTGTCGAGTCGATTTTCTTCAAATGATGGATAAGAACTCCTGTTGGAACACCCTATTACTAATTTGGGCAAGGTTCACTATGTTTCTCTTAGGAAACCAGGTTGACCTAGTTGTATAGTGTAAAGGTCAACATTAGAATGAGTCTAGGGCTTAGAACTTAGGTTTGAAGCTGCCCCCAAGGACCATTCAAGCTCAGGATTTCAAGCTAAGTAAAGAGATAAAAATAGTCAAACGATGGTCGACTATCGTCGAGCTCAGGTCAACGATCGTCGAGCTTAGGTCGACTACTTATGTCCTCAGCCTTCTGCTTGTTGCTGGCTTCGGTCGACTATCGTCGAGCTTCAGTCCGACGATCGTCGAGCTTTGGTCGACGATCTCTGGCTGTGCTTGGGTTGACTGTTTCTGGGAAAGTTTAGGTCGACGATCTCTGTTTGCTTCAGGTCGACGTTTTCTGTTGAAGTCTAGGTCAATGATCTCTGTCTTAATCAGATCGACTATTTCTTCCAGACCAAGAACTTAGATAGTCGATCTCAGATCGAAGTTTTCTGTCTACTGCTTATCTTCAATATCTCTGAGCTCAGGTCGACGATCTTCGAGCTCAGATCGACGTTTTCTGTCAGAATGATCTATTCCTTCTCTGAGCTCAGGTCGACGATCGTGGAGCTCAGATCGACGTTTATTTTGAGAGATCGACGTTCTTAAGGATTCAAATACTGCCGGTCTTTGGAATGTTTTTCTCAGCATTTAATTTCAAGAAGATTTGCCAGCCGTTTTCATTTATTCTGGAACAAGTTTCAAGGAATTATTCAGGAATGTTTCATTGGACTTTCCTCTAGAAGACAAATCATTTATGGAAGGCATTTAATGTCTGATAACGGCTATCTTGGAAGAATTATATTCAGAGAATAAGATCGTCTTCTCAACTACTACTCTCCAAGAGAATTAATCCAGAGTCAATACCGATAGAATCAAGAGACACACACTGTTACAGAAGAACAAGAAGAATTAAGCTGTGAACCATAACCATCCTCTTGCTTACAGAAAAGTGATCAAAGCCTCATCTTAAAGAACTCCAGACACCTCATCTTTCAGCCTCTTTGCTGAAACAATTCTTTGCTGGAGATCTAAAGATCTGAAGACCTATCACCCTAGAGCAAAGCTTCCATTCCTGATTCATTCAACATCTCAGGGGGAGCCTTGACAACAAAAGATCCACTAGTCTTCTCTCATTTGATTTGAGAACAGAGAAGACAACCTCACCTCTTTACCTTTTTCTTTTTCCTACTATAAAGGGTTCTTGAACTCCCTTCAAAAGTTCTGTCTGGTTCTGAGAGCCTTGTCAAAACTCAGTGGTGGCAAGACACCTTATCAAAAAATCCAGTTTTGGTTTTTGAGCACCTTATCAAAAGCTCATTGGTGTCAGGACACCTGATCAACTCATCCTGAGTGGATTCCTACCAAGGGTGGTAGAAGAGTGGATGTACCCAGGTTTTTGGGGAACCACTATATTCCCTTGTGTCTTCTGGTTTGTTTGTGTGATTTGTCTGCTGTGTGCTGTGCTCTTTACTTCTTGGTTTTTAACTTCTTACTAGCACTCTACACTATATCATAAATTGAATTTTATATGTGCTGTTCATTTCAACTGTGAAAAATTATTTTAAAATACTCTATTCACCCCCCTCTAGAGTTGAGATAGATCGTACCCTCACTTTCAATTGGTATCAGAGGTAGGTTGGTTGCTCATACAGGCTAACACCTGAACCAAAAGATCCTTGATAAGATCAATCTCTTAAGAGGATTATTTTCTATACATCTATCTATTTATTTAAAGACATGGCACAGAAAAAAGATTATGCAAGAACCAGACCACCAGTGTGCAACCTTTCCAAGTTTGCACTCTAGAAGGCAAGGATTAGATTATACATGAATTCTATTGATGAAGATATTTTCAATTCTGTCTTGACAGTTTGTCCAAGTCCACCAGCAAGCTCAAGCACAAATGCTGTTCCACCTCCCTCAGGAATAGATGTAGACATAAAGAAATGGAAAACTGCAGATGCAAAGGCCATGAACATCTTAGCTCAGACAATGTCTGATGAGATATTTCAGAAAGTAGCTGACTGCAACTCAGCCAAAGGAATTTGGGACAAGCTCTCTGAAATTGTCTCAGGGTATGCTGATGAAAGAAAAGATAAAAGATCTCATCTGATAAGCCAATATGAGAACTTCAAAAAGGGAGAAGCTGAATCAGTGGCTGACATGTACAATAGACTAAGTCTAATTGTCAATGAGTTAAAAACCCTGGACAAAGAAATCTCACTGACTGAGCTGAATGACAAAATCCTGATGTGCTTCCCTAGCACTTGGGATTCAAGAATCTGGCCAATCAAAGATGCCAGAAGTCTAAATGAGATTACCACTGAAGCTCTCCTGGGCAAGCTCAAATCCTATGAGCTGCTCATTAAAAATAGAGAAGAAGAACAAAAGGCTACTTCTCCAGCCACAAGGAAAGAAAAGACCATAGCCTTCAAAGCTGCAGAAGAGGAGCCTGAAGATAAAGCTACAGGAAATGATGAGCTCATAAGTCTACTGGCCAAAAGATTCTACAAGATGGCCAGAAAAGACTTCAAAAAGAGACCATACAAGGGTCATGATAAACCAAGGTATGATAAATCAAATAACAATAAAGAAATTATATGCTTTGGTTGCAGGAAACCAGGCCACATTGTGCCTGACTGTCCAGAAAACAAGAATAAGGACAAGAAGGAAAGAAGAGAAAGAAGAAAAGAAAATGATTACAAGAAGAACAGCTCAGACAAAGCCTCCTCCAGCAAGAACAAACATACAAGGAATGGCTTTGTTGCTGAGACATGGAGTGAGACTGAAGAGGAATCTGAAGCCTCATCCAGTTCCAGTGGTGATGAGGATGATGCAGATGAAAAAGAATTTTGCATGATGGCTATCAATGCCTCACAACAAAACTCTAATGAAGAATCAGAATCAGATTCAGAAACTCAACCAGATGGAGATCAGGTAATCAACTCTTTTGATTTTAATTCTGAGGACTTCAAAAATGAATTTAAGACACTGTGCCTAGATTTATTAAAATCTGAGAAGGAGATAATCTCTCTCAGGAATCAATTATCTGAGCATAGTGTCCTAAACTCAAAGAACCTCAAACTCTCTGAGGAGTTAGAATGCTGTAGGGAGGAGATAGCTTCACTGAAAAGTGAACTATCAAAGGCCAAAAAGTTTGAAGAATCCCTAAATGGGAGAAGTATCAGACTGATGGACATCACAAGCACAGTGAACTCTAGATTTAATAGCACACTGGGCTTGGGTGCCTCATCCAGCCAACCTATAATATTATCAACTCCAATCAAATTTGTCTCTGACAAAGGAAAGGGAGTAATAGAGGTAGCTAGGAAGAATGCAGATCTGTCAGAGAAAAATTCAGTTCAACAGATGGCGTCGAGCAGAGCTCGACGATCGTCGAACAGAGCTCGACGATCTAACCACAGATCGTCGACCTCAGCTCGACGATATCCAAACTCTGAACTTCAGTATAATCGATCTTCGAACAGAGATCGACGATCTGACCCAAGATCGTCGACCTCAGTTCGACGATCGTCGAACAGAAATCAGGACTGTGAACATTCCTTCAATGGCACATCTAGATTCAATCCTAGAAGTCCCACATCCCAAGGCTTTAATCCCTATACTGAATGGATAGTACCTCCTAGGAGATACCATCCTGAAGGTTATAAGGATCAACCTGGGATTTCTTTTATTTCAGAATTCAAGGGATATCAACCTAGGCCCAAGGTTAACTGGGTCAAAAACAAATAAGCTGTTTCTTGTGCAGGTGAAGACCAATCCAGCATCAAACCATCAATGGTATCTGGATAGTGGGTGCTCAAAGCACATGACAGGGGACAAGGACAACTTCACTTCCTTCAAAGCCAAGCTTGGACCCAAAGTAATTTTTGGAGACTCAAGCTTTGGTACTACAAAAGGATATGGTGCAGTCCAAATTGGCTCAGTCACTTTCAAGAAGGTGGCATATGTTGAAGGACTCAAGCACAACTTGATAAGTATCAGTCAACTGTGTGATGAAGGATATCAAGTGACATTCAACAAAGCCATATGCAAGGTCAAGTCAGAGGACAACACAACTGTGTTGACAGGTAACAGAAGAGGTAACATTTACTTAGTGGATTTTCATTCACCTGTAGTAGATATTTGCCTGTTCAATTGCATTTCAAAATCTAATATTTTATGGCATAAGAGACTAGGGCATATTAACCTTAGAACCATTGCTAGGCTATCCAAAGACAACCTTGTTAGAGGACTACCTTCTGGTCCCTACAAGAAGGAAGGACTTTGCAAGGCTTGTCAATTAGGCAAGCAAACTAAAAGTAGTTTTAAATCAATTAATAAGAGTGATTCACCTAGGATTTTGTACCTGTTGCACATGGATCTTTTTGGACCCATATCTGTACAAAGCCTAGGAGGGAAATCCTATACTTTAGTGGTTGTAGATGACTTCTCAAGATTCACTTGGGTATTCTTTCTGAGGAAGAAGTCTGATAACTTCAAGTGTTTGACAGATTTTCTCAAATGCATTCAGATTGAGTTCAACACTCACATTGCCCTGATCAGAAGTGATCATGGGACAGAGTTTGATTCTCTTCTCATGCAAGAGTTCTGTCAAAGTGAAGGGATCAGACACACTTTCTCAGCTCCTAGAACTCCTCAACAAAATGGGGTAGCTGAAAGGAAAAATAGAACACTCATTGAATCTGCAACTACATTATTGGCAGATGCTCACCTACCTCTATCCTTTTGGGCTAAGGCAGTGAACACCTCCAACTATGTGTTGAATAGAAGCCTGATACACAAACTGAAGGGCAAGACTCCCTATGAATTGCTCAAAGGGAAGAAACCTAAAATAGGCTATTTTAAAGTTTTTGGTTGCACTTGTTTTATTCATAACAATGACAAGAAATATCTAGCAAAATTCCAAGCTAAAGCTGATGAAGGAGTGTTTCTGGGATACTCCATGATCAGCAAGGCCTATAGGGTTTATAATAAATCTTCCTGTAAAATTGAAGAATCTGTTCATATTATTTTTGATGAAGCTAACATGTCTTTCAAGGAGAAGAATGCTTCTACCATAGAACCTTTGCAGGTACATTCTCTAGCTGAAAACTTGAACAAATTGCAAGTTGCTGAAAAGAATGAGAGCAGTGATGATGAAGAAGAAGTTCAACATTTGGAAGAAAATCACCTTGAAGAGCCAGTTGTTGTTCCACAAGAGGAAACAACAACACAGGTTGGTGAACCATCAACACCCCCTATTGATCTAGTAACAACAAGAAACCATCCAATCTCTCAAGTAATTGGAGACATCTCAGCTGGTGTGCAAACTAGAAATCAGGTCAACCAGAACCTGATGCACACTTGCTTCCTCTCTCAAATTGAGCCTCAATCCATTCAAGATGCAGAGCAAGATCCACACTGGATCATTGCAATGCAAGAGGAGTTGCATCAATTTGAAAGGAATAAGGTTTGGGAACTAGTGCCTAAGCCAAAGGATCATCCCATTGTTGGAACAAAGTGGGTATTCAGGAACAAGCTGGATGATCAAGGAGTTATAGTCAGAAACAAGGCAAGGCTAGTTGCTCAAGGGTACTCTCAACAAGAAGGAATAGACTATGATCAGACCTTTGCACCAGTTGCAAGGTTAGAAGCCATCAGAATATTCCTAGCCTATGCTGCTCACAAAGGTTTCAAAGTGTACCAAATGGATGTAAAGAGTGCATTTCTCAATGGGGACATCAAAGAGGAAGTCTATGTTAGACAACCTCCAGGTTTTATCTCTCTAACTCACCCTGATTATGTTTACAAATTGCATAAAGCATTATATGGTCTCAAGCAAGCTCCTAGAGCATGGTATGAGACCCTAGCATGCTTTCTTCTGGAAAATGATTTTGTTAGGGGGAGAGTAGACCAAACTCTTTTTATTAGAACCCATAAGTCCCATACCCTACTAGTGCAAATTTATGTAGATGACATTATATTTGGTTCTACTGATTCAAACTTGTGCAAAAAGTTTTCCAAGCTTATGCATTCTAAATTTGAAATGAGTAGCATGGGTGAGCTGTCCTTCTTCTTAGGACTGCAAGTCAAGCAACATGCTGAAGGCATATTTATTTCTCAAACCAAGTATGCAAAAGAATTGGTTAAGAAATTTGGTATGTCTGATGCATCATGTATGAAAACACCCATGCCCTCAAATGCTGTAATAGATGCTGATGAACATGGGAAACTTGTTGATCAGACAACATATAGAGCAATAATTGGATCTTTATTGTACCTTACAGCTAGTAGGCCTGATATAATGTTTGTTACATGTATTTGTGCTAGATTCCAAGTTAGCCCTAGAGAGTCACACTTAATCTTAGTTAAGAGGATTCTTAGGTATGTTAAAAGTTGTCCAAATCTAGGTCTCTGGTATCCAAAAGATTCAGCATTTGATTTAACTGGATTTTCAGATGCTGATTATGCTGGATGCAGAATAGACAGGAAAAGCACCAGTGGAACTTGTCAGTTCCTTGGTGATAGACTTGTCTCTTGGTTTTGTAAGAAACAAACATCTGTGTCAACCTCAACTACTGAAGCTGAGTATATGGCTGCAGGCAGTTGTTGCTCACAAATATTGTGGATACAAAATCAGCTTCTAGACTATGGTTATAACCTAGAGAAGTCAAAAATTTTCTATGATAATACTAGTGCTATCTCTATAGCACAAAATCCAGTCCTCCATAGTAGGACAAAACACATAGAAAATAGGCATCACTTTCTGAGAGATAATGTAGAGAAAAATAAAATTGAACTTCAATATATCCCAACTGATTTGCAAAGGGGAGATATTTTCACCAAGCCTTTGGATGAAAAGAAACACAGCTTCTTCCTAAATCAGTTAGGCATGTTAGATAGAGGAAGCCTAAACTAAAGTACAAGTTTTTGAAAAGCTAAAACAGACCAAGACTAGGCTAAAAATCAATTCTTTTTGTGTCTGTAGAACAAGTTTTTGTCTCTGAACTGCACTCGATGTTTTCTCAGAAATCGTCGAACGAAGATCGACGATTTTCCAAAAATCTTCGACCAAAGATCGACGTTCCCGAAGTCGTCGATCTGAGTTCAGAGTCTTCGCTAGATCTAGGCTTTTTCTCCTTCTGTTCAGAGGCCGTCGAGCGGAGCTCGACGCATTTCAACATCGTCGAACGGAGATCGACGATATTGACGTCTCTTCAGATTCCTTCTGCAGCCCAAATCGTCGAGCTGAGTTCGACGCTTCTTCGAACTGAGCTCCACGATTTTTCGTTTCGCCGTCGAACCCTAATATAAAATCATTTCTTCAGCCGTCATTCTCCTTTTGCGCTTTCATACTCTGCAACCTTCTTCGTTTTCCCTCCAAATCCTCTACACTTGGTCGTGTTTGGTTTTCTGTTGCAGGTGCAAATGGCGGAATCCAGTGCTGCTATCTCTAAGATGAAATTTGATACAGGATTCGATATAGACATGAACTCGTTTGATGGAAGCGACCAGCGCTTCAAGGACATTCTGAATCTATTCATAGAACAACAGTTGACTCAAATAATGACTACACGGATGAAAATTGCTTCAGAAGAGATCAAAGAATGGTGGTTTACAACGACAGACGAGACTGAGAACTCTGTCGTCGGCATCAATAAAGGAACTCAGGTACATCTATCACCGGCTCTCTTAACAGATGTCTTTCAACTTAGTACTGGAGAAGATTCTATTGAATTATCTGGAGAAGATTATGATTCAATGCTTGATCGAATGGGTCATAATGCTGTCAACCCTAACAAACTTTTAAAGAAAAATCTGTCTTTGGAATATCAATTCCTGGCTGATGTAGTTGGGAAAGTGCTGTTAGCCAAGCACTCAGCTCATGACACCATCTCTAGATATCAACTTTGCTTGATGGGAGCTTTAGTCGATAAGAAACACCTTGATTGGGGATCCATCTTCTTCAACTTAATTAAGAAAAAGATCAATAAGACTGCCGTGAGTTTTGGGAGAATCTTAGGGGTCTATCTGCACTACAGATGCCCTTAACTGTTAACCTCCTCTGGGATGTTCATCAATGCATCCAAGAGGCTCTCCTGTGCCCTGTTCAGCAAATGGGACAGGCAAATCATCAACCCTACAAGAGCTACTGCACCACTTCCTTCAGGCACAAGGACTGCTTCAGTCACTCCACCAGCAGAAGTGTTGTCTGCCTCTCTTTCTCCTCCAGCTGTATCTACCCCAGCCATTTCCTCCTCACCACCAGTCACAATCATAACCACAGCATCCCCAATTACCATTTCCTCACCAGTTTCATCCCCTCCTGTATCCACCTCAGAGCAATTCCATCCTCTCTTCTCTTATTCAACCTTCACCCTACCATCTTTTTCCCTTGCAGATGATTCCTTCATGGATGATTCACCCTCCACTCCTCCTGAGCCACCCTCTACCTCATCCTTTCAACAAATGCTTCATGACATTCTCTCCCAACCATCCTTCACACCCTCTCTCTCTTCACCTATCTCCACCTCAACCTTTTCTATCTCCACAATTCCATCCTTAGAGCCCTCCATTCCTACCTCCACACCTTCAGCTCCAGCCAACATCCCTCCATCTACCTTTACTCCTACCTCTGCTCAAGCCCCACTTGAGCATGTAGATCTTCAAAGATTAGCAGACAGACTTTATGAGTTGTTAGCTCCCAGGCTGACATCTCTGTTGGAGACCTCCCTGGCTCCACTCCTGAAACTAGTTCAGGAGTTGTCCACCAAGCTTTCTTCCTTTTCCTCCTCCCAGACAATCCCTTCTACTGGGTGCCTTGGTTCAGCTCTCCTTGAACCAAGGCAGGGGGAGATGCTTTATGAAGAAGTGGATGTGCCAGTGGATGCTCCTGTTTTTGCTCCTGTTTTTGCTCCAGCTCCTGCCAGTGGATGTGCTTTTGCACTAAATCTTCAGAGCCTGCTATCTCAATTTGATACAGTTCATTTCAGATTTCTGCCAGTACCTCTCACTGAAGATCTGTCTAAGGCCATTGTGCCTGTATCTGTTTGTGATCCCAGCCTCATTGAATCCTATATCAATTCCTAGAAGGCTGTGAATATTCCTGATGCTGCTACTAAGGCCATTGTGCCTCCTGTTGTTGAAACTGCTGATGCTGCTGCTGAAGATATAGAGATGACTCCAGCAACTGCTGATGAAGAACTTGCTTCCTACCTAGAAGATCCCACACCTGCTGCTATGCCTGCTCCTGCCCAAGTGTCTGCTGCTGTTGTTGCTCCTGTTCTGACCTCTGATCAGTTAAAGCTACAAGAAAAGTACTTCAAAAGCATTGATGATCTGTATGACAGACCACAAAGCTCAGATAGTGACCAATTCCAGACTGAATCAGATGACTCTGCCCATACCATTGCCAAGAAGAGGAAAGCTAGAAGCAAAGCCATGATGTCAGTTCCTCCAGCTACAGCAAAAGACTCCAATGATATTCCCTACTACATTCTACATGATTGCCCCATTTCTGAGCCATGGATGCAATACTCCAAGAATCAACAGAAAGCTATGAAGAAGAGAAGGAAGCTTGATAAATATGAAAAAGGATCTTCACAATATCAGCCTCCTCCTCCTCCTCCAGATTCTGGATCAGGCTCAGCCCCTCAAGCTCCAGCTTCAAGGCAAAGCTCCTCCCAATCTTTTCCAAAATACTATCAAAGGGGACAACATCAAAGAGGATATCAACCCAGAAGGGGTCATTATAGAGGAAATCAGAGAGGACAAAGATCTTATCAAAGGGAAGGACAAGGCCACTCTGACTCTTCTTCAGGTCCTTTCCCTTACAGGCTGAAAGACAAAATTGTTTCCAGGACTCCTCCTGCTTCTGAATCTCTCAACAGGTATGAACCTCCTGTTCCTTTTGAGGATCCTGAGAACAATCCTTTATCTTGGACAGCAAGAATGAAAGAACTAGCTGCTCTTGATCAATTAAAGAAAGCCAGAGAGCAAGGCATGGACATCTCCAATATAACAACTTTATTAGATCAAAGGAAGAAAGAATTGGAAAGATATGCTTCTAGAAAGTTTTTCAACCCAGAAGACTACATGAAGCTGCACCCAGAGGCTATAGTTCCAAGGCCAAGATCTCAAACTTCTCTAGGTGCAGAGGATGATAGAAGATCAAAGAAAGAAAGTCAGAATCCTAACAGAGAAATTTTGTTTAAAAAGGGAACTGAAAAGAAGTGAACTGTGTAAGCTGAACATCATTCTCCCTTGGATATTTGCTGTCTTTTTATCTGTGATCTGCATTGCTGCTATATATCTCCTCTGCAGTATTGATTTAGCTTTTGTGTTGATGTATGCTTATTTATTTCCTATTTTTGTCTGTAAATAGTAATCCTAACCCAAATAGGGGGAGATTGTTAGAACACCCTATTACTAATTTGGGCAAGGATCACTATGTTTCTCTTAGGAAACCAGGTTGACCTAGTTGTATAGTATAAAGGTCAACATTAGAATGAGTCTAGGGCTTAGAACTTAGGTTTGAAGCTGCCCCCAAGGACCATTCAAGCTCAGGATTTCAAGCTAAGTAAAGAGATAAAAATAGTCGAACGACGGTCGACTATCGTCGAGCTCAGGTTGACGATCGTCGAGCTCAGGTGGACTACTTATGTCCTCAGCCTTCTGCTTGTTGCTGGCTTCGGTCGACTATCATCGAGCTTCAGTCCGACGATCGTCGAGCTTTGGTCGACGATCTCTGGCTGTGCTTGGGTCGACTATTTCTGGGAAAGTTTAGGTCGACGATCTCTGTTTGCTTCAGGTCGACGTTTTCTGTTGAAGTCTAGGTCAACGATCTCTGTCTTAATCAGATCGACTATTTCTGCCAGACCAAGAACTTAGATAGTCGATCTCAGATCAAAGTTTTCTGTCTACTGCTTATCTTCAATATCTCTGAGCTCAGGTCGACGATCTTTGAGCTCAGATCGACGTTTTCTGTCAGAATGATCTATTCCTTCTCTGAGCTCAGGTCGACGATCGTGGAGCTCAGATCGACGTTTATTTTGAGAGATCGATGTTCTTAAGGATTCAAATGCTGCCGGTCTTTGGAATGTTTTTCTCAGCATTTAATTTCAAGAAGATTTGCCAGCCGTTTTAATTTATTCTGGAACAAGTTTCAAGGAATTATTCAGGAATGTTTCATTGGACTTTCCTCTAGAAGACAAATTATTTATGGAAGGCATTTAATGTCTGATAACGGCTATCTTGGAAGAATTATATTCAAAGAATAAGATCGTCTTCTCAACTACTACTCTCCAAGAGAATTAATCCAGAGTCAATACCGATAGAATCAAGAGACACACACTGTTACAGAAGAACAAGAAGAATTAAGCTGTGAACCATAACCATCCTCTTGCTTACAGAAAAGTGATCAAAGCCTCATCTTAAAAAACTCCAAACACCTCATCTTTCAGCCTCTTTGCTGAAACAATTCTTTGCTGGAGATCTAAAGATCTGAAGACCTATTACCCTAGAGCAAAGCTTCCATTCCTGATTCATTCAACATCTCAGGGGGATCCTTGACAACAAAAGATCCACTAGTCTTCTCTCATTTGATTTGAGAACAGAGAAGACAACCTCACCTCTTTACCTTTTTCTTTTTCCTGCTGTAAAGGGTTCTTGAACTCCCTTCAAAAGTTCTGTCTGGTTCTGAGAGCCTTGTCAAAACTCAGTGGTGGCAAGACACCTTATCAAAAAATCCAGTTTTGGTTTTTGAGCACCTTATAAAAAGCTCATTGGTGTCAGGACACCTGATCAACTCATCCTGAGTGGATTCCTACCAAGGGTGGTAGAAGAGTGGATGTACCCAGGTTTTTGGGGAACCACTATATTTCCTTGTGTCTTCTGGTTTGTTTGTGTGATTTGTCTGCTGTGTGTTGTGCTCTTTACTTCTTGGTTTTTTAACTTCTTACTAGCACTCTACACTATATCATAAATTGAATTTTGTATGTGCTTTTCATTTCAACTGTGAAAAATTATTTTAAAATACTCTATTCACCCCCCCCCCCCTCTAGAGTTGAGATAGATCTTAACCTCACTTTCAATTGAACCCTCATTTTCTTCAAATGATGGATAAGAACTCCTTTGGTCATATCAAATCTATCACCATCGAGTTGATTCAGGTATAGAGTGATAATCCTCCCAAATTTCCGAGTACGTAGGTTGTCCTTAATCATGGCTAACAGTAGAGCACCCCAATCCAGCTTCTTCCTGCAGACTATTGCTACTAGTATCTTGAACATCTTTGTGGACAGATAGTCGTGCGAGCCCGTCTTGCAAATTAGCACCTTTCCAATTATGTCTGAGCGGAGTTTTCCCTCCTCACTCATTCCTTTTCGCTTGATGGCTTTGGTGCTCCTGGGCAAACCACAGAACGATAACGTTCTGGCAAAATCTACCTCTTCTAGGTAGTCGGCATGATCATAGATGGGTAGTCGCAAGTACCTAGAGAGTCATGAGGCCTTCATTTTCACCTTGAACTTCTGAACTTTGCTTTTGATGACTGATTATTCGTGTTGAAGTTTTGAGTTATGGAAGAAATCGAGAACTCCCTTATCCAACACCTTGCAAGGGTGTTCGAGGACGAAAGAAAGTCCCACTGTCTCTAGCATGAGAATAACGTTCCGGAATTCATCTGAAGCTTGATCAAATCCAGCGCGAACCAACTCACCTCCCCCGAGCAAGGCACTAGTGCTTCTAGGAGCCATTGTAAGGTAGGGAAACCTATTTGAATCGCTGAGGAATAAGATTTCTTGAGACTTGAGCTTCTGAAAATTTCAACACATGCACTGGAGAATTTCTGAATGGATGCACTGTATCTAGAACACTTCACTATATCAAGGAGAAGAATAAAAACGGAGATTTTCTGTCGACAGTCGGCGGATACACACTGTAGTCAGTAGAAATCTTGAAGCTAGGGCATGGGAGGAAGGCGGCGAATGAAGGGAATCGGTGAATCGGGAGCCGAAGGGTCGGTTAACGTAGAATGACGAATCGTCGAGTTTCGATGGCTTTTGAATTCGGCAAATACCGTGTGCATGCCCTCCCATTTCTATTTATAAAAGAATATATATATCTGTATGTGATTTTTAAATTGCATTTAGAATGCGCGTACCTCATATTTGATCGTCGAGTCTTCGGATCCAATATAAACAATTTGAAATATTTACCCAAAAAGACTTGTCCGAAATTAGCTGTTGGAGGAGTCCGATTCGGCGAGTGTTGTATGAATATGCGACGAGTCGGTCGATATTCACCAAATTGGACTTGTAGAAATTTCTGCTTAATTGAAATGGATACCGAAACCAATTTTGCTTGCTTGACCTTCTTCACGAGTCCTTGTTCAGCATACTGAGTTCCGTTTTGAAAAACGAGAACTTGGACTCGTCCAGCAGCTTCGTTAAAATATCGGCAACCTGCTTGTCCATCGGGACATAGATGAGGGCTATGTCCTTGTTTTCCACATGTTCTCGGATGAAGTGGTAGCGCACCTCGATGTGATTGGTTCGACTGTGGGAGACTGGATTGTTGGCGATTGAAATAGCACCGGAGGAGTCGCAGAACATTGGAATCTCTCGGAACTTCAAGTTATAATCTTCAAGTTGATTCCTGATCCAAAGAAGTTGTGCGCAACAACTACCCACAGAGATATACTCTGATTTGACAGTAGAAGTTATGACACAATTATGCTTCTTGCTGCTCCAAGAGATAAGCCACCTTCCGAGGAATTGGGATGTCCTGGAAGTGCTTTTCCTATCGTCCCTACTACCTGCAAAATCAGCATCTGAAAAGCCAATTAGCTCGACATCATTACTTCTTGGGTACCATAAGCCAAGATTAGGTGTACCCTTAAGGTATCTTAAAATCCGCTTTGCAGTGATGTAATGAGATTCCTTAGTGTTCACCTGATATCTAGCGCAGACACATGTTGAAAACATTATATTTGGTCTACTGGCAGTCAAGTAGAGCAAGGATCCAATTATGCTTCTGTACTTGGTTTCATCAAAAGGTTTCCCTTTCTCGTCCATGTCCAAATAAACAGTTGAACCCATTGGAGTCCTCATAGAGGATGCGCTCTCTATTCCGAATTTCTTACGAAGCTCCTTGGTGAACTTCGTCTGAGAGATGAAAATTCCATCTTAAGATTCCTTCACCAGAAATCTTAAGAAAAATTTCAGCTCTCCCATATTGCTCATTTCAAACTTCCCTTGTATAAGTTTGGAAAACTTTTTGCAAAGGTTGTCTTCTGTAGAGCCAAATATGATGTCGCCGACATAGATTTGCACTAGCAAAATCTTGCCTTTAACTTCCCTAAGAAATAATGCCTTGTCTATCTTTCCCCTTGTGAACTTGTTCTCAAGAAGAAAGCTAGGCAACATTTCATACCAAGCTCGGGGAGCTTGCTTTAAACCATATAGGGCTTTATTTAAAAAGAAAACATGATCAGGGAATTTAGAGTTTGCAAAACCTAGGGGTTGCGCTACGTATACTTCCTTTTTAAGATCCCCATTCAAGAATGCCGACTTCACATCCATTTGATAGACAGTGAAGCCTTTGAGGGAAGCATATGAAAGAAACAACCTTATCTCTTCGAGCCTGACCACTAGAGAAAAGGTCTGGTCGAAGTTGATCCCCTCTTCTTATTTATATCCTTGAGCTACACGCCTGGCTTTATTCTTGATGATTACTCCATTCTCGTCCAACTTATTTCTGAATATCCACTTGGTGCCAATCACATTATGTCCCTTCGGTCTGGGCACCAGCTCCCAGAAATTTGCATCGTACAAACTGGCTGAACTCCTCTTGTATTTCCATTATCTAAGAGGCATCTTTGTTCTCTTCCTCGAACTTCTTCGGTTCAACCTGAGACAGAAAGCTGAGATGCAAAATTTCATTAGCTGTATCTCTTCTAGTTCTCACACTATCGCCTGGCTCTCCAATGATAAGATCAGTTGTGTGATCTATTAGGTGTCGGAACCCTAGATTCCTTGACATTCCTCTAGCAGGCTATGCAACATCTTCTGTAGCCTCTCTTGGTTGAGGCAATTCTTCATCTAGGGGTTCTTCAACCACCAAGCCTGGATCGACCATCTTGACTGATCTTGGAATGTTTTCTTTGACTTGTTAATCCAAGCTAAGCTCTTTGAACCTGGTACCTACATCTGCACCAATAACACTAGACGAGCTACTATGAAGCATGTTAGTCTCATCAAATACAACATTGATTGACTCTTCTTCCACCAGGGTTTGCTTATTTAAATTCCTATATGCCTTACTATGGCTACTATATCCTACGAAAATACCTTCAAAACACTTTTCACTAAACTTTGTGCGGTAACACTTCCCATTATTAAGTACGAAGCATTTACTTCAAAAGATTCTAAAGTAGGATACAGTCGGTTTTCTGCCCTTCAATAGCTCATAGGGGGTCTTACGATAGCTTTTGTTGATGAGTGCTCTGTTTTGCACTTGACAAGCCGTGTTGACTGCTTCAGCCCAGAAATACTCCGATAGTGAAGCGTCATTCAACATGGTTGTACATGCTTAAATTAGGGATATATTCCTTCTCTCAACAACTCCATTTTGCTGTGGAGTGCGCGGGGAGGAAAACTCATTAAAGAAACCATTGCTTTCATAGAATTTAGCCATGCCACCAGACTTGAACTCTGTTCCATGGTCACTTCTTATTTAAACCACTGAGCAGTCCAATTAATTCTGAATTTGCCGGACAAAATTAGTGAAAGAGTCGAGGGTGTCTGACGTGTGTTTCAGAAATAACACCCAAGTTAAACGTGAGTAGTCATCAATAATCACTAACGTATATACCTTACCAAGTAAGCTGTAAATAGGCATAGTACCAAATAAGTCCATATGAAGTTAGTATAGGCTTCATGAAGAATCCTTTTCAGCAATGCCCTTGAAGGTAGCCCGTGTCTGCTTACCCATTTGACAGGAGTGATATGGAATCTCTTTAAGGCACTTAACGCTGGGGGAATCGCACACTAAGTTGTGAGAAAATAGCATGTTTAAGGTTTTGAAATTAATATGTGCTAAGCTCTTGTGCCATTGGTCATAAAGAGATGCACTATCTTTTGCAATAAAACATACTGGGATAGAATTGTCTAAGCAATGGAAATTTAAACAGAAAATATTTCTGATCCGAGTGGCTATTAAGACCGTCTCCAAATTTGCAGATGACTTTATAAAGCACTCATTCATGTAGAACTCAACGATGTAGCCTTTGTAACATAGTTGACTTATGCTTATGATATTATTGTGTAATCCTTCAACATAAGCCACGTTTGTGAAGGAGACTACGCCATTGGAAATCATACCATAAACTTTTTTGTTCCCCTGTCTGAACCTCCAATGATGAATTTTGGTCCATCTTTTACTGAGGTATAATCATGCAAAAGGCTTCTTGTCTCGGTCATGTGCCGAGAGCATCCACTGTCCAAATACCAGATCGGAGTTCTATTGGCCTTTAGACATATATGTAAAGATAAATAAGTTTACCTTAGGAACCCCAACGTATTTGGGTCCTTGGTTCCTGATCAACATACTCCCCTTAGGAACATTAGCCTTGCGAGTGGTCAGTCTCGTATAGTTAACTCTAGGAGTTACAAGACTGGCATGGTTATACCAACAATCTGCGCCAAAATGACCAATTTTGTCGCATCACCAACAGTCGAATCTGTTGTACCTCCTTTTGTACTCCTGCTTTACCCTTTGAATGTGAGTTCTTGCTGGGGTAGCATTCTTAGAGGTGGAGGCCTCCTGGTTACAGCATACATAGGGGCTTCCTATCTCCTTAGCCTTAGGCACAACAGATTTAGATTTTTGTGCCTTCTTATTATTATGTAAATGAACATATGGACCATAACTCTTCATCTGAATTTCCTCAACGGTGCTTTGAACACGTTGGCACCAAAGTCACGTGGATGGGTCAAACCCTATTATCTGTTCTTGGGCTCTACATGAGTAGGCCTAGCATGATGACCATAGGACGACTCAAGGTCAAACTTGTTCATCGGAAGGATTACTTTCCTGAACAAAGGTTGACCCATGGGTGCCTTCCCCTTTTCTTTGGGGCTAGCCTTCTTTGTAGCCTTACCCTTTTCACTGATGAGGCCAAGACCACTACCCTTCTTCTGAGTAGAAAACTCATCAATGAGAGGAAGGATAGTCTTTGTCTTGGAGTATCTCTCAATGAGTTTCTGTTAGGTATTGTATCCACAATTACCTGGATTTGAGGAAGCCTCCTGTCAAGCTAAGATGAATTCACAATGTGTTTGATGCTCTGTCTTCAAGTTGTGTTTGCAGTTATTCCACGCTAAGTACACACCAATATCAGGGTGAAGAAGGTCAATATACACGGGTCTGCGCAACGTAATCCCTCGTTGAGCAGATCAGTGTGTTGGCTTACGTGTACTCTCTCTATTGGAGTGTACTTACTTTCAAGTACAGGGCTGAGATAGATCAAGAGCAGAAGAGGAGCAAGGATGGTTCAAAGACCAACTCATGGGCAGAAAGACAAAGAATCGTCTAAGTTAAAGTCGACGAGAATCACTAAGTGATTCTCGCCGATTTGACGGGAATCACTAGTGATTCTCGCCGAATCGTCGAGAATCACTCGCCGATTCTCGTCGACTGCATCCGGCTGACTCAACGCCTTTAAGATTTCTGCTAAGGCAGAATCGACGAGAATCGTCAACTGATTCTCCCCGAATCGTCGAGAATGACTTTGCATTCTCACCGATTCGTCGAGAATAGTTGTGATTCTCGCCGATTCTCTCCGGATGGCAAGCTTTTCAGCAGGAATTCTTCTAAGTAGAATTCGACGGGAATCATAAGTGATTCTCGCCGAATCGTCGAGAATCACCAATGATTCCCGCCGAATTTGCCTTAGGCATTTTCCGTCGACTCGCTTGACCGAACCATGTACTCAGGCGCTGTTTGAACCGGAATTAGGGTTTCGTCTTGTGGGGCCCAGAACGGTCATAAAGTAGTATTCTACCGTATAAATACTCTCCTATTTTGAACGTAAGAGGCAGCGAAGAAAATGAACAAGTCGGCCGTCACTGACGTGACCTAGCAGATCGCGGATTTCCTTCCGCCGCCGTCACCGCTCGAAAGGTTGTCGCCTCCGCTGATCGTATTTTTCTTGATCTCTCGACGATAGAAACTTAGCCAAGCAACGCGTCTCACGTTTCTTTCTTGAGATCCTTTGTCTCTTGGTTTGTTGAATGGGAATACCTTCCCCTTCCGAATCGATTGAGATGATCGATCCAAATAAGATCGTTGGTAGACCTTGCTAGCTTTGTTAAGAAGTTTGGATATACAAAGAATCGCCGCCGCAATCCTTGCCGCCGCCGATCTCGGGAAGATCTTCTCCAAGAGAGTGCTTAGGTCGTGGACTATTCATCTTCTTCAAGAACGCTTCATCGAACGAAGAGGGACAACAAGTGCTCCAAACGTAGTTTGTATTTTGTACATTCTATTTTTTACTTTTGTTGTAAAGGAACTTTGGTTCCTCATTGTAAGGGTTAGGTGCAACCCGTGGTGGAGGAGTAGTGACTCCTTCGGGTGGAAGGGTTCCTTCCATAGTGTGAGGATTGGATTTCAATCCGGTTAGTGAAGTGACCGAGTCATCCCTTATTGGGAGATAGGTCGAAGGGGGAAAGTGGACGTACCCAAATCGGGGAACCACTATAACTGCCTGTGTGTTTCTGTGTTGTGCTTGTTTTGTTTTATTTTGCAGGTAAGTTTTTAATTCTGCAAAAAGACTGCAAATCACCTATCCCCCCCATAGGTGAAGGTAGTTGACACTAGAGTGACTTTCAAGTGGTATCATAGGGAGGTTACTCAGCAATAAGGGTAACACCTTGAGTAAGATCCCGGTTCTAGTGTCAAGAAGAAGACAAGACTCAAGCATGGAGCTGGACTCTGATGTCTCTCCTCTGAGACTCCCTGCTTGCACAACGGAGTATTATCCCATCTAGAAGATGAGAGTTATGTTTCATCTGGAGGCCATTGACCCTCGCACATCACTCATTTTGTAAGAGGGTCCCTTCATTCCCATGATGGCTTCCAGCTCAGGAAACGATCTCCAAATCCCCAAGAGTCTCGAAGAGATGTCTGAGACTGAGCTCTCACTTTTCAACCTGGACAAGCTGATTCTTCAGATCATCACTAAAGTGTGGTCTGGATCATCTCGGTCAAGATTGGATAAGTGTAAGACTGCAAAGTCTATGTGGCAAACTATCTCAGATCTCATGGTGGGATCAGAGACAGCTAGGACTGGATGCTAGCAGGAGGATGAAGCCTATATGGGGGTCCTCATTTCTGAAGATGAAGGTCAAGACAAATCTCTTAGTATCAGGGCTCCTGTGTCCATGTGAGAGACTGAAGAAGAGGCTGAGGAAAGCAATTCTGATGAAGCTGACACAACAGTCTCTGCTGATCTTAACGCTGACCCGGAACATCAAAGTTAGGATCAGGTAACTTCTTCATCATGCTCCTCTCCCCTTGAAGTTCCTGAAAACAGGAATAGTTCAGAGGGTTGTCCTTCTTGTGATGCAAGGGATATGGATAGCTTCAATCAAAAGATTGAAAATCTTGATTCCCTTGAGAGTGCCCTTCATAAGAGCAACTTACTTGTGGAGGAGCAAGCTAAGGAGATTGCTCAGCTGAAGACCTTGATGAATCTCCAATTGGAATCCATCAAGGTAAAGGACTTAAAGATCTCGGATCTAGAGAGTCGTCTAGAGACCGAGAAGAGGATAGTTTCTAACTTTTCCAAGATAGATGCTATCAAGAGAAAGGCAGAAAATGGGTGGATCTCCCAAATCATTAATTCATGGAGAAATGGGGAAACTGTGTTCAGACGCCCCACCCCGAGTAGGAAGGGCACACATCATGCTTTCAGGTATGACCACAGGAACATCCATGGTCACTGCAAGAATGATCGGCCCTCAGGTGGAAATGCCCACAGTGCAAGAGATGTCATGGCTACCCATGAGAGAATACCCAAGGCTCATCCTGAACCCTTTGTATTCTCGGCCTCTACTTCAACTCATCATGAATCTGCAGGAACCAGCTCTCATTGTAGTACTTACCTCCCTAGGACACATGAAAGGGGGGTCAGGAAACATGCGGTAAGTACCCATGGGGCCTTTGGAAGTGTGCTGACTGAAAGGAAGGCACCACCTCCCAGGCCTCATGACACTCACCACATGCTCTCTTTCCACCCTCCCACATGTCACGGTGGAAAAGGCAATTTTGTGAGCAGAAACTGCCCTATTCTGTTTAGACCTAAGATCATGACTACCTCAGTCAGTAGATCAGGTCAGAAACGACGATACAACATTCGTGAGTGTTGGTGCTGTGGCAAGGTGGGTCACTTTTCCATAGATTGTTGGCTCAATCCCTCTGTGCCAAGGGCAAGGGTATGTCCACTTCCTCTGGGCAGATTAAGCCTTCCTGACAGGATTCCTGTAGGAAGGCATTCAAGATTTTATGCTGACAAGAACCTAGGACCCAATAAATATTGGGTTCCTAAGGTAAGATAATCCTTTTTGCAGGTTAGTCTAGGTTCCCGTAAACATGAAGGGAACTAGACATGTGATGTTCCAAGAATGACATGGAACAAGTATTAGGGATAAGAGCAGTGCTAACTACAATGGCCTATTAAAATTGGACACCTGGTGTACCTCTAATAGAAGATCTGAATGATCAATTTTATGATCCCAGGTACACGCATTCCGTGTCAAGACTTGAGTCAGATTATCTTGATGTTTACATTTATATATATCCTCATATTTATCCACAAGAATTTGTCAATTCTTACTTTAAAAATGAATGGTTATATGTATATATACACATATATGTTCACACACTTGATGACAGACCGAAACTGTTAAATGATCCTTAGGTACAATCTGAAAAATTCCTTGTAGGTACATATTTATATATTTGATAATGAATCTAATTAGGCATAAATCAACCCATTTGAAATTAAAGAATGTATGCTAGTGGGTGTAAAAAAATATTACAATTTTTCACCTAGAATAACTCTGGAATTACGTATAGGGCTCATATATTGTTCAACTCGATCGAGGTTTCGTGATTAAGAAATATAATGAAGGCTAAGGCTTGAAATTAACATGCCACGGTTAATGTGTATAGAAAATCCCGTCGCACTCTCCTCGATCGTACGAAAGAAATAATTAGTAAACCCCGTCGAATCCCATCGACTTCCCCCGGTTCGGAAGATATAAATAACATAAATTGGTTTGACTCTTCATCTCCCCGAATATCGCTGAACTTCCGACAAATCCCCTAGAGCATCCCATCGACTTCCCAGTCTTCTCGCGTAATCTCGTGGTCGTGTGGAAGCTGCTTCGCCTGGTGCTCACCGTCTCTCCTCCGGGATCCCGTCGACAACACCCTCAAATCGCAAGGACCACCCCATGCTCCCGTCGGTTGCGTGAATCCTGCACCTTCCCGTCAGATTTCCATCACCGGTCGACGATCCTTCCAGTCGCCATCGTCCCTTCAAACCGCTCGGTGCTAGGGTAAGTTTCCCTCATTCTTGAATGTTCGTGACTAAGTGTATCTCCTATTCTATAAGTACTGATAGGGTTAGATGTCCTGTTTAGGTTTGCAATGGCTCCTAGAACCACTGCAGGACTCCTAACTGGAAGTGAACTGGTTCAAACATGCTTCTCTCATGCCTCCGATGTGTTCAGGAATATTATCCTCATGCTTGAAGAGGCCGGACTTACATTCATCCTGGAGCATCCTTGCAAAATTCTGGATAAGGAGGTGCTGGAGTTCTTTATAACGGCAAGGCTACGGTACGAAGATATAGTGATCAAGAGTAAGATTACCGGTGTACGGATCAAGATGAAAGCAGGCAAACTGACACAATATTTGCAGCTCTCAAGTTCTGATCAAGAAGATTATCTGGAGGAAGAGGATCGAGCCAGGACTCTTCTATTCTGTGGACTAGCTCGAGGAACCAAATCGATCAAGAGAAAGGAAATGAATGAGGAAGGGAAGCTGCTGTCGGATATCATTGGGAAAGTCCTAATCTGCAAACCAGGCTCCCACGATCATATCTCAGGAGATATGTTCAAAATCTTAGTGGCTATAGTCTGTCGAAAGAGGTACAACTGGGGAGCTATGTTGTTTGAGAAAATAAAAGATACTCTGCGAACCCCAAGTTTTGGAAGAATCATTAGCCTGTTTCTCTACCAGTTTGATGGAGACAGGTTCGATATGAGTAAGGGAGTTCCTCTACACTACCTGAAGAAAATGGATTCAAGTGTTTTTGATAGATGGCAAAGAAGAATTGGTCAAGCAGCCGGTGCTGAAGAAAATGATGAATCCCTGGCTGAGTCCCATGGGGATGAGGACAATAGAACTCTAGAAGATCCCGTGGCTGAACCCAGTGAAGTTCCTGATCTGCTACCTGCAGGAACCGAGGGGGAGTCTCTACCCCTTGCGATTGGAACTCACAGGATAGATCTCTCAGTACCTGCTCCTTCTGATGTTGGTTCTGACATCTCTCAGATATCCAAAGATGCAGTTGATACCCTGGATGAGGAGGAAGATGAGGAAGCCCTAGATAATGATACAATTGACAATAATGATATAGAAGATGAGGGTGCTGAAGAAGTGGATGATGTCGTTGAAGATGAAACAACCTTGAGAGAGTGGGTGGAGACGGTGGAGCCACAGGATGAAGTTGAAGTTCTATCTGTGGAACGGGCTCCAATGGTAGTTCACGAGAAATCTGGTGCAATAATGGAGGGGGAGTCCTCTCAGCAAAAGATGATAAGCATTCCTCAACAAACTACAGAGGCTTCCTCTATCCCCCCAGAAGAGACAGTGCATGTATCAAGCTCCCCCAGTGAATCTGCTGAAGAGCCAGACCAAGGCTTGCCTCAGGGACATCCACTTCGATCTAATCTAGCAGATCACACAGTGAATGTCATTCAAGGTATAGTGGATGAGCTCAAACTGTCTTTTGAGCAAGCACAGAACAAAGTGTTAAAAAGGATTAAGAAATCTGAGGATCTAATGCTCAAGAACGTCGAGGAAATTAATCACAAGTTGGATGTGATGGAAAAGAAGTTCGAGGCCAAGTATACAGAGGCTGACACTGCTGTTACTCTTCTTATGCAAGGACTCAAAAATAACACGGATGACCTGGCAGTGGTTAATCAGAATGCACATGTTGTTGCTAATAACATCAAGCTATTTGATGCCAGCATGGTAACTCTCAATGTAAATCAGACTTCTCTTCTAACTGATTTCACTAAGACTGCAAAACATATAGATGAGTCACTGCATTCTTATGCAAACTCCATTGCCCTCGAAGCCAAAAAGGGGGAGAAGGCATACATAGCTAAGATGGCAGGGCTGAAACAGATTATGGTCGAAAACTGAAACAGTCAAATAAGTATGTCTTTGATAGCTGCCACTGTCTAGTGCAGCAAGCATCAGGTGTACAAATCCCAATTCTGGTTCCTTCTTCTGATGAGGTTACCTTTGCTTCTGATGAGGTTGCCTTTGCTGCTGATGAGGGTGAAAATGTTGAGGAAGTTACTCTTAGTGAAGCTAATGCTAAGAAGGCTGCTGTCAAAGCTGCACTCAGTACCATGTTTGACCAAGTAGCCCTAGCAAAAGTAAAAGGAAAGCGGAAACTCCAAGAAGGGACATCCAAAGAAACTCCAACCAAAAAGAAAGTAAGATTGAAGGAGGATGAAGTGAGAAATGAAACATGGAATCCTGTTTCAAGGAGCATTATTTTGGATACTTTTATGCTACAGCAGAGGGGGGAAATCAATCGAAATGATGTATACAATCAGTATGAATGGGAGATGCACAAGATGTATGAAGCTAAATGAAATATATTTTTCAGGAATAACAAAGTGGAACATAAAGATCCTCCCCCCAGATATTATCCAAAACCCAAGGAGTATTTTGAGAGACAAAGCAAGAAAGTCTTGGCTCAATAACTAAAGTATGATTTAGCTAAGGAGAAATAGGCTTAGGATTATGGCTTGTCATTTCCTCAATGCATGTTTTTATCTTCATGTTGTTGTATGAACAATTCTTGTGGATATATATATATATATATATATATATATATATATATATATATATATATATATATATGATTGACTCAATATTGTTCTGTTTGCCTTTATTTCTCTATGTCTTGCCTTTCTTAATTTGCCTTGTATATTACTCTGGTTGGTGTAATTCATCTTAGCTAGTAGAATTTTGGCTTCTTCAAATAGGGGGAGATTATTAGGTATTGTATCCACAATTACCTGGATTTGAGGAAGCCTCCTGTCAAGCTAAGATGAATTCACAATGTGTTTGATGCTCTGTCTTCAAGTTGTGCTTGTAGTTATTCCACGCTAAGTACACACCAATGTCAGGGTGCAGTAGGTCAATATACAAGGGTCTGCGCAACGTAATCTCTCGTTGAGCAGATCAGTGTGTTGGCTTACGTGTACTCTCACTATTGGAGTGTACTTACTTTCAAGTACAGGGCTGAGATAGATCAAGAGCAGAAGAGGAGCAAGGATGGGTCAAAGACCAACTCATGGGCAGAAAGACAAAGAATCGTCTAAGTTAAAGTCGACGAGAATCACTAAGTGATTCTCGCCGATTCGATGGGAATCACTAGTGATTCTCGCCGAATCGTCGAGAATCACTCACCGATTATCGTCGACTGCATCCGGTTGACTCAACGCCTTCAAGATTTCTGCTTAGGCAAGAACCAACGAGAATCGTCAACTGATTCTCGCCGAATCTTCGAGAATGACTTTGCATTCTCGCCGATTCGTTGAGAATAGTTGTGATTCTCGCCGATTCTCTCCGGATGGCAAGCTTTTCAGCAGGAATTCTTCTAAGTAGAATTCGACGGGAATTATAAGTGATTCTCGCCGAATCGTCAAGAATCACCAATGATTCCCGCCGAATTTGCCTTAGGCATTTTCCGTCCACTCGCTTGACCGAACCATGTACTCAGGTGCTGTTTGAATCGGAATTAGGGTTTCGTCTTATGGGGCCCACAACGGTTATAAAGTAGTATTCTACCGTATAAATACTCTCCTATTTTGAATGTAAGAGGCAGCGAAGAAAACGAACAAGTCGGCCATCGCTGACGTGACCTAGCAGATCGCGGATTTCCTTCCGCCGCCGTCGCCGCTCGAAAGGTTATCACCGCCGCTGATTGGATTCTTCTTGATCTCTCGGCGACAGAAACTTAGCCAAGCAACGAGTCTCACGTTTCTTTCTTGAGATCCTTTGTCTCTTAGTTTGTTGAACAGGAATACCTTCCCCTTCCGAATCGATTGAGACGATCGATCCAAATAAGATCGTTGGTAGACCTTGCTAGCTTTGTTAAGAAGTTTGGATCTACAAAGCATCGCCTCCGCAATCCTTGCCGCCGCCGATCTCGGGAATATCTTCTCAAAGAGAGTGCTTAGGTCGTGGACTCTTCGTCTTCTTCAAGAACGCTTCATCGAACGAAGAGGGACACCAAGCTCTCCAAACGTAGTTTGTATTTTGTACATTCTATTTTTACTTTTGTTGTAAAGGAACTTTGGTTCCTCATTGTAAGGGTTGGGTGCAACCCGATGTGGAGGAGTAGTGACTCCTTCGGGTGGAAGGGTTCCTTCCATAGTGTGAGGATTGGATTTCAATCCAGTTAGTGAAGTGACCGAGTGATCCATTGTTGGGAGATAGGTCGAAGGGGGAAACTGGACGTACCCAAATCGGGGAACCACTATAATTTCCTGTGTGTTTCTGTGTTGTGCTTGTTTTTTTATTGTGCAGGTAAGTTTTTAATTACGCAAAAAGAATGCAAATCACCGATCCCCCCCATAGGTGAAGGTAGTTGACACTAGAGTGACTTTCAGTTTCCTCTCTACCAAGAGCTTTTCTTCCAGCTCATCAAGATATTTCTCTTTAAGACTTAACGTCTCAATAGAGCCCTTGAGTTCCTCTTTCAAGGTGTGGACTTCATCTCTGATAAGAAGTAATTGTGCAATTTATTCCTTCAGATTTTCTTCCACTACCTTGAGCGAGGCAATCTCTTTTAATTGCTTTTTGACTACCTTACGACATTTGTCAAAAGCCTTTAAAAGGTTCTCGTGCTGAGCCATGAACTCAGAATAACCTTCCTCTTCAGAAGAGTAGCCATCATGACCATTTGAGGACTTTTCAAATTCAGAGAGTATCGTGTATGAGTTTACCTTCCCACGGTACTCAGAGTCGCCAACTTCGCTGTCTCTATGATCCATGAGCCTGAAGTAGGCTTCTTCCTTCCTATAGTTTGACTCACTCAAGTCATTGTCACTTAGTGTCTTCGACTTCTTGGCGATGAAGCTCTTTTCTTATTTCTTCTTCCATTTGAAGGATCTCTTCTTATCCTTCCTAGTTCTATTCTTCTTCTTATAAGGACACTCCGAAATCATGCGACCTGGTATATTACAACAGTAGCAAACAATGTCAAAGGAAAACTATTTGTTCGGTTTGGATTTGTACCTATCCTCCTTGTTGTAGCCTTTCTTGTTACGATCACCATCACGATGTGATCTCCTATAGTAAGATGAGCATGAAAGATTTCTCATCTGCCTCCTTTCGCTAAGCAGTTTCTTGAACTGCCTGGAGATGAGGGAGAACTCTCTATCAGATAGCTCGAAGCCTGATGTGCTAGGCTCAGAGTCTTCAAGAGTGTCTGGAGCTTGTGTTCTTATGGGTGACATAGCTCTAGACTTTTTTGAACCTTCAGCTTTCAGGGCCACAGTCTTGTCTCGGCTAGAAGTTCTATTGGTTTTCTCTTCCTTCTTCCGGGTATTCATCTGGAGTTTGTTGGAGAGCAATTTGTCGAACAGGTTCTGAGGGTCAATCTCCAGCAATTTTCCAAATTCTCTAATGGCGACGACCTTTGTGTCCCAGTCCTTTGTGAGATATCTTATGAACTTATCGTTCAGTTCACCATGAGTGAAGATGCGACCATAGTTTCTGAGTCCGTTGATGATCTTGAAGAATTTTTCAAAGCTGTTTTCAATGGTATCACTTGATGCTTTCTTGAAAGCTTCGTATTCTTGATTCATTAGAGATCTGTGATCGTATCTCACTTCTTCAGAACCTTTCATTAGGACAACAAGACCATCCAACATCTCTTTAGCATACTTGTAGTATAATAAGTTATGGAGCATATAATCGTCCACTACACTTACTATAATATTTTTATCCTTCTTGTCAAGGGAGACTAAGGCAATCTCATCCTTAGTAAGATCCATCATCTACTTTGGAATCATGATTACTGGATTAACCGTTGAAGCTTGTCTAGGGATGTGAGGTCCTTCCTCTAGTATTTGAAAGATCCTTGGATAAACATCTTCCATGAAGAACCGTACTCATTCTTTCCATATGGGAAAGTTTTCCTTGGTATACACTGATAGCTTCATAGATGAAATATCTTTGCTTCGATCCATGGTGAAAGTGAGGAATTTCTGAATGCTAGATCAGGGATATTGTTGAAGGTTTTAGCCTTATCGAACAAAACCTCCCTCTGATACCAACTGATAGTATCTAGCGTCTACCTAAATCACCTAGAGGGGGGTGAATAGGTGATGTTTGCGTCTATTTGCGGAATAAAAATTATCTAAAGAACAAGCACACAAATACAGATATTTTATAGTGGTTCCCCTAGTTGGGTACGTCCACTATCCCACCTCGCCTATCTCCTACGAAGGGCAGATTCGAATACTTCACCAAACATAGATTTCGTCAAATCTTACACCTCGGAGTCACAAGTCCTACACCTCGGAGATGAAGCTCCTACCACTCGGCGAATAAACTCTCTTACAACTCGATCTGCAAACCGGATATACAAACTCGATCCTCAACCGGATCTACTCTCTCGATCCACAAGCAGATTAACAAACACTCGGAGAAAAATCTCCTAAAATATTCAAAAAGATAATACAACAAACACACACAATTATAAGTCTTGATCCGACGTTCTTGGAAGGATTGAGGTTAAAACTCGGAGAACTCGGAAAATTGAAATCATTGGATCTTGAACCTTGATCTTCGACCTACAAAAACAGGAGTAAATTAGGTGTTGAACGAGGAAGCTATCCAGTAAAAGATGTCATCATCGAAGAGGATTGCTTGTAGTCGCGGCCGATCGGAAGGGTTTCACGAAATTCTGATCGTGCAGCCGACGGTAGGTATTTCGGGAAACTTGAAAATCAAAAGAGCAATTAGGTTTTTTTAGATCCGTAGTCATTTCAAAATTACTCTAGGTATTTATAGAGAGATTCGAAATGAAATGACTATAAAAGATTTCCAAAATTGAAACCTAGAAAAGTACTATACATGGCCGTTGGTTTCGAACCAGGAAATAATCAAAAAAATTGACAAGGAAAATTCGGCGATAATCGTCGAGTATCAGGTATGATACTCGTTGAATTACGGTAATGAAATACGTCGAATATTACCTAATACATACTCGATAAGTATCACTTGGGATACTCGTCGAATTCGGCGAGTATCACGAGTGATACTCAACGAATTCGGGAAGTATCGCCAGTGATACTCCATGAATTCGGCGAGTATCGCTAGTGATACTCGTCGAATTTGCCTTGGTCAAAAACTGGAATCCCAGAGAATTTATCCTAAGTATATATGACGAATTCGGCGGGTATCAGGAAGCATACACAATGAATTCGGAGAGTATTAAGGGGATACTCGATGAATTCGACGTGTATGACTCACCATACTCGCCGAATTTTACTTAGGTAAAATTCTTTTTTTCTGACTCCTTGTCTTTGGCCTTCCTCGCTCCTTCTCCTGTACTTGGGATAGAAGTATACCCCAATGGAGATATTACACGCGAGTCAACACATTGGCCTACACACTGAAGGATTACATTGTATAGTCCCGTGTTTAGTGACCCATTATAACCTGACATTGGTGTGTACTTGGCATTGTAAACCTGCTAGTACATAACTAAAAAGCAATATCAAATACAGACTCAATTCATCTTAGTTTGACTGGACCCTTCTTCAAATTAGGGTTATTGTGGATACAATACCCAATATACTTGGATGAGGTCATCAGACTACATGGAGTTCATGTGAGCATTGTGTCGGATCGAGACTCCAGGTTTACGTCTCGCTTTTGGAAAGTTTACAAGAAAGGTTGGGTATTGATTTGAGGTGTTCCACTGCCTATCATCCGCAGACAAATGGTCAGACAGAGAGAGTAAATCAGATTGCGGAGGATATGATCAGGTGTTATATTTTGGACCATGGAGGAGCGTGGGAAAAGCATTTGAGACTGATGGAATTTGCATACAATAACAGATATTAAGAGAGCTTGTGGATGGCCCCATTTGAGGCTTTGTATGGGAGAAATTGCAGAACTCCCTTTTTTTGGGCTGAGGTTGGTGAGAGGCCGTTGTTGGGTCCGGTGGCCCTGGAACAAATGGATATCTCTGTTAAGCATATTTGGGAGAAGCTTCGGATAGCTCAGGAGCGTTATGAAAAGAACACCAATCGTCGAAGGACTTAATTGGAATTTGTTGATGGGGACATAGTTTTTCTTAATGTTTCCCTGATGTCTGTCATTAAGAGGTTTGGTAAGAACCATAAGTTGGATCTTAGGTATATGGGACCCTTTAAGATTGTAGAACATTTTGGAATGTCTGCTTATAGGCTGGAATTTTCAGCTAGTTTTTCAGGTGTGTACGATGTTTTCCACATGAGACAATTGCCCAAATGTGTGCTGAGCGATAGACAAATTCTTGATATTGTGCCCAAGTTGGAGCCTAACCTTTCCTATATGGAGGTGCCTATTCGTGTTTTGGATACTCAAGATCGGGTATTGCGAAGGAAGACAATACTCATGGTTAAAGTTTTTTGGAGGAACCAAGACGTGGATAACGTGACTTGAGAGTTGGAGTTAGCTATGAGGGAGGCTCATCCTCATCTGTTCTCCTAATGCTTTTGGTAAGTGTTTTCTTTGATAGCCTTTGGCTACATTTCTTCTTTTTTGGATTTGATCCTTTTTATATCAAGTTTCAGGACAAAACTTCTTTTTAGGGGGATGGTTATAATGCCCCTACTTTTTCAGTGTTTATTTTAATTCTTGTAGTTGCGTATTTTTGACGTCAGGGTGTACGTTGATGCATTCTTAGCTTGTGCTGTGGTTAGAGCATGGTTTTGCTCAGTAGGTTTTGCAGTATGGCCAGGTCTTAGCCTGTTTGCAAGATTCCCTTACGAGCCGAGTCTGTTTTGGTGACTCGGTGGAGACTTTTTGGGAATGTTTGTGCTTTGGCTTTGGGAGGTGTTTACCCAAGTTTGGTTTGTCAGATTTTGATTTCGACTTTGCCATTGGATTCGTAGCATCGGTATTTAGCTACAGTGTGATTTTCATAAGATTCCAAATTTGTTCGAATTTCGGGTCATTTTGACGTTATTTAAAGAATTAATATTATATTATATATATAAATATAAGTATAAATAGGAATCCGTCACATCAAAAACCCTATTCATCATCTTACCTACCCGAGCGACGGCGGGTTCGTGAGCGGAAGAGGAGCGTCGACTTTGCGTGCGGTTGGCCGGCGATAGAGAGCGATTCGGTGGTCGGTTTTGTCAATAGATTGGAGATTTGTAAAGTTCTCACCGAGATCTACGCGATCTTGGTAAGATTTTCCCGATTACTCGATTTTTAGGCATTTGGGTTAGTGATTTTGACCTCCTTCCCCTAAAAGTTTCAGGAAACGTTTTTATGGTCTTTTGGCAGCCGGTTCTTGTCGAGGTGCGAACGGGCGACATTTTTCCGGAGTTTCAAGGCATGTGGATTTTTTCGCCCCTTGCATGTCCACTTCTAGCTTATTTTCTTCCTTCTTTCCTCCTCCCTTAGAGAGTAGGATTAGTGTAATTTAACTATGAAAGAACTCCTAGAGTAGGGCAAGTTTTTTTTGCCAAGGCATGGAGAATAGGTTTAGGTGTTTGAGTAGAATTCAACGCATATCGAAAGGTAGAGTTCGGCAGGTTTAGGTTAGAAATTCGCTGAGTATCGTAGCCGAGTTCATCGAGTTTAGGTCGGAAAGATTTGTCGAGAATCGATGGTAGAATTTGCTGGGTATGGAGGGATTCAGTCTGAGGATAATTCGGCGAGTATTAATGCACTTTGTCGAGTATCGGTTTAGGCAGATTCGGCGAGTATCGGCGAATTGCGTTAAGGTAATTTTGTCGAGTAATAGTTAGGAATCTGCGAGTGTCACCGAATTTCGTTAAGTCAAATTCAGCATGTTTCTAGGAGGATCGTCGAGTATAGTCTAGGTCTTGTAAACGTCGAGTGGCTGGTAAAGCTAAGGAAAATTCGGCGTGTATAGTAGCTATTCGCCGAGTATCGCAAGTCTTATTCGCCGAGTATAGTAGAAATTCGTAGAGTATCGTTAGTCTATTCGTCGAATATCATTAGTCTTCGCCTAGTATCGCAAGTCTTATTCGCCGAGTATTGTGGAAATTCGTCGAGTATCCATGTAGTTAGTCGGGTATACTCATCGAATTTGGCCGGGACTTAGAATATTTTCGCAGTTTTGTGTTTGATTTGTCCTGTTTGGGCCTTAGGGTATATTTTTGGGTATTTATCATGGGTGAGTTGGGCAGTAGCGTGATTTGGGGTTTTCTCCCTCCATTGGAGATGTCTTGTGGTTTAGGTTGTGGTTTTATATGTACTAAAGGTATTTTGGTGCGGCCATGGTTGGCTATGAATCTTTTGACCCTGATGGATTTGTGATTGTGGTTGTGCTTGTGGAGGGTTCTCTCCCCACAGGTGCCATTTTTTCCTGGTTTTGGGTGTGTCAAGGTATATGGACACCTTCTTTTTAACCCTGGTGGGTTTGTGACTGTGGGTGTGCTGGCCGAGGGTTCTTCCCCCATAGGTGCCGGTTTTTCCCCGGTGTTTATGCTCATCTTAAGATGGATCTTCTATATGTAATTGCGTACTCACTTATGTACGTGTCTTCGAAGCTTAGATCTTTTACGCACTTGGTGCAAAATTTTGGATGTCTAACCCTTGTGAGCTCTTTCTCACTTTGATCTTATGATTTAATATTAATGATTTCCACATAGCTTTTCTTTTACTATTTGGGAGTTAACCCTTATACTCTTTTTTCTTTTTTGTCTACTAACAGTTTCTTTTGTCACAGATATTACTTGTTGAGGTGTTCTTTCTTTGAATGCCTCAGGTTCAGGGTTATAGCCGGTGGAGCGGCTATGTTGGGTGATAGCTTGTGGGCTGCAGTTGTTGCAGTGTTTGTCCTCACCATCGTGAGGTAGTTTGTTGTTTTCATTTTTAGTTCAGACATGCATACTTTCAGTGGGTTCCTGTCAGGTTTTTGACGCCCACTGGTAGTTTTCTTTTGAAATGTTGAATACTTTGCTAGCAGTTAGTTCACCTTTTTGGTTGGTTGTACTTGCTCTCTGGGAAGGTTTTATGCTAGGATGCATGTTAGGTATTTTAAAGTATAAAAATTATTATTATTACTTCATACATGCCATATTTGAAATCAAAATCACTATATTTAACGGTCGTAAAAGCTACTTTCGTAATTATTATAAATCTAGAATCATGCATTTTATGAGTTGTCCTCTGGGAATGTTTATACTCATGTAGGACGTCAAATATTGTAAATAAAGTACTTTCCGCTACATATAACTATCTTTTCCTCGTGGACTAGATTAGCCATTGAGCCGAGGGATACAGCTAAATGCTTAAACTTTAACTGGATTTTCTCTAAATAACTCCCAGATCTTTCATAAAAGTGTTAAGTTAGAGTTTTGCCTGAGCTTCTGCGGTTATCCCATGCTGACGTGGCATCATGACGTGTGTTTTTCCTTACTTTGATATATCATTAAATGCGGAGAAAATGCGGGTTGTGATATAAGCAGCCCCCGTCTAAGATACAACATGGCGGTAGCAAAGATACCATGTGGCGGTAGCTCTCTGATAAAGGCTAGTGATGAGTTTATTTCTCATTTTCTCACATTCTCTCTCTCTTAGACGTTGAGGAAGAAGAAGGGGAAGGCCAGGAGAGTAAGGTCAAGGAAGGACAAGGTTGATTCAACCCTACTACAAAGATGTTCTTGTGATCAGATTTGTGTGTTGAAGCCAGATCTGGGGAGAGGAAAGTGTGGTGATCAGTTCCATCTAAATCAAGTGCAAGATCATAGCTCCTAAGAGATCGGCAAGGGTATTTAACTTTCTTCTTGGACAAGTGAATTCCTCAATTTGCATAAGTGCATGGAATACCTCAGAAAAAGGTGAAGAAAATGGTAATTTCCAGCGGGTAGATCGTTGTGATCTTAAGTAGAAATTATAATAGAATCCAGAATCGAAGTACAGAATAAGCATGTTGTGTGAAGCCCATTTGGACAGATTAGTCTAGATTGGTGATGATTGATTTGCATGCCGGAGAAAACTCCGTAGATAAACATAGAGTTTTAGGGGTCATGGGGTTTGTAGGATGCTGCAATGATAGTAATGGAGGTTGACTCTAGGAAAACATCTAAAGCGGGGGAAGAAACAATATCATGTCCTCTACCGCACAGCGGTAGCGCTATCACCGGCAGTAGCTACCAGTGAGGAATGTTTGAGAGGCCCATGTCTTGGCGACTTGGGGGCTAAATGATTAAGATGAGTGCCTTAAGAGCCTAACTAAGGTGCCCGTGAGAGCAAGCCTGATTATAGTTGCGAAGCCTGTGTCCATGAGATAAGGTGGGTAGCATGTGAAGTTATTGAGCCTAAATAGTTCAACTGTTATGGCCGTGAGAGCCAGTATTATGATAATTACGAGCCCAAGTCCTGGGGCTAAGGTGGGTGGTAGTTGAAGCTGAGTGACTGAAGTGCCTTGCTGTGAGGCTAGTAACGCCAAATGGTAAAGGGGATGCTGACCTGTATCATGGCTTGGTACATCCGAAGATTTGAGCAACGGGAATGAGCTGGTTCGTACCCGCGTTATGTCATTTGGACTAGAGTGCCTAAAGTAACTAGCTTTTGTCATTGTCATAATGAGAGTTTTAGGCTACGGGCCGGAAAGCATAGAATGCTCAAGCTTCGACCATCAAGTCTGGGACTGTGGTTGGTGGTGGGACCCTGGGTAATCCGGTATATAGATAATGTGCCCTGAGTGCACAAGGCGTGTGGTCGAATGAGCCTACGTCCGTGTAGAATGTTGCTTAAGTGCACATTTTTCCCAAAAGATATATATACTGCTATTTGCATCGATGGAGAATCGGTGCCCCGAGTGAGGGGTGGGGTCGTTATAATTTGGCCAGTTAAAGCTGATCGTTGTTTTGTTTTGCCATATTTTAGTGGGTCATGCTCATCTAGGTGCTGGAGAGGCAAGTGGAAAGTAGCGGGCTAAAGTCCCTTATGATGTAATTGGCTGGTGATGCAGTCTACGGTAAGTGTACCGGTCGCACAAGTAATATAAAATTGGCAAATTTTTCCAAGTATCGATCTCTCAAGGAACACAGTGTAACGCCCCCATTCGTCGTATGACATATAACAGAAGATCCAGCTGGAACCCGACGCAATATACCACGGACAGTCGGAAAGGTTACATAAGAATATCAAAAACTCAACTACTCGCCCGAACACAGAGCATTCTAGCGGATGCTTTTAAAAAGTTTAAGAGATCCCAAAATTTGCACAACAACGACATGAATGTCCATTATACACCACATGAATGAAATACAACAAATACACAAAGGAGTACTTGGACTTATGGCCTTACAAATGTTCACTTGACAATGTAATGTTTTACATACATCGGCTCACAGGCCGGCCACACATGACAAAAGTAAAACAATAGTTTGCTTTGTCCTTCGAGGGTTAGCTCAGCAACTTGGCCTTCAGCCCGCTATTTGGCGCTTGGCTCCGCAGCACCTGCAAGCAACATTCCACCGCACGGTGGCAAACAAAGCAACGGTCAGCTAAGGCTGACCAAATTATAACGACCCCGCCCCTTACTCGGGACAGCGGTGCTCCTTCCCTGCATTTCATTAGCCCATCAAAACAATTAAGTGCATAAGTATAATTCGCCACAAGTGTAGGCTCGCTTGGCAAAACACCCTGTGCACTCAAGGCACATTCTCAGTGAATCCGGTCAATTCCATGGCTTCACCACCATCCTCGGGACGGCAAATATTGTAAGCATTTTTGAGTCTTTCCGACCGTAGTCCAAGACTCCCGACTATGCCAACGACTAGTTCCACTTTAGGGCCTCTAGCACCGAATTGCAAAGCCCAGGTTCGTTTCCACCCGCCCGTTGCTCACTCCGCCTAGTCACTTTAAGACGTATGCGCGGGCCAAGCTTCACCCAGATCCTAATTCATTCCCAAACAACACATAACCAAGTTATGTTCAAGGCTGGCTCCCCGGCCGCCAAGTTAGCAGACTTACGTTTCTGCCCAGTTTTTCGGGTGCGCCTTGGGGTTTATCCCCAAGGTTCCCTGCTGCAATCTACCGCGTAGAAACCGGAAAACAATCAAAGGCACGAATTCTTCTCCGGCCACTCATGCAATGCAACATCACTGATCCAGACAAACACGTCCGGGTAGGCTTCACACATAATGCCTATGTCCGTACTACGATTCCAGACTCTAAATAAGGGGGACTTTACATATCTACCCCAAGGAACACCGCAAACTCACCGCACACTTGCGTGAGAGGGTTTTCCTATGTAAAGGAAGAAGAGCTTCAAATGCTCATGTTGAGAATCGTTACCCTTGAATTCTGCTTTGGCACCATGAAAAACTAGCCGGATGAAAGGCTTCATAAGGGAATTCTCTCCACAGATTTGGTCTCGGTTCTCAATTTTGTGCTCCGATGCTCCGCCGGTGGCTGGATTCATCCCCTTACCACTTCCTTTCTCTCTCCTCTCGCTAACTCCTTAGAAAGAGAAAACTTAAGAAGAAATGAGGAATTAATCCTCTATTCCCGAACTTAAGAAAGCAGGAACTCATCTGGGTCGTCAGATCTTGTATAAAGAAAACGAACGGCTCAGATTTACCTAAAATCTCTTAATCCTGGGCCGAACACGGCTTTGCACACGACCGTGTTCTAGGTCGTGTGCCTCGATCTAGAAACAATTGTCGAGTACAGAAAAGCACACGGGTAAGGAAACACCCGTGTCCAAACCTGACACGCCCGTGTCGGGTCATCGACACACCCGTTACCAGTGGCGTGTCATGAATAACCACCACGCCAACTATCATGACCCTTGGTAGACACGGGTTGCCAAACGCCCGTGCCGAATCTAACACGCCCGTGTCATACAGTACACACCCGTGCTCTGGGTCGCGTCCCAAGTCGACACAGGACAAAACTTCCAGAGGAGTACATGGCTATGTGACACGCTCGTGTCACATGCCGTGTGCCTAACACGCCCTGGGACACGCCCGTGTCCCAGGCCATGTTCGAGCACTCAATGCCCGTCGACCTCAACTCGACGACCCGAGCACGACACGGACATGTGACACGCCCGTGTTACAGGCCGTGTTCACCCTACCAGGACCTGAACTTAGTTCGAACGCCGCTCGTTTCAATTTTAAGTTTTGGGTCGTTACAAATCTCCCCCCTTAAAGAATTTCATCCACGAAATTATGTAAAGGTACACAAAACAATTTAAATATTACCTGCGTAGAATAATTCGGGGTATGCTTCCAACATAGGCTGCTCTCGCTTCCAAGAAAGCTCCTCACGTCCGCAGTTATCCCATCAGACTTTAACCATTTGAATTTCCTTGTTGCTGAGCGGTTTGACTTCAAAGTCTTCAATGCGATCTGGCTTGACCTTGGTCGTCAACCCATTAATAATCGGCACTTGATCGACCGCAATAACCTGAGAAGGCTCTTGTACCACCTTCCGCAATACTGAAACGTGGAATACATCGTGTAGCCCACTCAATTCCACCGATAACTTCAATCAATACGCTGCTTCTCCAATCCGCTCCAGGATCTCAAACGGTTCAAGGTACTTCGGACTCAGCTTATTCAAGTGTCGAATCCGTGAGGTACCCTTGAACGACTTGATTTTCAAATTCACCCATTCGCCAACACTGAACTCCACATTCCAATGTTTGACATTATAGTATTTTGCCTGCCTGTCCTGAGCGATCTTTAACCGTTTCTGAATCGTACGTACCATTGAAGTGACATCTTACACTGCCTAACGTTTGTATAACTTTGACTCGGCTGTCTCCAACCAAGATAACGGCGTGCGACACTTTCTCCCATACAGGGCCTCGAAAGGCGCCATTTCAATACTCGCTTGAAAACTGTTATTGTATGAAAACTCTACCATGTACAGGTGATTCTCCCACTGTTTTCCGAAATCCAAGACGCACATGCGAAGCATGTACTCCGTTGTCCTGTTGACCCATTCAGTCTGACCATCCGTCTGCGGATGAAAGGCTGTGCTAAAACTCAGCTTAGTTCCCAACAACTTATGCACCAGCCTCCAGTCATTTGACGTGAAGCGTCCGTCTCGGTCACTAACAATACAGCGTGGAACACCATGCAACTGTACAATATTATTCACATAAAGCTTGGCTAACTTTCCCCCGGATCTTCCTTCCTATTCGGGATGAAGTGCGACACCTTTGTCAATCTATCTACGACCACCCAGATGGCGTCGTTTCCCTTCTGCGACCTTGGCAAACCATGCACAAAAACCACGGAAATATCGTCGAACTTTCATTCCGGGATAAGCAAGGACTTCAAGAAACCTCCAGTCTCTTGGCACTCCGCCTTCACTAGGGCACAAGTTTGGCACTTTAACACTTAAAGTGCTACATCCTTCTTCAACCCTGGCCACCAAAACAACTTCTTCATGTCCCTATACATCTTCGTGCTCCCAGGGTGGATGGAGTACTTGGTATGATGAGCCTCGTTCATCAACTCCTCCCGAAGATTATCCGCACTTGGGATGCATAGGAGACCATCCTTCCTTAGCAAACCATCTTCAACTACAAATTGGGAATTTGACCCATCCAACAATTCATCCAAGATCTGCTTCATACTACTATCCTGAACCAAAGCCCGCCGAATCCTATCAGCTAGGTCATACAATACCTCCGTCCAACACAATATTGCCTCGACACTAACCTGCTTGTCAACACAGGAGATCTCCAAAGCCTCCAAATCACAGACCAAATTATCATCATGCACCGCCAACCAGTTGGCTTGCGTTGGTGCCCTATGACTCAACGCATCCGCCACTACATTTCCTTTCCCGGGCACATAATGAATTTCGAAAGTGTAGTCCCCCAGGAACTCCATCCACCTATGTTGCCTCATGTTCAGGACCTTCTGATCTAGTAAATACTTCAGGCTCTTATGATCGGTGTATATATTGACCTTCACACCGTACAGATAGTGCCTCCACAGCTTTAGAGCAAATATCACGGCCGTTAAATCCAAGTCATGGACCGGATAATTTCTCTCATGAACCTTCAACTATCATGATCCATAGGCTATCACGCTCCTATGCTGTAGCAGAACACATCCCAAACCACTACCCAAAGCATCACTATAAATTTAAAACCCTTCGGACCCACTCGGCGAACGCAAAATAGGCATCGTGACCAACAGCCTCTTATTGGGTTTCTCTATGAGGATGGCACAACACTTGTGCACGCAGCGGAAGTAATAAAAATCAAGAAAAACCCAAAGAGATTGGGATCGGGCCATGAATGTTGAATCAAGAAGTTAACAAACAATTAGGTAAATGTTACCTTTCCGGTGTTGAGTCAAAACTCAACAGAGATGCTCCAAGCTTTGAGTCCTTGTCGGTGGCGAGTTCTACGTAGAATAACGTCTACGTCTCTGCAGAAATCCACACGAGCAGGAGAACACCGAGCTTCGTCGCACGAAGGGTCGGGAAGGAGATCAACCGCACCTTGCACTTCCACGGACTGCTAGGTCCGCGCCAGGAATAGCAACACCGGCGACTGTCGCCGGAGAGGAGGAGGTCGGCGGAGCGAACGATCGGCGGAAGCGGAACTCTTCTGTCGGCGGAACACTTCCATCGACGGAATCGACGGAACTCTTCTGTCGGGTCGGGGAAATTCTTCGTGTGTTCCGCTCAAAACCTAAGTGTCTATTTATACCCAAAGCATAAATAAACCTAGGTAAAATCGCTATCCGCAGACCACAGCAAAATAGGGTCTCTGGGAAAAAATCGACGGGAATCAGCATTCGTCGAGAATCGAACATTTCGATTCTCGACGAATCTCGACGATCGTCGAGTATCGTCAAATTCGACGAGAATCAACATTCATCGAGAATCGAACATTTCGATTCTCGATGAATCTCGACAATCGGCGAGTATCGACGATCGATACTCGACGATTTTCGACGATCGAGACTCGACGAATCTCGACAATTCTCGACAAATCTCGACGATTCTTCCTTGGAAACATTTGTCGGACCCCATTCTCTATGGTGATTGGTAACCTTTACCAACACAGTCAATCTACCAACTTATCCACATGCTCTTATGTGCGACCCTGCAGGCTCATATCGCATTGGCAGTGAGATTACATGTTTGACCACTTCTAGATCACCATGGTAACTCCAACACCTCTTCAATTCTTCGAAAGCCTGTGCGCACTCCAGCGTCCACACAAACTTTTGATCCTTCCTTGTCAGCGTCGTGAGTGATAGCGCTATCCGCGATAAGTTCTCTACGAAGCGCCTAAAGTAGACGGCAAGCTCCAGAAAGCTCCGGACTTCCTCCACCATAGTCAACACAGGACACTCCTGAATCGCCGCTATCTTTGCTGGATCCACCGTTATTCCTTCACCACTAACAATATGACCAAGGAACGTGATTGAGGATAACCAAAACTAACACTTGGAGAACTTAGCATACAGCTTACTCTTCCTCAACGTCTCCAATACCATATGCAGAAGTTTGTAGTGATCATCCTAACACCGCGAGTACACCAATATGTTGTCGATAAAGGTTATCACGAACTGGTTCAGGTACTCACTGAATGCCTTATTCCTCAAATCCATAAACACGGACGGCGCATTTGTCAGAACAAGCAGCATAACGATGAATTCATAATGCCCATATCGTATGTTGAACGCTGTTTTGGGAATATCACTTTCCCTTAGCGACAAATAATAGTATCCGGATTTTAGATTCAACTTGAGTACACACTTAACCCATTGAGTTGCGAATAGATAATCAATACTTGGGTTTGGATATTTATTCTTTTCCCATTAACTTAATCAACTTCTAGTAACTATTACAGAGTTGTAAGCTTCCATCCTCTTTTAACTAGAGGACCGGTGTGCTCCAAGACAGTAAACTTGGATACACATAACTCTGTTACCCCAGCTCTTGAAGTAATACTTCAATTCCAACATCTCACAACCTATAGCTAGTACCACACTGACCACCTTACGTTTGAAATTGATGTACACATGCTGCTCCCAGAGCCAATCATACCAAAGATTACGTTGAATTCAACAAACAGTAGTAGCGACGCTTGCAAGTCAAACTCCTGACTCCCTATCCGCAACTTCATACAACAGAAACTATTCGCATGTATAGAGCACCCGATAGGCAACAGTACTATCGATTTGTCTCTTGCCATCGAAGAAGGAACTCCGATGCACGATACACTTTTTTCGGACAAAAAGGAATGAGAAGTTCCCATGAAGAACAATGCTTTCACCGGACACTCTAGAAAACCAATACAAATCCTATCACAACCAAACATAGGCTAACATGCATAAGACAACAAGTATCTAAAGCTGTCATACCAAAAATTAAACCATACCCATCACCATGTCAGTATATTCCATAACCTCCTGATGGCCAAATTTGTATCCTCTAGGTTGGGATGGAGCATATTGAGGTGTAGTTGCCTCCAACCCCTTGCCCTTCTCTTCGTAGGTCACTCTAGGCTTCTTTTCAGACTTCAGACGTCCGCTTCGACACTCTCGGGCCAAGTGTCCCAGCTTCCCACAACAAAAGCATGCGTCCAGGTCTCGGCCAATAGTTGTTCCATACGCACCAAAAGAAGGAACTAGAACCTACCTCCTAGCCTTCTTACACCATCTACGGAAACCGGACTTCGAAGTGGGTAGCGCCTTGAACTCTGTCTTCTTAGCACTGGATTCTTTCTTCTCTTAGACTCCCTTCATAGCTTTCTCTATCCCCTGATCGTCTTTACGGCAATCTCGGGCAAAGTGACCAAACTTCCACATGTATAACAGTAATATGGAGTTTGACTAGCAGATACGTTAGGTCTCACTTTACTCCTCCTTCGGTGTACATACTGTTGATGTGCAAAATACGACACCGACCAGTTAACGGGTTGTTCGATCTCACAAGCTAAGAGTGAAGGAAGAAGGGTTGCGGGGATAGAGGAGAAGCTTGTTCAGGTACTGTCGAGCAGACAGCTACTTGAGGGTTAGCTTTGTAGGTTGGGGCTGAGAGAGGAGAGAAGAAGAGAGGAGGCCGCTAGCTGCGGCAACAGCAGACTTCGCCCGTCGCGGCTTGAATGCCACTCTTGCGACGGGCTTTTCCTTTAATCTCAACTTAGTATTACAACCAGAGGTCGCACCTTCACATGAGAAAATAGTACAAAGGGTACAAGGGGGGAAGCTGGATGCTAAGGAGAGGAGATTGCCACAGATTGCACGGTCAGAGAAGGGGAGGTCGGCAGACCACGCGACTAACTGATCGGGCAGCTTGCTGAACTAAGCCGGGCGGACTGCTTGGGGGAGCAGGTCGCGCGGACTGGGAAACCGAGTCCGCAGGAGCTGATGCTGGGTCCTGGACGCCTCCGCAATCCCCCCGAATGAGAGGTCTTGGGGCCTATTTATAGGCCCGAGGAGGTAACGGTCTTGGTAACGTCACCACCGGTGAGGCGGTGAGCTGAGCGAGCACGGTGCTGAGTCCGTAGAGTCTGCTCTAGGTCGCGTGGTCTGGGACTTGGAGCTGGAGACGGCTGCTACTGGGCGAGCTCGCGCTGGGTTGTGCGAGTACAAACACTAAGTAAGCAGAGTCCGCGCAGGGCTGCACGGTCTGGGATTGCCTGGACCTGGCCTTGCTATTGGCGGATTGGGACGAGTCCGCCCCTGCTGCTGAACGAGCTCGCGCGGGGCTGAGCGAGCTGAGGAGGAAACTGCCTGCTGCTGGGAAATGGGCGCTGGAAGCTGAGTGGCAGACTGCAAAACGAGTCCGCCTCTATTGCCGGGAACCTGGAGAGCTGGCTGGCAGACTGCTGAGCGAGTCCGCCCATCCCGCTGCGATTAGCTGCCGAGCTGGGGTTTTTCTTACGGACTGCTCATCGAGCTCGCCTTACTCGCGACGGATGGGTCGAGCAGGCTACCCACTGGTGGCATACTTAGCTTGGGGACGAGGGTTAGAGACCTGGTGCATTGAATAGTCCAGGACGCACACTGCTGACTGGCGACCTGGATGCAGGTCGCCACTGCTGGCTGGAGTCTTGGAGACAAGTTGCCGCTGCTGACTGACGACCTGGAGGCAGGTCGTCATTGTTGGCTGGAGCTTGCCGCTACATCAGAGGTAGGCGACCTGGAGGCAGGTCGCTATTGTTGGCTGGAGCTTGCCGCTGCATGAGGTAGGCGACCTGTCGGACTGAGACCGAGTCCACCTACTACTGACAGATAGGAGGGTTGATCGCAACCTGGCGACCTCTGGCAGGCGGACTGAAGACGGAGACCGCCACCTTCTAAGCATGTCGCTATCGAGCGGTCTAGGCAGATAGGAATGGGAGTCCGCGACATCGTTGGGCAGTCCGTACCTGAGAAAGGAGAAAGAACTTGATGTGCGGTTAGCCGAACTAACCGTTCGGTCTGCTCGGGCGGACTGAGGAAGCAGTCCGCACCCTTACAGACCGAGCGGGAGCTACGCGACCTGGGCGGTCTTGCTAGAGAGACCGCCCTAACCGCGCGGGCTGAGCGGACTGAGAGGTCAGTCTGCCCACCCTTGGAAGAAGAGGCTGACAGGCCGCGACCTTCAGGGGGAACCCAGAGCAGGCCACGACTTGCGAGCTGGCAACCCTAGGAGGGATCGCCGATTTCGGGGTTAACATAATCCCCGCACTTTTTTAAGTCCCGAAGGGAATTTTGAAAAAGTAGGAGACCCACGAAAATCGTGATCCATCCCTCGAGAAAAAAGAGAGGCAGGGGGAGATAGAACCTTATGTCTCTCCTCAGAAAAGGTTTTGCCAATGCTTCTTTTTCCTGTGAAGGAAAAAATTAATGCAAGCGAAAAGAGTCACATCTGGAGTGTACCTGAGTTGCTTTGCAAAATGAAGTAAACGCGAATGTATTCTAATGACCTCTGAATAGGACTTGCTAATATCTGCTAGTCTCTGCGAAAGAAGAGTAAGCAAGCAGATATGACAGGAAACTAAAATGCAAGTACCTGGAGGGAACTTGCCAATATCTGCTGGTCTCTTAGAAAGAAGAGCAAGCAAGCAGGTATGAAAGGAAATTAAAATTCAAGTACCTGGAGGGAACTTGCCAATATCTGCTGGTCTCTGCGAAAGAAGAGCAAGCAAGCAGATATGAAAGGAAACTAAAATGCAAGTACCTGGAGTGAACTTGCCAATATCTGTTGTTCTCTGAGAAAGAAGAGAAAGCAAGCAGATATGAAAGGAAACTAAAATGCAAGTACTTGGAGGGAACTTGCCAATATCTGCTGATCTCTGCGAAAGAAGAGCATGCAAGCAGATATGAAAGGAAACTAAAATGCAAGTACCTGGAGGGAACTTGCCAATATCTGTTGGTCTCTGAGAAAGAAGAGCAAGCAAGCAGGTATGAAAGGAAACTAAAATGCAAGTACCTGGAGGGAACTTGCCAATATCTGCTAGTCTCTGTGAAAGAAGAGAAAGCAAGCAGATATGAAAGGAAACTAAAATGCAAGTACCTGGAGGGAACTTGCCAATATCTGCTGGTCTCTGAGAAAGAAGAGCAAGCAAGCAGGTATGAAAAGAAACTAAAATGCAAGTAGCTGGAGGGAACTTGCCAATATCTACTGGTCTCTGCGAAAGAAGAGTGAGCAAGCAGATAGAGAAGGATAATAAGCTGAAAGTACCTGAGAGGAACTTTCTAATGTCTGGTAGTCTCTGCAAAAGGAGAGTGAGCAGGTAGATATAAAGGAAATAAAAATAAGTCGCAAATATCTGAGCAGAACCTGCGAATGTTGACTGTTGAGATGATTAGATATAATCGGATAATAGAAGAGATACCTGGCAAACTCTGCTATCAATTGAATAAAGATCAAACCGCGATAATGATTGTCTCGCGTGATCAAGATATAACGTTAATATGAAACCCAGATCAGCAAGATGAAACCATCTTAGTTTAGAATTGTAACAACATAACTTGTCAATTAAGAAGTACCAGATACTCTGATCAATGATTTGTGCCAGAAATATCTGATAAGAGAGCTTGTTGATAGTCATATGAAAGAACTTTATGCAGGCAGCGCATATAAGATGACCATAAGCCAAAAAGATATTGTCAATCCTTAGAATAGATTGAGTTTAACCTGTTGACCTTTAAAAAGGTCAAAAGACAAAGGAGGGCTACATCTCTATGGTGTTCAAAAAAGACTGGATACTGCCACAGGTGTTCCCCGTGGGCATTATGCACCGCTTGCCTTTAAAAGAAATCATATAGAGGATAGTCCTACCTAAAGCGGGCTGGCCGTGCTCCCTTAGAAGGGCACAAAAGAAAAACAAGCACGGAAATTCCTGAGAAGGAATCGACAGATGCACTGCTCTCATGCCTCGGGTTACAAGCATCGCTGATCAATTAGACTAGTTACGCCAATTGGCCTATTGCTTGTCTGTGAATTGATCAGCGGAGTTGTGGGCCCTGCGAAGGCACGGATTGAGAGTACCAAGGAGTGTTCGGCTGTTACAGTTGTGAGATGATCGAAGAGACAAGGCTACACTTGATCGTCATTGCTTGTCACGCAAAGATCATCGTAACTGTAACGTATCCTTTAACGAAGCACAGCAGAGGTAACACATGGGTCCTCCCTGGAAACACGCTTTGTGTTAGATGCTGGCAAGGATCGAAAGTCCCATCATCCTCCGCACGAGAGTTGAACGGCCCCCACTGCACATATGCAAAAACTCCCCGCGATATGTGGTCGTTGTGGTCTTACGCCAGAGGACAATCTTGAGGGGGCCCTGAGCAAGACTTGGCGATATCTCGGTGGTTCAGTGATCTCTTTGGCAAAGAGAAAAAGTAGAGGAGGAAGCACTTCACAAAGGGAAAAGTCTCAGTATGGGATCTTTGACGTAAACTTTATTGAGATAGAAAATGAAACACTTAGAAGTATTGAAAGATATTGTGTTTGAAGAGTAGAGTAAAAACAACCGGTCGTTATTATGAGGGTCCTCGAAGAGCTATGACGTCCTCTTTGCTTTAGAATATCCTTCCAAGGTCACCCTCGTCATCAGCGTCAAAGCACTCAAGCCGAACGTTGATAGGCCCAAAACGGCCTGCATCCTCTACGTCCACGCAATTCAATTGAACTTCAGCCACCTCCTTGCCCTTGGAGGTGGAAGGCTTTGAAGAATCAACTTTCTTGATCAGGTCGTTGATCTTGCCCTCGATGAGTAATCTTTCAACTAGCCGTCGAAGGGCCTTGCAGTCTTCAGTGAAATGACCCTTCTCTCGGTGGAATTCACAGAACGGATCTGAATCTCTTGATATTTGATTTGCCGACTGGTAAGGACTTTTTGAATTTGCCCTATCCTTCGCGATATGGCAGACTTCTTGCATGGTCTCATCGAGTCCAGAGTACGATACATCATTATCTTGTTAGTGATGCACAGAAGCTGTTTGTAGAGATGGGGCTGGTAGCGGTTGTAATCGCTCGTGGACACGATCCTGACCTGGGAAGGAGTGTTGATGATGATGCTGGAACTTCTTTATTTTCCTAGAGTGGGATGAAAAATCTTTCCGAGGAGACCTCGGAGGCTGCTTGTAAGAATAATAATTTTTCTCCGATACAAGCCTGGAGACGAAGCTGGGGTTGCTCTTTTCACCACGGATATATGAGTTGGCTAAGCCGATCAACTCTTAATAAGTCTTGGGTGCTCGGACGTTAGCCTCAAACTTGAGTGGTGCTTTACGCAGGCCGTGAATAAGAGCCACTCGATAAATTTCTTGATCAACGATCTCAATGTCTAGAATTTCTTTTTGAAATCGATCCATAAAATGAGACCAGGTCTCATTATCTCGCTGCCTGATCACAAAGAGGGCTTCTGGACTTCCCTTCCTCTTTGAAGAGGTAGAAAATCTGAGCAGGAACTCCCTTCGCAAATCAGCGAAGGTATAGATGGACTTAACACGAAGTCCATATAACCAATCTCTCACTTTACCATGAAAGGTTGTTACGAGGAGTTTGCTCTTGGTAGCATCGGAGAGGGTCTTGAGAGCAACGGATGACTCAAAAGCTTGAAGATGCTTGACTGGATCAGTCTCCCCGGTGTAAATGGGCAACCGTGGCTCTCTGAAGTTGACTGGAGTTGGTTCGTGCCGAACACTCTCTGTAAACGGCGATGGTTCTTCTTGTTCTACTGCATAAGGAAAGTAAGGAGCATGAGCAGTAGCTGCAAAAGAAGCAGGAGGAAGGAGAAAAGGTTGCTGCAGGAGGAGAAAATGCAGGAGCTGAAGAGAAGGGATGACTTCCCTGAAAATTCAGAAATCTAGCTGGACTTCCCGGGCAGCTTCCCGAAGGAAGTTTTGACGAGCTGCAAAATCATCATCCTGAGATCGCAAAGGAGCTGCAGGCCCTTGCGGAAAGGTTGGAGTGTAAAGAGGAGGGCAGACCGCGCGGACAAGCCGGTGGATAGACTTGAGGAGTCTCTGATGTTGGTACTGGATTGATTGGAGGAACTGGCGCTACTATAGATTGAACAGCCAATTGCTGCGTGAGAGCTGCTAGAGTGCGATTGACGACTTGAAACTGTTGGGCAGTTTCTCTGCGAGATTGCTCTAAGGCCTCCCAAAGAGAATCATCACTGGGACTTGATGCAAGATTCTCGGCTGGTTGATGGTCTGACATGAGTAACCACTGCTTTCACTATCTGATCGAGATCTGAAGGTTGCGTGTTAACTGTTGATGCGTGAAATGCGACACCGACCAGTTAACGGGTTGTTCGATCTCACAAGCTAAGGGTGAAGGAAGAAGGGTTACGGGGATAGAGGAGAAGCTTGTTCAGGTACTGTCGAGCAGACAGCTACTTGAGGGTTAGCTTTGCAGGTTGGGGCCGAGAGAGGAGAGAAGAAGAGAGGAGGCCGCTAGCAGCGGCAACAGCAGACTTCGCCCGTCGCGGCTTGAATGCCACTCTTGCGACGAGCTTTTCCTTTAATCACAACTTAGTATTACAGCCAGAGGTCGCACCTTCACATGAGAAAATAGTACAAAGGGTACAAGGGGGGAAGCTGGCGGCTAAGGAGAGGAGATTGCAAGAGGTCGCACGGTCAGAGAAGGGGAGGTCGGCAGACCGCGCGACTAACTGATCGGGCAGCTTACTGAACTAAGCCGGGCGGACTGCTTGGGGGAGAAGGTCGCGTGGACTGGGAAACCGAGTCCGCAGGAGCTGATACTGGGTCCTTCACGCCTCTGCGATCCCCCCGAATGAGAGGTCTAGGGGCCTATTTATAGGCCCGAGGAGGTAACGGTCTTGGTAACGTCACCACCGGTGAGGCGGTGAGCTGAGCGAGCACGGTGCTGAGTCCGCGGAGTCCGCTCCAGTCACGCGGTCTGGGACTTGGAGCTGGAGACGGCTGCTACTGGGCGTACTCGTGCTGGGTTGTGCGAGTACAAACACTAAGTACGCAGAGTCCGCGCAGGGCTGCGCGGTCTGGGACTGCCTGGACCTGGCCTTGCTATTGGCGGACTGAAACGAGTCCGCCCCTGCTGCTGAATGAGCTCGCGCGGGGCTGAGCGAGCTGAGGAGGAAACTGCCTACTGCTGGGAAACGGGCGCTGGAAGCTGAGTGGCGGACTTCACAATGAGTCCGCCTCTTTTGCCGGGAACCTTGAGAGCTGGCTGGCGGACTGCTGAGCGAGTCCGCCCATCCCACTGCGATTAGCTGCCGAGCTTGTGTTCTTCTTACGGACTGCTCATCGAGCTCGCCTTACTCGCGACGGATGGGTCGAGCAGGCTGCCCGCTGGTGGCATCCTTAGCTTGGGGACGAGGGTTAGCGACCTGGTGTATTGAATAGTCCAGGACGCACACTGCTGACTGGCGACCTGGATGCAGGTCGCCACTACTAGCTGGAGTCTTGGAGACAAGTTGCCGCTGCTGACTGACGACCTGGAGGCAGGTCGTCATTGTTGGCTGGAGCTTGTCGCTGCATCAGAGGTAGGCGACTTGGAGGCAGGTCGCTATTATTGGCCGGGGCTTGCCGCTGCATGAGGTAGGCGACCTGTCGTACTGAGACCGAGTCCGCCTACTACTGGCGGATAGGAGGGTTGATCGCAACCTGGCAACCTCTGGCAGGCGGACTGAAGACGGAGCCCGCCACCTTCTAAGCATGTCATATCGAGCGGTCTAGGCGGATAGGAATGGGAGTCCGCGACATCGTTGGGCAGTCCGCACCTGAGAAAGGAGAAATAACTTGCTGCGCGGTTAGCCAAACAAACCGTTCGGTCTGCTCAGGCGAACTGAGGCAGCAATCCGCACCCCTGCAGACCGAGCGGGAGCTACGTGACCTGGGCGGTCTGGCTAGAGAGACTGCCCTAACCGCGCGGGCTGAGCGGACTGAGCGGACTGAGAGGTCAGTCCGCTCACCCTTGGAAGGAGAGGCTGACAGGACGCGACCTTCAGGGGGAACCCAGTGTAAGACCCCCCTCCCGGAACACAACACACGGCACGAGGGGAGTCTTATGCCCGAAATAGCCGCCTTGCGGTAGCACTAACACACAGGTTAGCCTTTACCATAAGACGCCTATTCCGCCGGCTACAATCCATATCACATAACTATGCCAACCCAACCATAGTAGAAAAGTAAAGAAGTTCAATTCACAACTAAGTTTAAGTCCAGAAGAGCGGAAGATAACAAGCACAACAGGTTTGCACAAAAGAACAAGAGTCTAGAAATGTTTTGCCAAACGGCTACATGAAAACACTCACGACTGTCACTGACGGTGCCGATGGCACCACCACTTCAGGTCCTATCGTCCGGGCCTGGCTGTCCTGCTGCATAGTCTGTTGCTGCTCTACCTGCGGGGTTTCCTCCTAAAAAGGAAGACGTAGCAACCGTTAGTCATAAGACTAAGTGGCTTCACATCCGCTCCCCCGGCGACTCCTCGGCACCGGGCGGAGAAAGGAACAAAGGTACCATGTATATATATATATATATAAGCAAGTAAACAAACAGGTGACTGTAAATAAGGTGGAGTATAAACTACGCTACACAACTAGCAGTTCTACAAATATCTATATATATAACAGCAGGTATAATTAATCAGAATAGTAACTTAACTTATAAGAGTGCCCATACAAACTTATAAGTTAAGGATCGGCTTAACAGTAAAGTAACTCATCGTATAAGAGTGCCCTTACAAACTTATACGATGAGGATCTTGTGTATGTAATGAATGACATGATATGAATGTTATGCTATGCCCGAATCATGCGCACGCACATGCAAGTTGCTATGTCGACACAGACTTGAAGTTCCCACTTTTCGAGCAGGTAGCTAACCTCTCTGGCGTCGTCCGTCGTGGCCAGACGGCGACAATGGAGCGGGCGTCTCCACTACTAGGTGGTATCACACTACCTATCCTAGGCCCTCGTACGCCTCAACGCTAAAAACACAACAGCGGAGCTCACATGCGTACTATGGCTCAGAAGGGGTCTTGGGTAGATGTGCACCAAGAACACAGCCCAACCCGGCCTTTGATTTCGAACCGGATGGAACCTCGGAAACGCACGGGGTGCAAGCCCAACCGTTCTCATGGCGCGGAGGAGATCTCGGGTTATGGACAGCAAGTATCTAACCCTACCGCCCAAGGTCTACCCATTGGCTCCCATCGGTGTGACGACTGGCGAACCCGTAGACCTGCCACAGTCATTATCTCAACATCGCGACACGATGAATCGTCGCACACCACATGCCCCAAAACAACTCACTCGATGCTACCCGTAGGGAGGCTACAACTCTAAGCATCGGTTGTTAATAAACCCATTGGGCTCGGATTACGGTTACAAAATACTCTTCACATAGAGTCCATCATATTTCACGCCCACCTATTCAATGAATTCACCTCTACACTACGCATAATAGATATCTTCAACTCCCAACTATATAAGTATATTCTATACCACTCTCAACCCTTAATTTCTAGTCTTCTCATCCGCTCCATTTCTCCACCAATACATGGTTATTCTTTATTACACAACCAAATGAGTAACCATGCTAAATATAGCAACAACAACATTATAGATATATGGGAGCAAGATAACAAATGAGCAAATCACAACCATTGCAAGAGTGCTAGCATTATAAATTAACAAGTGCATAACATAGGATAGCCCGATACTAAAACTGGATTTCCGGAGCTACAGGAATCCGATCACAATGCTCAACCCCTCGTTGGAAAGGTATTCGCGAGGGCTACGACTTTCGTGTTGAGTCGATCGCCCAGATCTGGTCGAACATACCAGAAATTCAACTCGAATACGTACAGGAAACAGTTTCCTGTACAGGATTTTCCCGAACGCAGCGGACTCGAACCAGCTTTCCCGTGGCTACGGGTATCGCATGGAAACGTGCAACCACTCGTTGGAAAGGTAATTTCAAGGCTACGACTTTTGTGTTGAGTCGATCACCCAGATTTGGCCAGAACACCTCTGAAATTGGCACGAAGGTTGCCGCGTGCAGAAATCAGATTTCTCTGCACGCATCTTAAGGCGAGATGAACGGCATCCGTTCATCTTCTTCCTTGCAACGACCTCGCATAAACTTCTCCAGAAATCACACCCAACCTATTTCTCCTTTCAAAGCCAAACCCTCAACGAAAACCCCTCTCATCTCCACTTTGAATGATGAGAAGGTTGAGGGAGACTAAGCCTAGAAAACCTAGGCATGGCTTATCCTAAGAACTCTCCTCCTCACCATCAAGACTCTATGGAGTCGATGTCTCTCCTAAAATAACTACAGATCTAGCACCAAGGGAGAGGGAAGAAAGCTCACCTCAAGTTCAGCGGTTCCACCATGGCCGGCCATGAGCCTCGCACTCCTTCGTAGCGGCATTCCGTTTCCGCCAAGGATGGCCCGGCAATCTTCCTCCAAGGATGGCTCCGGCAAGCCTCTTCCTCCTCCAGCCAAGAGAACTCTCTCAGAAATTTCGAGGCAGAAGAAAGGGGATGAAATGCTAGGGTTTCACATCTTTTTCCTTTTTATACACCGCAGACACGGGTAGGCACACGGCCGTGTTCCTACCCGTGTTCAGGTGACACGGCCGTGTCGCCTGCCGTGTTTAGGGCCGTGTTCATCCCAGAATCTCTTTCTGCCGTGTCGGGGTTGCGGCACACGGGTAGAGACACGGCCGTGTCTCGACCCGTGTCCTCAGCACACGGGTAGGGACACGCCCGTGTCCCAATACCCGTGTACCTCTCTGACTGGTAAGCCTAATATTGGCATGAGGCACACGGGTATGGACACGGCCGTGTCCATACCCGTGTCGGCCAAAATCACCGTTTTGCCTTGTTTCCTCATTCCCGTGCGTTCACATACCTGTTCACCCACACCCACTGGGCTCACCACAGCCCCCTTGACTCAAATACGCAATCAAGGGGCCTAGCGCGAATTGGGACGTTACACCCAGAGCAGGCCGTGACTTGCGAGCTGGCAACCCTAGGAGGGATCGCCGATTTTGGGGTTAACATATACTTTGAGGGACCTAGGGAGTTTGGTAAGCTGTACTCTGACATCTGGTTGATTCTGGCCAGATCTGCTTCCAAAGCTCTAGCCTACTCCACTAACGCTCGGAATCCAAGTAGCTTTGTTCCTATGAGTAGCAGTCGTAATTCATCACACAAACCGTTGTAGAATCTATAAACTATAGTCTGCTCGTTCTCCAAATCAAACCCTGGGTAGCGCCTTATGATAAGAAACGCTTGTAAATACTCCTCAACTAAGTGCGTACCTTGCACTAAAAGCATGTTCAATTGCTGATCCAAAGGTCTTATACATGCCAGTTGTTCCATCACACCACTCGGTGTTTAGGTCACCCCAGGGATAAGGGGCTGCACTTGCCCTCCAAGTTATGCTTTAGTCACCGCGAACACCACTTCAACTATCCTTCTTATGGTTTTAATAGAAAGCAGGGTTTCAGGCACGCTATTAAGTGCACTACTCTCCGTGGAGTGCTGACCTTGCGACAGCCCCGCACCACTCGTAGTCCCTTATATAGCATACCTATCGATTAAGCGACATACAAATTGCTAAAAGCAATCATTGGAACGCCTAGGTTTCTCAAAACAAGTGTATATTTCCATTCCTAAGTGGACATTCATGGGTTCTTTAATGTTATAACGATGACGCACATACATGTGCTCACCACCCCTTTAAAGAATTCGCCAACGAATTTAAATACAGACGACCGACACCCAAGTTTAATACCAAATTATAACACCCCCATTCGTCGTATGACATATAACAGAAGGTCAAGATGGAACCCGACGCCATATACCACGGACAGTTGGAAGGGTTACAAAAGAATATCAAAAACTCAACAACTCTCCCTAACACAGAGCATTCTAGCGGAAGCTTTTAAATAATTTAAGACCCAAAATGTGCACAACAACGACATGAATGTCCACTATACACCACATGAATGAAATACAATAAATACACAAAGGGGTACTTGGCCTTATAGCCTTACAATTGTTCACTTGACAACATAATGTTTTACATACATTGGCTCACAGGCCGGCGACACATGACAAAAGTAAAACAACAGTTCTCTTTTGACTTCGAGGGCCAGCTCAGCAATTTGGACTTCAGCCCGCTATTTGGCGCTTGGCTCCGCAGCACCTGCAAGAACCATTCCACCGCACGGTGGCAAACAAAGCAACGGTCAGCTAAGGCTGACCAAATTATAATGACCCCGCCCCTTACTCGGGATGGCGGTGCTCCTTCCCTGTATTTCATTAGCCTTGCAAAATAATTAAGTGCATAAGTATAATTTGCCACAGGTGTAGGATCGCTCGGCCAAACACCCTGTGCACTCAGGGCACATTCTCGGTGAATCCGGTCAATTCCGTGGCTTCACCACCATCCTCGGGACAGCAAACATTGTGAGCATTTTTGAGTCTTTCCGACCGTAGTCCAAGACTCCCGACTATGCCAACGGCCAGTTCCGCTTTAGGGCCTCTAGCACCGAACCGCAAAGCCCAGGTCCGTTTCCACCCGCCCGTTGCTCACTCCGGCTAGTCACTTTAAGACATACGCGCGGGCAAAGATTCACCCGGATCCTAATTCATTCCCAAAAAACACATAACCCAGATATTTTCAAGGCTGGCTCCCCGGCCACCAAGTTAGCAGAATTACATTTCCACCCAGTTTTCCGGGTGCGCCTTGGGGTTAATCCCCAAGGATCCCTGCTGCAATCTACCGCATAGAAACCCAAAAACAATCAAAGGCACAGAGTCTTCTCCGGCCACTCATGCAATGCAACATCACCAATCCAGACAAACACGTCCGGGTAGGCTTCACACATAATGCCTATGTCCGTACTACGATTCTGGACTCTAAACAAGGGGGACTTTACATATATACCCCAAGGAATACCGCAAACTCACCGCACACTCGCGTGAAAGGGTTTTCCTATGCAAAGGAAGAAGAGCTTCACATGCTCAAGTTGAGAATTGTTACCCTTGAAGTCTTCTTTGGCGCTATGAAAAACTAGCCGGATGAAAGGCTTTATAAGGGAATTCTCTCCACGGATCTGGTCTCGGTTCTTAATTTCGTGCTCTGATGCTCCGCCGGCTGCCGGATTCCTCCCCTTCCCTCTTCCTTGCTCTCTCCTCTCACTAACTCTTTAGAAAGAGAAAACTTAAGAGGAAATGAGGAATTAATCCTCTATTCCTGGACTTAAGAAAGCAGGAACTCATCTGGGAAATCAGATCTCTTTTAAAGAAAACGAACGAATCAGATTTGCCTAAAATCTCTTAATCCTGGGCCGAACACGGCTTTGCACACGGTCGTGTTTCAGGCCGTGTGCCTCGATCCAGACACAATTTTCGAGTACAGAAAAGAACACGGGTTAGGACACGCCCGTGTCCCAACCTGACACGCCCGTATCGGGTCATCGATACGCCCATGACTAGTTGCGTGTCATGAATAACCACCACGCCAACCGTCAAGACCCTTGGTGGACACGGGTGGCCAAATGCCCGTGCTGAATCTGACACGCCCGTGTCATACAGTACACGCCCGTGCTCTGGGTCGTGTCCCAAGTCGACACAGGACCAAACTTCTAGAGGAGTACATGACCATGTGACACGCTCGTGTCACATGCCGTGTGCCTGACACGCCCTCAGACACGCCCGTGTCCTAAACCGTGTTCGACCACTCAACTCCCATCTACCTCAACTCGACGACCCGAACACGACACGACCATGTGACTCGCCCGTGTCACAGGTCGTGTTCACCATACTAGGACTCGAACTTAGTTCAAACGCCGCTCGTTCCACTTTTAAGTTTTGGGGCGTTACACATAGTAAGGTGGAGTTAATTTTTGAGGAGGACTTGAGATTGAAGTCCTTAGGTCGAAGATTATGAAGGGGGGTTTTGATCGTTGCGAAAAAAGAAATTAAAACACTAATAAACTACTCCTATGCAATGCCGCTATGCAATGCTTTTCCAGGTGGATGGAAAACTACACAGGCCGCTATGCACTGAATCGCTAGGAGGATGGACGAATAGGCTTGTAGATGAGGTGTTGAGAACGCCAGAATGAGGGTCACGAGAACCTCTTCGCTACGTACGCCACTAGCAATTGCTAGTGCGGCACTGTGTGGTGGAGGATGGATAATGGCACACCTCAAGAAAATAACGTGAATTTAATATCACATAGACATGATTGTGCACAAACGTATATCAAATTAAGCACACTTCATCAAATACAAGAGATCAAACTACACTATCAACAACAAAATAAGAAGAGAGTGTGAAATCGACTAGATCCGAAGTCTTGCTGAGGATTCACGGAAGGAATCGCCTGGTTGTCAATCCGCATCCTAGCTCGGTCCTCAATTGCATATGGGGTAGAGGAGGATGCCACTAACTCCCAATGGACCCGTCTTCTTCGTGTCACGATCCGGTGGAGGATGACACAAACTCCTCTGAGCTTGTTGGTGAAAGCTAGGTCAAACCCTTCTTGAAGCTCAAGGATGAAGGAGGAGGCCGAGAGGAAGCTCCTACTTGAATTTGGTGTTGAAAGCTTTCCTGGAATCCCTCCCTACGGTGGAGGAAGAAGGAAAATGGAGGAACCCTCCTCAAAGACGAAAACGGCGGAGAAAAAGTAAAGAATCCGTAATTAGGGTGGAACCTGTGAATTTATATATTGTAGAAATTATAATGCACACGAACAGTGGTGCACGACCAGTGGTTGTGCGCACTGTGTCCTGTGATCGTGCGTATTGGCATGGCATAACCTGGTAAAAATTTGAAACAATGCACACGATCAGTGGCGCACGAACATTGTTCGTGCGCATTGTGTCCTGTGTTAGCGCGTTTGCCCCAGATAGAACCTGGAAAATGGAGAATAGCGCGCACGACCAGTGGTGGTGCGCAATAGATCCAATGATCGTGCGCAGTGTTCCTGTACTGTTTGGGATTCGATGAACAGACCGCGCACGACCAACGGTCGTGCGCTAAGGAGTCCACTGACCGTGCACGTATAAAAATGCACGATCAGTGGCCCTTAGGTGGAAACCATTCCCAAACAATCCCGGAACACACACCACCATTTTACCAGCAGGAAAAACAAACCACAGATATGTGCATACATTCCAGGCAATTGCAATAAGAAGTACAATACATAAAAGTAACAAAATATACACAACCACGGGCCTAAGAGTGCACTTCCTATGGAAATAAATATAAGATGAAATATATACGATAACAAACTAAAAGTGAAGTGCATCATCGAGAAAACTAGCCCAGATGAGTCCGAAAATCAGTATATAAATAGGACTCATCACACCCCCAGACTTACCTATTTGTACGTCCCGAGCAAACACAATCTATGCAGATAGGGAAAATAAACTAGCTAATATAGAAATTGAGATACGGAGTACCATGCGAAGTCCCATGCTCGCACGCGTAAAAATATAATAGAGGAAATTTCTAAGTATACAAAATAGTTTATACTTTTCACAATGCATATAAATATTTTATAACTACTCAAAAATGGAATCACGGAGAATCTTCTGGTCATGCGTAGGGAGAAAGTAGGCAGGCCACTCAGGTGAGCATTGCCAAAGACCGGGTCTCAGGATCACCTCCAAAGAAATCCATCAATGTCGGGGACCATATACTTGCCCATTCACACTCTCTCCACGGTACTAGTTCGACTCAAGCGTGAATCCATAGAACTTTAGGTGAAGAGATGGGGCTTAGGTTTCGGTAAGGTAAACAAAGATAAATAAGAAGGCTGCGCACATAACTCAAATGAGCTAGCATAAAAAAAAGAATCTATCCGCTACAAAAATACAAGCGGGTACACCACACCCCAAGACTTAATTTTTAAAATATGGGTTTATGCACCGCCTACTCCAAATACAATGTCATCTCAATCAGAATTTTCAATTATACTTTTTCGTTTCACTTTTATTTTTCACAATATTTATATATATATATATATATATATATATATATATATATTTCAAATCATCTTTTTATTTTAACAATTTCAGCAAATAAAAACTTTGGAGCACATCCACATATTCACAAGTAATATTACCACATCAACACCCCAAAATGAAAATGTAAAACAATAAAGCTCGACTTGGGTGTGCGACTAGGATTGGTTATGAGGCTTTGGTGAAATATTGGTGGAGCTGAATCAAAAGAAGAGGTAGGCACAACGGGGCTAGCGAGGATAAGATGTTAGGAAAAGTACAAAGCTCAACCGGGCCAAAATGATGGCCTACATCACACTCACGCTTTACTAACCATGCACCAAAGCTTCGAGGGTAGCTTGGGGCAAGTTCTTAGCCACCGAGAAAGATGATCCTTCCTCCCGACTTGAGCAAAGCAAGTCTAGTGACGGCTACACACATCCCTACACTACCGTTTGATTCACACCGGATTCACCAATTTTTGAGTAGAATAAAATGTCTCTATGCAATTAGAAAATATAAAACTATAAGCATACTAAAAATTAAATCTACTCCAATTTCTACACGAGACGAGAGCACTCGACTAGGAGCACTGCAGGAGTCAACATTTTACTCTGTCTCACAATCCTATGCCAGCACAATAATTTTCCCAAATCATACACAAGAAACGAGTTTAACTCGGTGCACGCTAACAACTAAGCACGCGCTCATGTGGGTACAGTGGTGTGCGATGCAATGAACTAATCAAAATAAAACAATAAAAGCTTATAGTATGCAAATGAAATGTGCGCGTGCAAAAGGTAACAAATACTAGCTCTCCCCCAGACTTAAACTAAGCCACACAGCATATGATATAGAAATTTAAATCACATAGAGACAGGGGAAGAGGTTACCCAATGCTCAGCTAGTGAGCATACTAGAAGACATGTGAAAAATAGAAGCAGTACCGCCAAACGAATAATCACAACCCCGCCAATATGAATTTGCCATGAATACCTACAGGGGTGAGCTCCGAAAAAACAAAAGAAAAATAGACAAAATACAAAGAAATACTAAAACTAAGATAGACATGAAAAATAAAAATACAGGAAATTTAAGATAACTACTGGGGTTATTGTCCTCCCAGCACGACTTATTCGGCTAACGAAAAGTCCTACCTGATGGGCCTATGAAATAAAAGGTGCATAGGCAACTGACCGAATATCCCTTGCGATAGCGAGTACCGATACGGAGATAAAGCAGTTACCCGTCTACCTGAATAATAATACATGCCCAACACAGGTAGAGGAAATACGAAATAAGAAGAGGAGGAGCACTGGTACTCGCTCATCTCATCACTAGCTAAATCCTTGCCTAGCAAGGCGTCATCAACCGCAAGTCCGCAGGAGGCGATGAAGATTGCAGGGACTTCCCTTGCGAAGTAGGTAGAAACCTTCTCGTAATGGTAGATGCACTCGTCGTCGGTATGAGCACAATGTTCATCGTCATCCCAATGCACCCGTGGAGACTCAGCCTGTACAGGCTCAGATAATGAAGGGGGGTCAAGTAATAAATGAGAGGAAAAACTAAAACAAGAAAAATATGGGAGAGTGGTCCCGGTATCACTCTCAGCAGGATCCGAGCACACATCATCATCAGTATCATAAGAGTTGTATCATGGGGAAGCCGAGAACTCGAGGTCAGCGGTGGTAAGATGGACCGCCTCATCCAATAAGGAGGTGCAAATCTCCGCATCAGAAAGGGGATATTCATCATCCCACCGGGGAGCTTCATAGCATTCCGAAGATCCACATTCTCCGTCAGAGATAGTAGAGTCCTCATCCCACTTTGGTGCAACCTCATGCATCGAATCATCCAAAAATACAGCATCATCAGCCGACTCACACAAAAATGGAGTAGCGCCATCAGGCAAAAATTTCGGAGGGGCAAAACTGCTCTTTAAACTAGGCATTGAATGAACAGGCGCCATCGTAAAATCGTCCGCTGACACCTCCCTGCTGAAGGGAATAATCTCTTCATCCCATACAAGAGTTCCCATGAGTTCTTGATCCTCTTTTTACTGGCTAACACCAAAGTGATCGTCATCACTCAAGGGAAGCTTGTTAAAAGGGAGCGAGGGACCCATGAAGATCTGTATGCGGTGAGAGATTCTTCTATAATCTCAACGGGCAAGGAACGAGCATGATGTGCAATGTCAGTGTGTGGGCCAGGAAACACCCTGATAGGCCTGTCCACAGTAGTCTTCCGTAAACGAGGGGTTATTGCGCACATGCCCTCAGAGGGAGAAGGCTCGCATAAACGAGGGCAATCCTTCACCATGTGGCCTATACCTTGGCATAGCAAACACCTAATACAATGCTCGACATTTAAAACAGCCCAGGCGTTAAAGTATCAGCGCAAAGTGTCATAGAGACGACACTCAGCTACAGAATACATTGCGAACAAAAATATTTGCAGCAAGGGCACTACGCAACCGAAAAAAGTAAAAAGTAGCACGGATCCGCCTGCTAAGCCGAAAACAGAAAAGGAAAAAAGAAAAAAAAAGCAACAAATTCTAAAAACTAAAGAAAAGAAGAAACATGATATGAACAAATGGAAAAGGGCTTCTATCTCCTATCTCCCTCTCCAAAAGCTCTTACGACTGTGTTTCCTGGCAATGGTGCCAAAAACTTGATGCGGTCTACGGCAAGTGTACCTGTCTCACAAGTAATATAAAATGGGTGAATTTTCCCAAGTATCGAACTCTTAAGGAACACAGTAAGGTGGAATTAATTTTTGAGGAGGACTTGAGATTGAATTCCTTAGGTCGGAGCTTACTAAGGGGGGTTTTGATTGTTCGGAAAAAGAAAGTAAAACACTAGTAAACTACTTCTATGTAATGCCACTATGCAATGCTTCTCCAGGCGGATGGAAAACTACATGGGCCGCTATGAACCGAATCGCTAGGAGGATGGACGAGTAGGCTTGCGAATGAGGTGGTGAGAATGGCGGAATGAGGGTCGTGAGCACCTCTTCGCTACGCACGCCACTAGAAATTGCTAGTGCGACACTGTGTGGTGGAGGATGGATAATGGCACACCTCAAGCAAATAACGTGAATATAAAAACACATTGACATTGAAAGGAAGGAGTTATTCAGATCTACTCTAAAGGGGAGGGGGTGAATAGAGTGTTTAAAACTTTTGGCTGTTTTATGTTATTCTATCGGAGTAAAAATAGGTGATACCAATAATCAAATAAATAAAAGAAAACTAGAGAGCTATTCTAAATATTACAACAAGTAGCAAGAACAATAAGAGAAAGAGCAACCAGACGACACAATAAATTATAGTGGTTCCCCAAATCTGGGTACATCCACTCTTCTACCACCCTGGTAGGAATCACTCTCAGGTTTTTGATCAGGTGACTACCACCAAGAAAAATCTATCTCTAGGGAGATATTGCAACCCTTCTGGCTTTTGATCAGGTGCCGAAAAACCAATTGAATTCTTTTGATCAAAAGACCTCACAACCAGGAATTACTTTTGAAGGGAGTAAGAACCCTATACACAGAGGGGGGAAAGAAAAAATTGAGTTGTCTTCTCTTTTCTCAAGCAAATGAGAGAAGACTTGAGAGTGATCCTGATGGAGTCAAGGCTTGTCCTGATGATCTTGATTGGTTCAGGAATCCAAAGCCATGTACAGGGTGTTGGTCTTGAATTCCAGAAAGCTGAGACTGATTAAAGATGAATGTCTCTACAGGCTTCCTGGATGAACACTTATATGAAGAACTGAAAGCTGCTCTTCTTTTTTTTGCTGTCCTGTGTTCTCTAACAAAATCTGTCTATGTCTGTGTGTACTGCAAAATAATTCTCTATGCCTTTTATTCTCTGAGTATTTTTCTTTGAATAATTCCAAACTGAATTTGAAATGGCACACATTGATTGACTGCAGGAATCATGGGAACTCGTGCAACGGCTATTAGAGAATTAACTCATTTCCCTAACTATCTCGAGAATTGCTCTATAATAACTCTGTGAATGCCGGTAATTAATGCTTGCCAAGGAACGACTATATTCGGAGAATATATGCATTAATCACTCAGAGCCATATAAGAAATATAATAATCAGACAATAAGGAAAACAATAACTGCAGGGAATAAAATGTTGATCTGGTAGTAATCGTCAACTTGGTCCTGAGATCGTCGAACTCAAACATCCTATATCGTCGAGCTGAGCCCTGTGATCGTTGACCTGAAAATCTGCCTTCCAAACTAGGCTTCAATATCGTCAAACTAAGATGGTTGATCGTCGATGTCTATCCTGAAAGTAGATCAGAGATTGTCGAACAAAGTTCAACGATCGTCGATCTCAGCATTTAGAGATTTAACTCTGAGATCGTCGAACGACTTTTCTGCCTTGTTCAGTCTCTGCTGTCTTCTAAGTCTCTGATGTCTTGGTCTTGTCTCACTGAGTTGTTGACCTAACTGGCACCTAAGACACTAGACTAGACCCTTGCTATAAAATGTGGGCCTAACTTAGCCTAGATTAGTGAACCTAGCCCAAATCCAAACTAGGGATCCAACAATCTCCCCCTATTTGGGTGAGGTCACTAAGCAAAATAAAAAATACTATATCAAAACTAAACAAACATATCTGTCATGAATGATAATAAAAAATCAACAGGTATTTACAATAAGAGATATAGACACAAAAAGAAAACAGTACTAAGACTTGCTAGAAGCTGGCTTAGTAAATTTAATTCTTCTTTTTGGATCTACTGTTTACTGTCTTGTCATTTTCATGTCAGCTTCACCAAGAACTTTTATGGATGGTGCTATGGGAACAATTTCCTCAGGGTGAACCTGCATATAGGCATTAACATCAAAAACATTCTTATCAATATCAAATAGTTCAAACTCTTTCTCCCTGTGCTGTGACATAGTTGAAAATTGAGAAGGATCACTTCCTTCTTTTCTAGCTTTGTTTATCTTGGAGAGAGCAATCAATTCATGAAACCTAGCCATCCTGAAGTTTGGATCTAGCTCAGGTTCATACTGCGAAGAATCTTCTTTTGAATCAAGAGAGATCATTAGATGCTTCCTGTGCCTGATTGACTGTTCTTGGAATTTTGTTTCTGTTGCTGAATGCTGAGACTGACTGTCATGGAGATTTGGAGGAGGTCCGACTTCACTGAACTTTTCAGGAATTTTGAATCTCCTGCTAGAATCTGAACTAACTTCTCTGTCAGCCTGAACATGCTGTCTACCTCTCCTTCTTGAATAACCCTTAGAGTAAGACCTGGATGGTCTACTGTGAGAGTAAGGGGCATAAGAACTCTACTATGGGGAGGAGGTAGCAATCCTAGAAGCAACATTCTCACTAGCACCTGCTGAAGGAGGAGGAGGAGGTGGATCCTTCCTAAAAACTTTGACAGGAGAGGAACCAGTCTTTCTCCTTTTCTTTTGAGCCTTCATCTCATTCTTGGAAAATCTCATCCAGATAGGAGTAGTTGATGTGAGAGTAATATTGTTGGAACACCCTATTACTAATTTGGGCAAGGATCACTATGTTTTTAGGAAATCAGTTTGACCTAGATGTATAGTTGAAAAGGTCAAGTTAGAATGAGTCTAGGGCTTAGAACTTAGGTTTGAAACTTCCCCAAGGACCATTCATTGTTCAAGACTTAGAGCTGATGCAAAGACAGTTTTCGTCGAGCTCAGGGCGACGAATCGTCGAACTCCGTTCGACGCTCTCTGAGCTCAACTCTGCTAAATCGTCGAACTCCGGTCGACAATCTTCGAGCTCAGATCGACGATCTGCCTCCAGCTTGTTTCCAAATCTCTGAGCTCAGGTCGACGATCGTAGAGCTCAGGTCGACGTTTTCTGTCTGATGTTCAATCCAATCTCTGAGCTCAGTTTGACGATCGTAGAGCTCAGATCAACATTTTTCCTGAGAGATCGACGACTTTGAGGATTCAAATTCAGTCAGCTTTTGGAATGTTTTTCAAATTCTCTCAGCATTTATTTCAAGAGATTTGCTAGCCATTTTCATTTATTCTGGAGCAAGTTTCAAGGGATTTATCAGAGAATGTTCATTGGACTTTCCTCTAGAAGGCAAAACATTTATGGAAGACATTTATTGACTGCTAACGGCTATCTTGGACAGAGGATCATCAGAGAATAAAATGTCCTACAGCAGATCAAGAAAAAACCTATCTATCACTCAATACAGACATACACAGATAGTCAGAAAAACTCAGAGGAAAATCAAGTGATCAATCCTGAAGAGTTTGATTGAATATTGGCATATTGAAAAGTGATCATAGCTTCAACATCAAGGACTCCAGACAATTCATATTTCAGCCTCTGCTGAAACCATCTTTTGTTGGAGATCTGAAGCTTCTAAAGACCTATCACCCTAGCAAAGCTCTCATTTCTGAACCATCTACATCTCAGGGGAAGCTTTGACAATACAATCAATCCACTAAGTCTTCTCTCAGTGATTGAGATAGAGAAGACAACTTCACCTCTTCCTTTTTCTTTTCCTGCTGTAAAAGGGTTATCAAGACTCCCTTCAAAAGTTTTGAATCTGGTTCTGAGAGACTTGTCAAAACTCAGTGGTGGCAAGACACCTGATCAAAAAATCTAGTTTGGTTTTTGAGCACCTTATCAAAAGCTTATTGGTGCCCAGGACACCAGATCAACTCATCCTGTAGTGGATTCCTACCAAGGGTGGTAGAAGAGTGGATGTACCCAGGGTTTTGGGGAACCACTATAACTCCTTGTGTCTTCTGGTTTCTTGTGCATATTCTTTGTTGTGTGCTGTGGTTTTTATTTTACTGCTTTAGTTTTATTTCTACATCAAAGCACCTTACACCTATACTTAAATTAAGCCTTTACTGCTGTGCAATTTTAAATTGTAAATTTACTTTAAAATACTCTATTCACCCCCCCTCTAGAGTTAAGATAGATCTTACCCTCACTTTCAATTGTTATCAGAGCCATGTTGGTTATTCATATAGGCTAACACCTGAACCAAAAGATCCTTGATAAGATCAATCTTTTAAGAGGGTTATTTTCATTATATTTAATTCTATATAAAGACATGGCACAGAACAAAGATTATTCACGCACCAGGCCTCCAGTGTGTAATCTATCCAAGTTTGCACTTTGGAAAGCAAGGATTAGACTTTATATGAATTCTATTGATGAAGACTTATTTAATTCTGTTTTGACAGTGTGCCCAAGTCCACCAGCAAACACAAGTACAAGTGTTGTTCCACCTCCTTCAGGAACAGATGCTGAAATAAAGAAGTGGAAGACTGCAGATGCCAAGGCCATGAATATCTTAGCTCAGACAATGTCTGATGAGATATTTCAGAAGGTAGCTGAATACAACTCAGCCAAAGGAATTTGGGACAAACTTTCTGAGATTGTCTCAGGATCTGCTGATGAGAGAAAAGATAGAAGATCCCATCTCATATCCCAATATGAGAACTTCAAGAAAGGAGAAGCTGAGTCAGTTGCAGACATGTACAACAGACTAAGTCTGATTGTCAATGAGTTAAAGACTCTGGATAAAGAAATCTCATTGACTGAGCTGAATGACAAAATCCTAATGTGCTTCCCCAACACTTGGGATTCAAGAATCTGGCCAATCATAGATGCTAGAAGTCTAAATGAGATTACAACTGAAGCTCTCCTGGGCAAGATCAAATCTTATGAGCTGCTCATTAAAAATCGAGAAGAAGAACAAAAGGTTACTTCTCAAGTCATCAGAAAGGAGAAGACCATAGCCTTCAAAGCTACAGAAGAGGAGCCTGAAGATAAAGCTGCATGAAATGATGAGCTCCTAAGTCTACTGGCCAAAAGATTCTACAAAATGGCCAGAAAAGACTTCAGAAAGAGATCATACAAGGGACATGATGAGCCAAGGTATGATAAATCAAATAACAACAAAGAAATTATATGTTTTGGTTGCAGGAAACCAGGCCATATTGTGCCTGACTGTCCAGAAAACAAAAACAAGGACAAGAAAGATAGAAGAGAAAGAAGAAAGGAGAAAGACTTCAAGAAGAACACCTCAGACAAACCCTCCTACAACAAGAACACACATACAAGGAAGGGATTTGTTACTGAGACATGGAGTGAAACTGAAGAGGATTCTGAATCCTCATCCAGCTCCAGTGATGATGAGGATGATGCTGATGAAAATGAATTTTGCATGATGGCTATCAATGCCTCTCAAACAGATTCAGAAGCAGAAGAGTCAGAATCAGATTCAGAAGTTCAACTAGAAGAAGATCAGGTAATCAACTCATTTGATTTCAGTTCTGAGGACTTTAGACATGAGTTTAAAGTATTATGCCTAGATCTGTTGGAGTCTGAGAAGGAAATCACTTCCCTCAGAAAATAACTGTCTGAGTATAGCACTTTAAAATCAGAGAACCTCAAACTCTCTGAAGAGTTAGAATGCTATAGGGAGGAGATAGCTTCACTGTAGAGTGAACGATCCAAGGCCAAGCAGTTTGAAGAATCCCTTAATAGGAGAAGCATCAAACTAATGGATATCACAAGCACAGTGAACTCTAGACTTAATAGTACACTGGGCTTGGGAGCTTCATCCAGCCAGCCTATAGTTCTGACAACTCCAATCAAATTTATCTCTGATAAAGGGAAGGAAGTTGTAGAGGTAGCTAGGAAGAATGCAGATTTGCCAAAGAAAGATATAGTTCAACAGAATGCGTCGAACAGAGATCGACGATCGTCGAACGGCGCTCGACGATCCAAGAAACGATCGTCAAACTCAGCTCGACGACACCTGAACTCTGAACTCCAGGACAGTCGATCTTCGAACAGAGATCGACGATCTAACCCAAGATCGTCAACCTTAGCTCGACGATCGTCGAACAGAGATCAAGACTTTGAACAATCCTTCAAAGGTACATCTAGATTCAATCCTAGAAGTCCTACATCCCAAGGTTTCAACCCCTATAATGAATGGATAGTACCTCCTAGGAGATACCATCGTGAAGGTTATAAGAGTCAACCTGGGATGTCTTTCATTTCTAAATTTAAGGGATATCAACCTAGGCCCAAGGTAAACTTGGTCAAAAACATATAAGTTGTTTATGTGCAGGTGAAGACCTATCCAACATCAAACCAGCCATAGTATCTGGATAATGGGTGCTCAAAGCATATGACAGGGAACAAGGACATCTTCACATCCTTTAAAGCAAAGCTTGGACCCAAAGTAATTTTTGGTGATTCAAACTTTGGAACAACAAAAGGATATGGTGCAGTCCAAATTAGAACAGTCATCTTTAAGAAAGTAGCTTATGTTGAAGGACTCAAGCACAACTTGATAAGTATCAATCAACTTTGTGATGAAGGATATCAAGTGACTTTCAACAAAGCTATATGCAAGGTCAAGTCAGAGGACAACACAACTGTGTTGACAGGTAACAGAAAAGGTAACATTTACTTAGTAGATTTTCATTCATCTAAAGTAGATATTTGCCTGTTTAATTCCATATCTAGACCTAATATTCTATGGCATAAGAGACTAGGACATATTAACCTTAGAACCATTGCTAGGCTATCCAAGGACAACCTTGTTAGAGGACTACCTTCTGGCCCCTACAAGAAGGAAGGACTTTACAAGGCTTGTCAATTAGGCAAGCAAACTAAAAATAGTTTTAAATCAATTAACAAGAGTGATTCACCTAGGATTTTGTATCTGTTACACATGGATCTTTTTGGACCCATTACAGTACAAAGCCTAGGAGGGAAATCCTACACTTTAGTGGTTGTAGATGACTTCTCAAGATTCACATGGGTGTTCTTTCTTAGGAAGAAGTCTGATAACTTCAACTGTTTGGCAGAGTATCTCAAATGTATACAGAGTGAGTTCAACACTCATATTGCCCTGATCAGAAGTGATCATGGGATAGTGTTTGATTCTCTTCTTATGCAAGAGTTCTGTCAGAGTGAAGGGATCAGACATACATTCTCAGCTCCTAGAACTCCTCAATAAAATGGGGTAGCAGAAAGGAAAATAGAACCCTAATTGAATCTGCAACTACATTGTTTTCAGATGCTCACCTTCCTCTATCCTTTTGGGCTGAGGCAGTGAACACCTCCAACTATGTACTGAATAGAAGTTTGATACATAAACTGAAGGGCAAGACTCCCTATGAATTACTCAAAGGGAAGAAAACTAAAGTAGATTACTTCAAAATCTTTGGTTGCATTTGTTATATTCACAACAATGACAAGAGATATATAGCAAAATTTCAAGCAAAAGCTAATGAAGGAGTGTTTCTGGGATACTCCATGATCAGTAAAGCTTATAGGGTTTATAATAAAACTACTCTAAAAATAGAAGAATCTGTTCATATTTCTTTTGATTAAACTAATATGTCTTTCAAGGAGAAGAATGCTTCTACCATAGAACAATTGCAGGTACATTCTCTAGCTGAAGACTTGGACAGATTGCAAGTTACTCAAAAGGATGAAAGTAGTGAAGATGAAGAAGCTGCTCCACATCTGAAAGAAAATCTTCTTGAAGAGCCAGTTGCTGTTCCACAAGAGGAAACAGCAACACTGGTTTGTGAACAATCAACACCCCCTGTTGATTTAGTAACATCAAGAGATCATCCAATCTCCCAAGTGATTGGAAACATCTCAGTTGGTGTGCAAACCAGAAATCAGGTCAACCAAAAACTGATGCACACTTGCTTTCTCTCTCAAATTGAACCTCAATCCATTCAAGATGCAGAGCAAGATCCATACTAGATCATTGTTATGCAAGAGGAGTTGCATCAATTTGAAAGAAACAAAGTCTGGGAACTAGTGCCTAAGCCAAAGGATCATTCCATTGTTTGAACAAAATGGGTGTTCAGAAACAAATTGGATGATCAAGGAATTAGTGTAAGGAATAATGCAAGGCTAGTTGCTCAAGGATATTCTCAAGAAGAGTGGATAGACTATGACCAGACCTTTGCACCAGTTGTAAGGTTAGAGGTCATAAGAATCTTCCTGGCTTATGCTGCTCACAAGGGATTCAAAGTCTACCAAATGGATGTGAAGAGTTCTTTTCTCAATGGGGAGATCAAAGAAGAAGTCTATGTCAGACATTCCCCAGGTTTTGTCTCTCCAACTCATCCTGATTATGTTTTCAAACTGCATAAAGCATTATATGGTCTAAAGCAAGCTCCAAGAGCATGGTATGAGACCCTAGCGTTCTTTCTTCTGAAAAATGATTTTATTAGGGGGAGAGTAGACCAAACTCTTTTTATTAGAACCCATAAGTCTCATACCTACTAGTACTAATTTATGTAGGTGATATTATATTTGGTTCTACTGATTCAAATTTGTGCAAAAAGTTTTCCAAGCTTATGAACTCTAAATTTGAAATGAGTAGCATAGGTGAGCTATCCTTCTTCTTAGGATTGCAAGTCAAACAACAGGCTGAAGGCATATTTATTTCTCAAACCAAGTATGTAAAAGAACTTGTTAAGAAATTTGATATGTCTGATGCATCATGTATGAAAACACCCATGCCTACCAATACTGTATTGGATGCTGATGAACATGGGAAACCAGTTGATCAGACAACATATAGAACAATGATTGACTCTTTATTGTACCTTACAGCTAGTAGGCCTGATATAATGTTTGCTATATGTATATGTACTAGATTTCAAGTTAGCCCTAGAGAGTCACACTTAACTTTAGTAAAGAGGATTCTTAGGTATGTAAAAAGCTGTCCAAATCTAGGACTCTGGTATCCAAAAGATTCAGCATTTGACTTAACTGGATTTTCAGATGCTGATTATGCTGGATGTAGAATAGATAGGAAAAGCACCAGTGGAACTTGTCAGTTTCTTGGTGATAGACTTGTCTCATGGTTTTGTAAGAAACAAACATCTGTGTCAACTTCAACTGCTGAAGCTGAATATATGGCTGCAGGCAGTTGTTGTTCACAAATATTGTGGATACAAAATCAACTCATAGACTATGGTTACAACTTAGAGAAGTCTAAAATATTTTGTGACAACACCAGTGCTATTTCCATTGCACAAAATCCAGTCCTCCATAGTAGGACAAAACACATAGAAATTAGGCATCATTTTCTAAGGGATAATATTGAGAAAAATAAAATTGAACTTCAATATATCCCAACTGATTTGCAAATGGGAGATATTTTCACCAAGCCTTTGGATGAAAAGAAACACAACTTCTTCCTTAATCAGTTAGGCATGTTAGATGGAGGAAGCCTAAAATAAATTTCAAGATTTTGAAAAGCTAAAAATAGACCAAGATTAGGCTAAAAACTCATTTCTTTTTGTGTCTGTAGGATAGTTTCTATCTCTGAACTGCGCTCGACGTTTTCCCCAGAAATCGTCGAACGACGATCGACGGTTTCCCGAAAAACATCGAACGGAGATCGACGTTTTCCCAAAACGTCGACCGGAGTTCAGAGTTTGTCAGATAGTTGTATACTATCTCTTTCAGGCCTTCGATCGTCGAACTGAGCTCGACGTTATCTAGATCGTCGAACTGAGATCTACGATGTTGAAGACCTTTCCGCTTCTCTTAGGAGTCCTGATCGTCGACCGGAGATCGACGATCCTTCCTTTTTCGCGTCGAACCCTAATATAAAATTATTTTCGGCCGCTGTTCGTCGTTTACGCTTTCATACTCTCTGCAAATTTTTCTCTTTCCCTCCAAACTCTATACACTTGGTCGTGTTTATTGAATATTTGCAGGTACAGATGGCAGTGTCGGTCGCCGCTCTTTCCAAAATGAAATTTGATACAGGTTTTGACATAGATATGAACTCCTTCGATGGCAGCGATCAACGGTTCAAAGATATTCTGAATCTTTTCCGCGAACAGCAGTTAGTTCAGTTGATGACCACCAGAATAAAGATTGCAGCAGATGAAGTAAAAGAATGGGTTTTTACTACCACCAATGAGATTGAAAATTCTATAGTCGGGACCATCAATGGAACTCAGGTACCAATGTCCCCCGCTCTTTTGACAGAAGTATTTGCCTTAAGTACTGGGAATGACTCCATTGATTTGTTTGGAGAGGAATATGATTCGTTGTTAGATCGAATGGGTCACTATGCTGTGAACCCTAATAAACTGCTGAAAAAGAATTTATCAATTGAATTTCAATTTTTGGCTGATTTTGTTGGGAAAGTGCTTCTGGCAAAGCACTCAGCTCATGATACAATCTCAAGGTATCAGTTATGCTTAATGGGAGCTTTAGTTGATAAGAAACATCTGGATTGAGGATCTATCTTCTTTAATTTGATCAAGAAGAAAATTAGCAAAAGCTGTGTCAGTTTGGGAAGGATTATAGGTGTTTACCTACATTACAGGTGCCCTGATCTACTAGTTTCAAGTGGGATGCACATCAATACATCCAAAAGGCTCACCTGTGCCCTTTTCATCAGGAGGGACAGGCAGATTATAAACCCCAACAGGGCTGCTGCAGCAACATCTGCTTCAGGCACAAGGACTGCCTCAGTCACTCCTCCTCAGGTCTCTGCCCCAGCAGAAGATTTGCTTGCTTCTCCTCCTCCTCCAGTTGTCTCTGCCTCAGTCTCCACATCAACCACACCAGTCATATCAACCTCACCACTCATCTCAACCATATCCATATCTTCCCCCATTACCATCTCATCACCTATTTCACCTCCTCCAGCCACTACCTCAGAACCATTCCACCCTCTATACTACTATCCACCCGTCACCACTCCATCATTTCATCTTCTGGATGACTCCTTCATGGATGATTCTCCTCCCACTCCTCCTGAGATTCCATCTACATCTTCCTACCAACAACTTCTACAGGACATACTCTCTCAATCATCCTTCACCCCATCCTTTTCCTCTCCTATATCATCCATCTCCACTCCAATAACATCAATCTCAACAATTCCTACTATTGAGCCATCCATCCCTATACCTCCTACCTCCACACCATCCATTCCATCAGTTCCAGCCAACATCATTCCAGCTACATCAACTCCTACCTCTACTCAAGCACCTCTTGAGCATGTAGATCTTTCAGCCTTGGCAGACAGGTTGTATGAGCTGCTAGCCCCCAGGCTAACCTCATTGCTGGAGACCACCTTGGCTCCACTTCTGAAAAATGTTTAGGAGTTGTCTATCAGGCTATCTACCTTCATCTACTCTCAGGCAATCCATTCCTCTGGGTGCCTTGATCCAGTTTTCACTGAATCCAGGCAGGGAGAGATGCCAAATAAAGCTCTAGATTTGCCTAAGGCTGCTGAAGTTTCAGAACCTGCTCCAGTATTTGCAGTGGATCTTCAGAGCCTGCTGTAAGTTTTTGATACTGTGTACTTCAATTCTCTGCCAGTTCAACAAGTTGAAGACCTTATTAAGGCCATTGTGCCTATTTTAGAATGTGATCCCAGCCTGATTGCATCATATGTCAACTCTTTCATGGCTGAGGATGTTGTTGCTTCTATTTTTACTGCTGCTGCTACTACTGCTGTTACATATATTGGATCTTTTGACATTGAAATGCTGTCTGTTGTTGTTGATGCTGTTGTTGTTGACGAACTTGCTACTTATCTGGAAGAACCTTAACCTGCTGCTCCAATTACTTCTGCTCCTATTACTGCTTCAATAAGTTGTGTTTCTACTGCTGCTGCTGCTCCTGTTCTGACTCCTGAACAATTGAAACAATGAGAGAAGTATATCAAAAGAATTGATGATCTGTATGATAGACCCCAGAGCTCAGAAAGTGATCAGTTTCACACTGACTCTGTTGACTCTTCTGGTACCATTGCAAAGAAAAGGAAGGCTAGAAGCAAGGCCATGATGAAGGTCCCTCCTGCTAAGGCCAAGGATGCTAATGATATACCGTACTATATTCTGCATGATTGCCAGATAACTAAACCATGGATGCAATATTCTAAAAACCAACTAAAGGCCATGAAGAAGAAAAGAAAGTTTGATAAGTATGAGAAAGGTTCATCCCAGTTTCAGCCTCCTCCTCCTCCTCCAAATTCAGGATCAGGTGGAGGCTCAGCTTCTCTAACCTCTGCTCCAAAGCAAATCCCCTCCCAATATTCACAAAGATATCATCCCAGAGGGCAATATCAAAGGGGTTATCAGTCTAGAAAGGGAAAATATAGAGGAAATCAAAGAGAACACAGATTTCAAGCAAGGGAAGGACAAAGACACATGGACTCAACTCAAGGTCCTTTACCTTATAAACTCAGAGAAACTGTTGATACAAGAACTCCTACTGCTTCAGAAACTGTCAACAAATATTATTCTGCAGTTCCTTTTGAAGATCCAGAGAACAATCCATTATCATGGACTACTAGGATGAAAGAACTTGCTGCCTTAGATCAGCTGAAGAAGGCCAGAGAACAAGGGAAAGACACTTCCAACATTACTACCTTGTCAGATCAAAGAAAGGTAGAACTAGAAAGGTATGCATCAAGGAAATTCTTTGACCCAGTGGACTACATGAAACTGCATCCTGAGGCTGTGGTTCTCAGGGCTAGATCTCAAACCTCCTTAGGTGCAAAGGATGATAGAAGGTCAAAGAAAGAAGCTCTCAATCCCAACAGGGAAATCTTATTTAAGAAGGGAAGTGAAAAGAAATGACATTTGTAAGCAGACAATATACTCATTTTGAACATTTGCTGATATTACATCTGATTGCTTCTATGTTGCATGATCTGCTCTATTGTGTTAGATTTTTGTTTTTATGTATGTTGATTTTGTATTCATTACTGAGTTCTGTAAATAGTAATCCTAACCCAAATAGGGGGAGATTGTTGGAACACCCTATTACTAATTTGGGCAAGGATCACTATGTTTTTAGGAAATCAGTTTGATCTAGATGTATAGTTGAAAAGGTCAAGTTAGAATGAGTCTATGGCTTAGAACTTAGGTTTGAAGCTGCCCCCAGGACCATTCATTGTTCAAGACTTAGAGCTGAGGAAAAGACAGTTTACGTCGAGCTCAGGTCGACGAAACGTCGAACTTCGTTTGACGCTCTCTGAGCTCAACTCTGATAAATCTTCAAACTCCGGTCGACGATCTTCGAGCTCAGATCGACGATCTGCCTTCAGCTTGTTTCCAAATCTCTGAGCTCAGGTCGACGATCGTAGAGCTCAGGTCGACGTTCTCTGTCTGATGTTCAATCCAATCTCTAAGCTCAGCTCGACGATCGTAGAGCTCAGATCGACATTTTTACTGAGAGATCGACGACTTAGAGGATTCAAATTCAGTCAGCTTTTGGAATATTTTTCAAATTCTCTCAGCATTTATTTCAAGAGATTTGCTAGCCATTTTCATTTATTTTAGAGCAAGTTTCAAGGGATTTATCAGAGAATATTTATTGGACTTTCCGCCAGAAGACAAAATATTTATGGAAGACATTTATTGACTGCTAACGGCTATCTTGGACAGAGGATCATCAGAGAATAAAACAACCTACAACAGATCAAGAAAAAAACCTATCTATCACTCAATATAGACATACACAGATAGTCAGAAAAACTCAGAGGAAAATCAAGTGATCAATCCTGAAGAGTTTGATTGAATATTGGCATACTGAAAAGTGATCATAGCTTCAACATCAAGGACTCCAGACAATTCATATTTCAGCCTCTGCTGAAACCATCTTCTGCTGGAGATTCTAAGCTTTTGAAGACCTATCACCCTAGCAAAGCTCTCATCTCTGAACCATCTACATCTCAGGGGGAGATTTGACAACACAATCAATCCACTAAGTCTTCTCTCAGTGATTGAGACAGAGAAGATAACTTCACCACTTCCTTTTTTCTTTTCCTACCCATTCCTTGATTTCTGTCACTGGCAACTTCATCCTTGTCATCATCAACTTCTGTAACTTTGGCGCATCAAATAGTTTCAACACGTCCTGAAAAATCTGATCACTGTGCTTGAATGATTCAAGATCAATATCAAAACCAGAATTGAATTTCATGCTTGACAAAATCGCTGCTATAAGTGCCATTTGAGAGTTCCTACAGAGAAAAACAAAGATCAAGTGTAGAAGGGAAATGGAAAGCGCGGGACTATTTCCATCTAAACCCAAGATTATAAGGTTTAAGAAAACGAAGAGACGTGATTAGTCAAGCGAATTAACTACTAAAACAACTTCAAAATCGAGGTTGGCGAAATATTTTAATATAAAATGAGTTCGGTAACCTCAGATCGAAGAGAAGGAATAAATCGTCGATCTCAGATCGATGATAAATTCTCTGAACCAAAAATCGTCGATCTCCATTCGGCGATAATTGTTTCACTAAGAAGTGATTGTCGATCTCTGTTCGACGATCGACTTCACGAGACGCTAGCAGATCGTCGATTTTTGTTCGACGATCTGTCAACAAATCGTCAAGCTCGGACAGAAAGTTAAATATTCTCATCTCCATTAATCATACCTAGCTGATTCATGAAGAATAGATGTTTCTTTTCATCCAAGTGTTTGGTGAAAATAACTGCCCTTTGCAAATCAGTAGGGATGAAGGTGAGATTAATTTTCTTTTTGTCTACACACTCCCTAATGAAATGAAGCCTTACATCTATTTGCTTTGTCCTAGAATGATGGACTGGATTCTGTGCTATAGAAATAATACTATTACTATCACAAAATATAGTTGAATTATTTAAGTTGTATCAATCGTCTAGTAGCTGATTTTGTATCCATAACATTTGAGAATAGCAACTGTCAGCTGCTATGTATTCATCTTCTGCTGTTGATGTAGACACGGATATCTACTTTTTACAAAACAAAAGAGACAAGCCTAGCACCCAGGAACTGACATGTTCTAGAGGTACTTTTCTTGTCTACTCTACATCCAGCAAAGTCAGCATCTGAGTATCCAGTCAACTCAAATTCTGACTCAGCAGGATGCCAGAGTCCTAGATTTGGGCAACTCTTTATATATCTCAAAATCCTTTTAAGTAAATTAAGGTGGGATTCTTTAGCGTTCACTTGGAACCTAGCACAAAGACATATGGCAAACATGATATCTGGCCTACTTGCTGTGAGATATAACAGGGACCCAATAATGGCCCTATATAATTTTTGATCAACAGGTTTCCCATAATCATCAGAGTCAATCACAGTATTGGTAGCCATGGGTGTTATCTTAGCTGTGTCACTAGCCATCCCAAACCATTTTATCATCTCATTAGCATACTTAGATTTGGATAGGAAAATGCCATCAGGTGCCTGCTTGACTTGGAGACCAAGTAACTAGGAGAGCTCTCCCATAATACTCATCTCAAACTTTGAGTGCATAAGGTTGGAAAACCTCTTGCATAGTTTGGGATCTATAGAACAAAATATCATGTCATCTATATATATTTGTACTAACAATATTTTGTCATAATGATGCTTTATAAATAAAGTCCTATCTACTATGCCTCTAGAGAATCTATGTTCTAATAAGAAGCTAGCTTGGGTCTCATACCAAGCTCTTGGAGCTTGCTTGAGGCCATAGAGAGCTTTATGCAACCTATAAATAAAAGAAGGTTGAGTTGGAGATATAAAACCTGGTGGTTGTTCAACATACACCTCTTCTTTGAGTTCTCCATTTAGAAAAGCCCTCTTTACATCCATTTGATAGACTTTGAATTTTTGAGAAGCAACATAGGCCAAGAAAATTCTGATTGCCTCTAACCTTGCCACTGGTGCAAAGGTTTGATCATAATCAATGCCTTCTTCCTGCCTATACCCTTGAGCTACAAGCCTAGCCTTGTTCCTTATAATTGCTCCTAGTGCATCCATCTTGTTTTTGAACACCCATTTTGTTCCAATTACTGGGTAGTTCTTTGGTCTTGGGACCAATTCCCAAACTATACATCTCTCAAATTGGTTGAGCTCCTCTTGCATTGCAAGGATCCAGTGGGGATCTTGCTCAGCATCTTTAATGGAATGAGGTTCAACTTGAGAGATGAAATAGGCATGCATCAAGTCCTGGTGGAGTTGATTTCTAGTATGCACACTTGCTGATATGTCTCCAATCACTTGAGATACAGGATGATCTCTAAGTGTGACTAAGTCAGCAGGAGGAGTTGGTTGTTCAATAGCTAGTGTGGGTAATTCGTCTTGTGGAATTATTTCAGCTGCTGGAACAATATCAGTGGGCTCACTGATTTCCTCATCACTATCTTCAACTACTTGTGTAGATGATGATATAACAGCCTTAGGGGTGAGGGTCACAACTTCCAAATTTTCACAAAAAGTAGGTACCTACAAAGTCTGACTGGTAGAAGTATTCTTCTCCTTATAAAACATGTTAGTTTCATCAAAAGATACATGTACAGACTCTTCAATTTTCAAGGTAGATTTATTATAGACCCTATAAGTCTTGCTTACTTGGGAATATCCTAGAAAAGTTCTCATTTCAGACTTGGCTTCAAACTTTCTCGTGTATTTTCTGTTGTTAATATGAATGTAACAAACGCAACCAAATACTCTAAAATAGTCTACTTTTTGTTTATTCCCTTTGAGTAGCTCATAGGGGGTCTTAAATTTAAGTTTATATATTAAACTTCTATTCAGGACATGGTTAGCTGTGCTCATTGCCTCTGCCCAAAAGGAAAGGGGCAAGTATGCATCAACAAGTAATTTACCTGCAAATTCAATCAGGGTTCTGTTTTTCCTTTCAGCTACCCCATTTTGTTGAGGAGTTCTAGGAGCAGAAGAACATTGCCTAATACCATCCTTCTCACAGAACTCTTGCATAAGAAGAGACTCAAACTCAGTTCTATGATCACTTCTGATCAATACAACTTGAGTAGAGAACTCACTTTATATGCACTTGAGAAAATCTGTAGGAACCTTGAAGTTATCTGACTTATTTTTCAAGAAGAACACCCAAGTGAACCTGGAGAAGTCATCTACAATAACCAAGGTGTAAGACTTCCCTCCTAGGCTTTGTACAACAATGGGTCCAAAGAGATCCATGTGAAGAAAATACAAAATCCTAGGTAAGTCACTCTTATTAATGGATTTGAAACTATTTTTAGTTTGCTTGCCTAGTTGACAAGCCCTACACAGGCTTTCCTTCTTATAGGGTTAAGAAGGCAATCCTCTTTCAAGGTTGTCCTTAGATAGCCTAGCAATGTATTTAAAGTTTACATGTCCTAACCTCCTATACCACAGTTCATTTTGATTACAAGATTGGTTAAATAAACAAATTTCATTTATGGCTGAATTGAAGTCAACAATATAAATGTTACCTACTCTAATTCCTATTAAGACAATTATGTTGTTAGCTGAAGAAATAATGCAAGAGGACTTATTGAATGTTACCTGAAATCCTTCATCACAAAGTTGACAAATGGATATCAAGTTATGTTTCAATCCACTTACATATGCAACCTTCCTGAATGTGATAGCTCCTATCCTGATTTCTTTATAGCCTTTAGTCTGACCATAGTTGGAGTCACCAAAGATAGCTTTAGGTACTAGCTTTGGCTTAAAACTGAATAAGTTGTCCTTCCATCCAATCATGTGCTTTGAGCACCCACTCTCCAGATAGCATTGTTGGTTATATGATGTACAGTTCTTTACCTGCAACAATTAAAAAATTAATTGTTCTTGACCAGGGTTACCTTGGGACCTTTGTTTTCTTGATAAGAAAAGCTTGAGATAACAAAACTAGTTGGCTGAGATTTATATCCTAGTGGATGATATCTCCTACGTGGTAATTCCCAAAGGGTGAAAGGGTTAACTGTTTCTCTTTTCTGATTAGAGTTTTTGTTAAGGTTAGAATTTTTGTTAAGGTTAAAAGTTTTATTACTTTTTACTGGGTTCGACGATTGGAAGTGAGATCGTCGATCTGAGTTCGACGACATAGGGTTAGATCGTCGATCTCTGCTCAGAGAAGGATAATACTCATTCTATGTGTCCCAAGTTCGTTGATCTCTGCTCGACGATCCATACAGAAATTGTCGATCGTAGTAAGATGATTGATTATAGTAAAAATTTTTGTTCAAAGATCGTCGATCTGGGTTCGACGATTTGTTCACATTTCGTCGATCTGAGTTCGACGAAAATTCTTGAACATGTTTTTGTTTTGATTTTGTCTGTTTCTATTTTTTGTTTGTTAGATTTGTTCTTATTTGCAGTTTAGGGTTTCTCATAGTTTAATTCTTTACCCTTTTCAGAAATGAATTTTACAGGAGTCCTTAATATATTTTTCTGAACCAGTGGGGGTTGGCTTTGTGAAGCACCCAAGCCCAGCTTGCCAGTTAGTCTGACATTAACAGTGCTTGTAATGTCCATCAGCTTGAGGCTTCTCCCATTAAGGGATTCTTCAAGTTGCCTTACCTCAGCTAGTTCAGTTTTTAATTTAATTATCTGTTCATTTGCAAGTGTAATATCATCTTTTAGTTAATTGTTTTCTACAACTAAATTACTTTGATCGTTTAATTGCTCTCTAAGTAGTTTAATTTCTTTCTCTGAGCTAATTAAATCAATACACAAAGTTTTGAATTTGAAAGTCCACCTAGTGTCAACTATGTTCACCTATGGGGGGGGGAATAGGTGTCTCTGTCGCGTATTTGCGGAATTATGATTTTACCTGCACCAGAAAACAAAACAACCAAGCACAGAAAATACACAAACAATTTATAGTGGTTCCCCGATTTGGGTACGTCCACTTTCCCCCTTCGACCTATCTCCCAACACGGGACGACTTGGTCACTTCACCAACAGGATTGAAATCCAATCCTTGCACTCACGGAAGGAACCCTTCCACACGTAGGAGTCAACACTCCCACAGTCAGGGTTGCACCCAACCCTTACAACTAGGGACCAATCGGTCCGTTACAAGGAAATTAAAATCTAGCTTGTAAGAAATACAAACGACGTTTGGAGAGAAGGTGACCCTCTTCGTTTGACGACGTGCTCTTGAAGTCAACGAAGAGTGCACAGCCCTAGATCTCACTTGGAGTGAATCTTTCCCGAGACCGGCGGCGGCTTGAGGTGGCGGCAACATTCTCGGAATCAGCAGCGGCGACGAAGAGCAGCAGCAGTGCCAACTTGAATCAGACTTCGTAGCAAAGGGAGCAAGATCTACCAACGGTCACACAAGGATCGATCGTCTTAATCGATTCGGAAGGGGAAAGATTTTCCCGATCAACGAATCAAGAGACAAGGGATCTCTCATTAGACGCGTGAGACGCTATGCTAGCCTAAGCTTCTGTCACCGGGAGATCAAGAAGAATCCACGATCAGCGGCGGTGACCACCTTCACGAGCGGCGACGGCGGCGGACGACAATCTGCGATCCGCTAGGTCAAGACGGCGGCCGTCCCTTTTTGAAATCCCGTGTATGTATATTTACTGTTCACAATACAGTGAATATATACCTTAGGTCAAGAAGATGACCGTTGTGGGTCCCACCAAGGTAAGGACCAAGGTCCGGTACAAACAGCTGCAGATAACTTGGACCGGTCCAGAACTTTCAGAAAAATTGCCAAGTCAAATTCGGCGAGAATCATAGGTGATTCTCGCCGAATCGGCGAGAATAACTTATGATTCTCGCCGACTTCTACTTAGCCGAAATCTGACTGCACAGATACAGAAGCCGGGGAGAATCGGCGGGAGTCACTTTTGATTCTCACCGAATCGTCGAGAATGCAAGGTCATTCTCGACGAATCGGCGAGAATCATAAGTAATTCTCGACGATTCTGCCTTAGAAAATTTCCCTGTCTGTGACGAAGCTGCCGGCTTCAACCGGCGAGAATCAGCTAGTGATTCTCGACGACTCAGCGAGAATCACTAGTGATTCTCGCCGAATCGGCGAGAATCACTGAGTGATTCTCGTCGATTTGTACTTAGGCTGTTTCTCCTCTTTTTCCCCTTGAGCTGGTCTTTGGCCCATCCTTGCTCCTTGTCTGCTCTTGCTTTATCATAGCCCTGTACCTGAAATTAAGTACACCCCAATAGAGAGAGTACACGTAGGCCAACACACTGATCTGCTCAACGAGGGATTACGTTGCACAGACCCGTGTATATTGACCCACTGCACCCTGACATTGGTGTGTACTTAGCATGGAATATCTGCAAGTACAACTAGAGAATAATTCATCAAATACATTGTGGATTCATCTTAGCTTGACAGGTGGCTTCCTCAAATCCAGGTAATTGTGGATACAGTACCCAACAATCTCCCCCTATTTGACGAAGCCAAAATCCTACTAGCTAAGATGAATACCACCACCCACAGAATAATTAAAACCTTAAGACAATAAGAACAGACAAAATAATACTTGAGTCACAACATGTCATCACATATATATATTTATATAAAACCACAATACTTGTTTGTAAGACAATATAAAAACAAAGATGTGCAGTGAGGGACAAAAAGGTCCTAAGCCTATTTTTCCTTAGCAAGATCATCCTTGAGCTTCTGGGCTAGGAATTTCTTGCTCTGTCTTTCGAAATATTCTTTGGGCTTAGGATGATATCTGGGAGGAGGAACTTTATCTGTCACTGTATTATTTCTGAAAAATAAGTTGCGTTTGGCTTCAAATTCTTTGTGCCTCTCCCATTCGTATTGACTGTATACCTCACTTCGTTTTATGTGCCCCTTCTGCTGTAACAAGAATGTGTCCAAGATGATACTTTTTGATACAGGACTCCATCTTTCATTTCTCACATCCTCCTCCGTCAATCGGGTCCTCTTTTCACCTGGTGTTTCTCTTGAGGTTCCCTCTTGGATCTGCCTTTTTCCTTTGGCTTTAGCTAAGGCATCTTGATCAAACCAAGTTCTGCGTTCGGCCCTTTCAGCAGCTTTCTTCATCTCAGCTTCGCTCAACGGAACAGCCTCTACACTTGCCCCTTCGTCATCCACAGTATTGTGCTCAGTGGTTTCATGTACAGGATTAACCTCAGGTATATTATTGCCTAAAGCTTGGTTAAGCAACCACTGGCAACTGTCATATACAAAAACATTTGACTGATCGAAGTTTTCAATGATGATGTGCTGAAGCCCTTCCATCTTAGTAGTATATTCCTGCTCCCCCTTTTTGGCTTCGAGTGCTATGGAGTTTGCATAGGAGTGCAGGGACTCATCTATATGCTTCAGAGATTTGGAGAATTCAGTCAGCAGGGCTTGTTGATTTTGATTGAGGAGCACCATGTTGGCATCAAATTTCTGTATGCTATTTGCCACAACATGTGCATTACTATTGACCACTCCCAGGTCATCAGTATTCTTTTTGAGTCCTTGCATGAGAAGAGTTACTGCTGTGCCTGCCTGTGTATACTTGTCATCAAATTTCTTCTCCATCTCATCTAACTTATGGTTGATCTGCACAATGTTCTTGAGCATGAGGTCCTCAGATTCTTGTAGTCTCTTTAGCACGGATTTGTGGGACTTCTTAAACGATCTCTTGACCTCATCTAGGATCCCTTGGACAATATTTACAGTGTGATTTGCTAAGTTATCTTGAAGTGGAGGAGCTGCAGGCATACCTTGGTTAGCCTCCCCCTCAGAAGCACTTGGAGAGCTTGATAGTAGGATGGACTCCACAGGGGGAACAAAGGATTGCTCCCCCCCCCATTCTTGCATCTAATTGCTTAGGAGCTTGTTCCTCAGACGGAACCTCAGCATCCTCCTGAGCCTCTGCTGCTTTCTCGTTCTCAGGTACCTCTTCCTCTATCTCTGTCTCTAAATGATCACCATTATCATCAGTGATGTGCACATCTTTTTCTACTTCTTCCTCTTCCTCCTCATCAGTTTCAGCCTCCTCACCATCTGCCACTTCTTCTGCTTCTTCCTCTTCCTCTTCATCATCCTCAGCCTCCGCATCATCTGCCACTTCTTTTGCCACCATTTTCACAGCATCTTGAGCTATCAGAGAAATATCAGACAGAATGTTTGCAGAATCGGTTATCGGCTCCCCCTCAGTTCCTGCAATCAGGGCGTCAGGAACTTCACTGGGGGCTGCCAAGAGATCTGCTGAAGTTCTGTTGTCCTCGGCAGGAGATTCTTCTTGTTCAACTACCTCTACAGCTCGCCCTATGACTCGCTCCCATCTGTCAAAGACGCTGGAGTCCATTTTCTTCAAATAATGCAAGGGAACTCCTTTGCTCATGTCGAACTTATCTCCGTTCAACTGATTGAGAAATAGACTGATGATTCGTCCAAAGCTTGGAGATCTGAGGGTGTCCTTGATCTTCTCGAAAAGCATGGCCCCCCAGTTGAATCTCTTTCGGCAGACAATCACCACAAGAATCTTGAACATGTCGGCTGAAATGTGGTCGTGTGAGCCTGGTTTGCATATCAGTACCTTCCCAATGATGTCGGACAAGAGTTTCCCCTCCTCATTCATTTCTTTTCTTTTTATAGATCTGGTGCCCCTTGCTAGCCCACAGAATAATAGGGTCCTGGCTCGATCATGTTCCTCCAGATAATCCTCGTGCTCAGAACTGGACAGCTGCAAGCATTGAGTCAGTGTCCTGGCAGACATCTTGATCCGTGCACCGGCAACCTTACTCTTGATGATAGAGTCTTCATTCCGAAGTTTGGCGGTTGCAAAGAACTCCATCACTTCTTTATCTAGAATTTTGCAGGGATGCTCCAGTACAAACGTGAGTCCAGCCTCTTCCATCATGATGATGATGTTTCTGAACTCATCCGAGGCGTGTGAGAACCCGGTTCGAACTAATTCACAGCCAGTGACCAGCCCAGCGGTGGTCCTTGGAGCCATAGCAAACTAGGAAGAAGGGGAATATCAAGTTCCAATTCTAAGGATCGACGAAAGTAAGAGGTTGAGAGTAATGTCTATACTAATGCGCAAGGCACGGTTGGGATAAGAGAGGCATTACCTTAGGAGGAGACGCAGTGAGGGTTCCGGCACCACGTTGCGTAAGATGCGGCGAGTCGAGTCGAGGCCAAGCGAGGGCGTGACTCCGGCTGTAAGAGGTCTTCCGGAGGGTTGTTAGGTCACGATGAAGTCAAAGTCGAAGAACCTAGTAGCGGGAGAGCTTCGGGAAACGAAGAGTCGGAAACTAGGTCGGCGACGAATCGGCAAGGAACTTGGAATCGGAAGAGCTTTGAGACCAGGTCGGCGGGATGACGGGAAGTCGAAGGGATGCTGGGAAGTAGAAGGGATGACGGGAAGTCGAAGGGTCGGCGGTATTTACTGGGTCGGCGAGATTCGATGGGTCGGCGGGAAATGAGCTATAACCGATTTTAAGAGCTTCTGTTCGATGAGAATTGCCGGAATTTCAATTTTATTTGTCCGGGGTTGTCAAGGATACCACTTGAAGGTCCACCTATATTTCACCATAACGTTTATGTCAAAGGTTGTAACAAAATCGAGAAGATCATTTATGACTCCAGGAGTGTTTTACCATACCACACAGCTTAGGAGTCATAGCAACTTTGACATTTCTAACTTACTAACATTGGCTAGCAGATTTCATAACTTTAATTTTCAACTTATAATATATGCATATTGATGTGCCTTCTCGAATTTTTCAGAGATTTACTGACACCTAGATGTATAAAAGTATATATGTATATATATATATATATGTATGTGATGACACAATATGACTCAATTATTTAGGCTGATCAATGATACCTGAGATTGTAAGGTTCATCATTTAGATCCTTTGAAGAGCATACCAGGTGTTCAATTTTGAGGATAGTACTTCTTGCGTTCCAGATGCTTGTTCCAGATTATTCTAGGAACATCTTCTGTCTAGATCCCATCATGACTCGGAAGTCTAGACTACCCTGCACCAAAGAATATTACCTTACCTTAGGAGCCCAATATGTATTGGGTCCTAGGTTCCTGTTAGCATAATAATTTGGGTGCCTCCCCTCAGGAATCCTGGTGGGAAGACTAACATTGCCCCGAGGATGTGGAAGTCCCCTTGCCATTGAAGCAGATTGGTTGTGCCAACAGTCTATGGCAAAATGACCCACTTTGCCACAACACCAACACTCATGAATGTTATATCGCCGCTTGTGACCTGAACCCATGACAGAGATAGTCATAGTTCTGGGTCTAAACGGAATAGAGCCAGATATGCTCACAGAATTGTCTCTTCCACCGTGACTATTGGAGGGGTGGAAAGAATGCATATGGCAGGCGTCATGAGGCCTGGGAGGTGGTGCCTTCTTTTCAGTCAGCCCCCTTCCAAAGACCTCATGAGTCCTAACAACATGATTTCTATCCCTCCTTTCCAGAGTCCTAGGGAGGTGAGAGGCACATTGTGAGCTGATGCAGGCAGATTCATGACGAGTAGGGGCTGTGGCCGAGAATACAGAGGGCTTGGTGGAAGCCGGAGGTATTCTCTTCTGGGTGGCCATGACAGCCCTTGCATTCTGAGTGCTCCCACAAGAGGACTGATCATTCTTGCAGTGACCATGGTTATTCCTATGGTCATACCTGAAAGCATGGTGAGTGTCCTTCCTACTCGGGGTGGGGGGTCTGAACACCGTTTCCCCATTTCTCCATGACTTAATGATTTGGGAGATCCACCCATTTTCTGCCTTCCTCTTGATAGCATCAATCTTGAAAAAATTGGAAACTATCCTCTTCTCGGTCTCTAGACGATTTTCTAGATCCGAGATCTGAGAGTCCTTTACTTTGATGGATTCCAATTGGAGATTCATCAAAATCTTCAGCTGAGCAATCTCCTTATCTTGTTCCTCAACAAGTAAGCTGCTCGTCTGAAGGGCACTCACAAGGGAATCACGATTATCGATCGGTTGAGTGAAGCTATGTGTATCCCATGCATCATTGGAAGGACTACTCTCAAAACTATTCCTGTCTTCAGGAACTTCACGAGGAGAGGGGCATGAGGAAGAAGTTACCTGCTTCAGACTTTGTTGTTCAAGGTCACCATCCAGATTGGCAGAAACTGTTGTGTTAGCTTCATCAGAACTGCTTTCCTCAGCTTCTTCTTCAGTCTCTGACAAGGACACAGGAGCCCTGATATTGACATATTGGTCATGCCCTTCATCTTCAGAAATAAGGACTCCTACATAGGCTTCATCCTCTTGCTGACAACCGGTACCAGCTTTCTCTGATCCCTCCATGAGGTCTGAGATGGTTTGCCACATGGACTTAGCTGTTCTACACTTGTCCACTCTTGAACGAGATACACCAGACCAGACGTCAGTGATGATCTGACGTATTAACTTATCCAAGTTGTACAGTGAGAGCTCGGTCTCAGACATCTCTTCGGGACTCTTGGGGATAAGGATATCCTCTTCAGACTCAGAAGCCTTCATGGGAATGAAGGGACCCTCTTCCAAGATGATTGACACCCGAGGATCGATTGCCTCCAGATGAAACATAACTCTCATCTTCTAGATAGGATAATACTCCTTTGTACATGAGGGGAGTCTTAGAGGATGGACATCATAGTCCAACTCCATGCGTGAGTCTAATCTTCTAGTTGACACTAGATGCAGGAGCTTACTCGAGGTGTTAACCCCTTTGATGAGTAACCTCCCTCTGATACCACTTGAAAGTCCACCTAGTGTCAACTATGTTCACCTATGGGGGGGGGGAATAGGTGTCTCTGTCGCGTATTTGCGGAATTATGATTTTACCTGCACCAGAAAACAAAACAACCAAGCACAGAAAATACACAGACAATTTATAGTGGTTCCCCGATTTGGGTACGTCCACTTTCCCCCTTCGACCTATCTCCCAACACGGGACGACTTGGTCACTTCACCAACAGGATTGAAATCCAATCCTTGCACTCACGGAAGGAACCCTTCCACACGTAGGAGTCAACACTCCCACAGTCAGGGTTGCACCCAACCCTTACAACTAGGGACCAATCGGTCCGTTACAAGGAAATTAAAATCTAGCTTGTAAGAAATACAAACGACGTTTGGAGAGAAGGTGACCCTCTTCGTTTGACGACGTGCTCTTGAAGTCAACGAAGAGTGCACAGCCCTAGATCTCACTTGGAGTGAATCTTTCCCGAGACCGGCGGCGGCTTGAGGCGGCGGCAACGTTCTCGGAATCAGTAGCGGCGACGAAGAGCAGCAGCAGTGCCAACTTGAATCAGACTTCGTAGCAAAGGGAGCAAGATCTACCAACGGTCACACAAGGATCGATCGTCTCAATCGATTCGGAAGGGGAAAGATTTTCCCGATCAACGAATCAAGAGACAAGGGATCTCTCATTAGACGCGTGAGACGCTATGCTAGCCTAAGCTTCTGTCACCGGGAGATCAGGAAGAATCCACGATCAGCGGCGGTGACCACCTTCACGAGCGGCGACGGCGGCGGACGACAATCTGCGATCCGCTAGGTCAAGACGGCGGCCGTCCCTTTTTGAAATCCCGTGTATGTATATTTACTGTTCATAATACAGTGAATATATACCTTAGGTCAAGAAGATGACCGTTGTGGGTCCCACCAAGGTTAGGACCAAGGTCCGGTACAAACAGCTGCAGATAACTTGGACCGGTCCAGAACTTTCAGAAAAATTGCCAAGTCAAATTCGGCGAGAATCATAGGTGATTCTCGCCGAATCGGCGAGAATCACTTATGATTCTCGCCGACTTCTACTTAGCCGAAATCTGACTGCACAGATACAGAAGCCGGGGAGAATCGGCGGGAGTCACTTTTGATTCTCACCGAATCGTCGAGAATGCAAGGTCATTCTCGACGAATCGGCGAGAATCATAAGTAATTCTCGACGATTCTGCCTTAGAAAATTTCCCTGTCTGTGACGAAGTTGCCGGCTTCAACCGGCGAGAATCAGCTAGTGATTCTCGACGACTCGGCGAGAATCACTAGTGATTCTCGCCGAATCGGCGAGAATCACTGAGTGATTCTCGTCGATTTGTACTTAGGCTGTTTCTCCTCTTTTTCCCCTTGAGCTGGTCTTTGGCCCATCCTTGCTCCTTGTCTGCTCTTGCTTTATCATAGCCCTGTACCTGAAATTAAGTACACCCCAATAGAGAGAATACACGTAGGCCAACACACTGATCTGCTCAACGAGGGATTACGTTGCACAGACCCGTGTATATTGACCCACTGCACCCTGACATTGGTGTGTACTTAGCATGGAATATCTGCAAGTACAACTAGAGAATAATTCATCAATTACATTGTGGATTCATCTTAGCTTGACAGGTGGCTTCCTCAAATCCAGGTAATTGTGGATACAGTACCCAACAGAATTCATGTACAAAATCTTCAGAATTGAAGTCAAAGGATGAGAGTACCTGATCCACCTCAAAGAGTGGTTCTTCATCATCTGATGAGTCATCTTCTGAATGAGTACTGGAAGCATCAATTTCCATTATGCAAACTTCCTTTGCCTTTGCTTTCTCTTCATCTTCATTACTGGAGCTAGAGTAAGTGGAATCCTCTTCTGTATCACTCCAGGTTTCTTCTACAAAGCCTTTCTCTTTCTTCTTATGCTTGCTTGAGGAAGGCTTGATGTACTTCTATTTTCTGGAGTCCTTGTCCTTTCTTTTCTCCTTCTTCTGATTTTCTGGACACTCAGAAATGTAGTGTCCAGGTTTCCTGCAAGCAAAACAAACAACTTCTTTAGTTGGTATTTTATCATACCTGGGTTAATCTTCTTGTCTGGATGACTTCTTCCTGAAGTCTCTTTTGCCCATCTTGTAGAATCTCTTTGCTAAGAGACTCAAGAACTCTTCATTAACAGCAGGAGCTGTTGTTTCCTCTGTAGCCTTAAAAGCAATATTCTGCTCTTTCCTGACTGGAGTAGAAGTCTTCTGCTCTGCCTCCCTAGTCTTTGTCAGGTGTTAAAAAGATTTGAGCTTTCCTAGAAGTGCTTTTGTGGAAATTTCTGTAATACTTCTGGCATCCTTGATTGGCTAGATCTTTGCGTCCCATGAGCTGGGAAGACACATCAATATCTTGTCATTGATCTCAGTCAGTGAAATGTCCTTGTCCAATGTTCTCAGTTCACTGATGATGGCACTCAGTCTGCCATACATTTCTTCAACTATCTCTGCATCTTCCTTTCTGAATTTCTCATACTTGGAAATGAGAAGGGATCTTCTATCCTTTATTTCTTCTACTGAGCCAGCCACCATCTGGTTCAAATAGTCCCAAATGGCCTTTGCTGATGTGCAATCAGCAACCTTTTGGAATGTGTCATCTGACATAGTCTGGACCAGTATATTCATGGCCTTGGCATCAGCAATCTTTTCTTTCTTCTGTGCATCAGTCTAATTTGGTGGTGGAACTACATGAGTGTCAGTAGATGTAGAAGTGGCTGCAGTTGGTTGAGGTGGACCTGTCAAAATGGAGTTGAAGATGTCTTCATCAATTGAGTTCATGTAAAGTCTAATTCTTGCCTTCCAGATATAGAACTTATTTAAATTTCAGACTGGAGGTCTGGTGCTTGCATAGTCCTTGTTATGTGCCATGTGATGAATAAATAACTAAGGAAAAGGAAATATGAATAAGCAGGGATCTTGGTGCAAGTGTTAGCTTGTTCAACCAGGAAACACAAACCTCTGATACCAATTGAAAGGAGGGAGTTATTCAGATCTACTCTAGAGGGGGGGGTTAATAGAGTGTTTAAAACTTTTGGTTGTTTTATGCTATTCTATCAGAGTTAAAATAGGTGATACCAATAATCAAATAAATAAAAGAAAACTAGAGAGCTATTCTAAATATCACAGCAAGTAGAAAAAACAATAAGAGAAAGAGAAACCGGACGACACAAGAAATTATAGTGGTTCCCCAAATCTGGGTGCATCCACTCTTCTACCACCCTGGTAGGAATCATTCTCAGGTTTTTGATCAGGTGACTGCCACAAAGAAATATCTATTTCTAGGGACATATTGCAACCTTTCTGGCTTTTGATCAGGTGCCAGAAAACCACTTGAAGTCTTTTGATCAGGAGACCTCACAACCAGGAATTACTTTTGAAGGGAGCAAGAACCCTGTACACAGAGGGGGGAAAGAAAAAGTAAAGTTGTCTTCTCTTTTCTCAAACAAATGAGAGAAGACTTTAGAGTGATCTTGATGGAGTCAAGGCTTGTCCATATGATCTTGATTGGTTCAGAAATCCAAAGCCTTGTACAGGGTGTAGGTCTTGAATTCTAGAAAGCTCAGACTTATTAAAGATGAATGTCTCTATAGGCTTCCTGGATGAACACATGTATGAAGAACTGAAAGCTGCTCTTCTTTTTTTTTGCTATCTTGTGTTCTCTAACAAAATCTGTCTGTGTCTGTGTGCACTGCAAAATAATTCTCTATGCCTTTTATTCTCTGAGTATCTTTTCTTTGAATAATTCCAAACTGAATTTGAAATGACACACATTGATTGACTGCATGAATCACGGGAACTCATGCAACGACTATAAGAGAATTAACTCATTTCCCTAACTGTCCCGAGAATGGCTGTATAATAACTCTGTGAATACCGATAATTAATGCTTGCCAAGGAACGGCTATATTCAGAGAATATATGCATTAATCACTCAGAGTAATATAAGCAATATAATAATCAGTCAATAAGGAAAAGAATAACTGCAGGGAATAAAATGTTGATCTAGCAGTAATCGTCGATCTGGTCCTGAGATCATCGAACTCAAACATCATCTATCGTCGAGCTGAGCCCTGTGATCGTTGACCTGAAAATCTGCCTTCCAAACTGGGCTTCAAGATCGTCGAACTAAGATGGTTGATCGTCGATCTTTATCCTGAAAGTAGATCAGAGATCGTCGAACTAAGTTCAGCAATCGTCGATCTTAATATTTAGAGATTTAACACTGAGATCGTCGAACAAATTTTCTACCTTGTTCAGTCTCTGCTGTCTTCTAAGTCTCTGATGTCTTGGTCTTGTCTCACTGAGTTATTGACCTAACTGACACCTAAGATACTAGACTAGACCCTGGCTATAAAATATGGGTCTGACTTAGCCTATATTAGTGAACCTAGCCCAAATCCAAACAAGGGATTCAACAGACATGATTGTACACAAATATATATATCAATTTAAGCACACTTCATCAAATACAAGAGATAAAACTGCACTATCAACAATAAAAGAAGAAGAGGGTGTGAAAATGACTGGATCTGAAGTCTTGCTGATGATTCACGGAAGGAATCGCCAGGTTGTCAATCCGCATCATAGCTCGGTCCTCAACTGCACCTGAGGTAGAGGAGGCTGTCATTAACTCCCAAAAGACCCGTCTTCTTTGTGTCACGATCTAGTGTAGGATGACACAAACTCCTCTGAGCTTGATGGTGAAAGCTAGGTCAAACCCTTCTTAAAGCTCAAGGATGAAGGAGGAGGCCGAGAGGAAGCTCCAACTTGAATTTGGCATTTAAAGCTTGCCCGGAATCCCTCCCTACGGTGGAGTAAGAAGGAAAATGACGGAACCATCCTCGGAGACGAAAATGGCAGAGAAAAAGTCCAGAATCCGGAATTAGCGCAGAACTTGCGAATTTATAGGTTGTAGAAATTATAATGCACACGATCAGTAGCACACGACCAGTGGTCGTGCGCAATGTGTCATGTGATCATGCGTATTTGCATAGCAGAACCTGGTAAAAAATTGGAATCAATACACGCGATCAGTGGCGCACGACCAGTGGTCGTGCGCACTGTGTCCTGTGATTGTGCGTTTGCCCCAGACAGAAATTGGAAAAATGGATAATAGCGCGCACGATCAGTGGCGCATGACCAGTGGTAATGCGCAATAGATCTAATGATCGTGCGCATTGTTCCCATACTGTTTGGGATTCGATGAATAGACCGTGCACGACCAGCTGTCATGCGCTAAGGATCCCACTGACCGTGCGTGTTTAAAAATACACGATCAGTGGCCCTTCGGCGGAGACCACTCCAAAATAATCTTGGAAAACACACCACCATTTTACCAGCATAAAAAACAAACCACTAATATGTGCAGACATTCCAGGAAATTACAATAAGAAGTATAATACATAAAAGTAACAAAAATACACAACAACGGGCCTAAGAGTGCACTTCCTATGGAAATAAAGATAAGATGAAATATATACAATAACGAACTAAAAGTGAAGTGCATCATCGAGAAAACTAGCCCAGATGAGTCTGAAAATCAGTATATAAATAGGACTCATCAGCTAGCCCTCGAATGCCCAAAGGAGAACATTTATTGTTTTTTATGTTTGGTTGGTCTGTGTGTCGATGAATGGAAGATATATTTGTGAAGAAAACAGTTGTAAGGCCTTAAGGCCAATTTTTTGTGTGTATTAATGTCATTCCTTTACTTTGGTAATGGACATTCCTGGTACTTTGGGGTTCTAAAACTATTGTTACTGCTTCCGTTGGAATGAACTCTGAGTTAGGATGCGTGGATGAAATGGTTTCAATGAGTAACTCCAATAACTGTCTGTGGAATATAGTGTGGGGCCCCGGTCGGACCTCTTGTTATATTTTACGTGACAGATGGAGGTGTTACACCCCATGATGAGTCTTTTCGGTCAATTAGGTCCCTTATGATGTCTTAAGACTAGTAGTGAACTCAATTTCATGTTTTGGGGCCAAAATAGACCTGATGGTGAAGGATTGGCCTAAGTTGACCTAAAGGATACTTTGGTCAATTTGACTAACTTGATGATCCTATGATAGGGCTTTTGGGTCAATTGGGTTCCTTATGATGTTTTAAGAATATTAGTGAGGTCAATTTCATGTTTTGGGGGCCAATTGGACCTAGAGGTGAAGGATTTACCTAAGTTGACCTAAATGGTACTTTGGTCAATTTGACCACTTTTTTGACCATATGATAGGACTTTTGGGTCACTTGGGTTTCCTTTAGGGTTAGGATCATAGTGGTGAGTTCAATTTGCACTTGTGAGTTAAATTTGGCTAGTTTGACTTAGGTTGACTTGTACAATATAGTGGGCCCCACGTGAGTTCACCCAAACTCATTAGGTCCTAAGAACACCACCTAGCCTTACTCATAATACTCATCACATGTCCTATCCTAATTTGTGTTAAGGGGTCCAGAAGGAAATGAGATGTTACAGCTAGCACAGAGGACGTACAAGGTTCGTCGGGAACCTTCGTCGTTGGGTGACGACCAAACCACCCGTCACCACCAGAGAAGCACCGTCGAGGCCGACTGCACTCATGAATGCCATCGACGCCAAGCCTTACCACCAGATAGAAACACCATCAAGGCCACTGCACTCCTGCATGCCTTCGCCTCCATGCCTGCACCGTCGAAGAGACTCCGCCAACACCACTGCACCACCGCAAGCCTTCGTCGTCACGTCCGCACCACATCATCTCCTTCAAGACCGGTAGTGATCCTCTCCTCCAAGACCGACGGCTATTTTCCTCCAAAGCCGTTGGATACATTGAGAGTTTCACACGAGAGAAGACAAGATAAAAAAATTATGCTTCGTACCAGTGAATCCATCGCCATCGCACGGTGTTGCACCAACGTCAACCACTGGCGACATCCTACAGGGGTATCCCACCCCATGCGACACCAAGAGCGAGACAACGACGGCTTCTCCTCACGAACTGGAACAGAACGGTAAATCCTCTCTTAGGCGGCTTCTCTCCTTCATGTGAACAGAAGGAGGATTTTTTTTCCCTCCAGGAGGTTGTTGCCTCTTCTCACCGTGAACCGTTCAATCTCCATATATATACCTAGTGATTTAATATTCATGCTAGAGAGAGAAGGAGAGAGGTCACTCTCTCTCAACAAAGGTGGGTCGAGATTCCATTTTTTCTGATTTAGGAGGTCGTCCATTTGAAAAGTTGAAATTCCAAAACTGGATTCAGATACGGTTCAGATCCAAACAAATAAATCCAACAGCTACTAGGCACCTCTTCCACTAGGAACTTCCACACATTGTTAACGAGAGGTCGACCCCTCCCTTAACCTCCTTTCTCTATCCGGAGAAGCCTTAAAAAGATTTGTCACAAGCCTTAAGTGATTTACATGCATTTATATTTGTTCTCTAGCATTAATTCGTCTTAATAGTTGGCATTAGAATTCCTCAAAAAGCTTTGAAAATCAACATAATTTGAAATTTGAACAATCAATTTCAATTTTTAGGACAAAAACCGGTTTGTGTATAATGAAAAAAAAATCAATTGCTAAGGCTGACTTCCATTTCAACCAATCAGACTCTATACATTTTGTATATCATTATCAGCATGGATTAAAAGTAAATGAGTCGTATAAAAAATAAAAGAATACATCTGAATCGTCCTTGTATTGCTGATATGCCCTCCATTAAAAAAAATCAATTACTAAGTCAAGCAGTCCACACTTTTGGACTTAGCCAAATTTTTGCTCCAAGGCGTTGAGAGCGTCGAGAGCATTGAGTGACCTTACCTCACTCAACGTTGTTTGCCTTAGCAAATATTTTTGCACCTTGGCGTTAAGACAGTAAGCTCTACTCAACGCAAAACTAATGAATAGAATTTTCTGTTATCTGGCGTTGAGTGAGTAAGCTACACTCAACGCTTGTGGACTTAGTGAAAATTTTGCCCAACTTTTTTATAGAGTTGACTGGCACAACAACACTCAACGCTAAAAGTTATATGGCATTGAGTGAGTAGACCAGACTCAACGCTTATGGACTTGAGAACATTTCAAGCAAATTTCTCTAGGCTTAGTCTGACTTAGCCTGACACATAACCTTTTTGTTATATAGAATAAAGTGAGTAGACTACACTCAACGCCTGTAGACTTAGCCACATTTTTGGCTATCTTCCAGTTAGGCTGAGATAGACTCAACGCAATATGTTATATGGCGTTGAGTGAGTAGACTACACTCAATGCTTTTGTACTTAGCAAAATTTCTACTAGATATTATTGAGTCCATACCTCTAGCATTGAGTGAGCTTTCTCCACTCAACGCCTGTGGACTTAGGCGATTTTTGGTATGTCCAGCAACCACTTAGTGTGTCCATATGTCCAATTAATATGATATGGACTACCTGCACTCAAGACCTCAAATGCACATCAAATATAGTTGATGTGTATGCCATTGAACCTTTTTACTTCTCACAAATTAGGGATATTGGGAATAATGGACCCAACACTCTCTCTCTCTTAGATCTTGAGGAGGAAGAAGGGGAAGGCCAGGAGAGTAAGGGAAAGGAAGGACAAGGTTGATTCAACCCTGCTGTAAAGATGTTCTTGTGATCGGATTTGTGAGTTGAAGCCAGATCCGCGGAGAGGAAAGTGTGGTGATCAGTTCCATCCGGATCAAGTTCAAGATCATGGCTCCTAAGCGATTGGCAAGGGTAACGACCATTCTTTTTGGATAAGTGAATTCCTCAATTTACATAAGTGCATGGAACCCCTCAGCAAATGGTGAAGAAAATTATGGTTTCCTGCGGGTAGATCGTTTTGATCCCAAGTAGAAATAACCATTGAATCCAGAATCGAAGTACGGAATAGGCATATTGTGTGAAGCCCATCTAGACGGGTTGGTCTGGATTGGTGATGATTGATTTGCGTGACACGGAAGACTCCATAGATAAATGTGTAGTTTTGGGGGTCAGGTGGTTTGCAGGATGTTGTAATGATAGTACTAGAGGTCGACTCTAGGAAAACACCCAAAGCGGGGGAAGAAACTATATCTTGTCCCCTTTCGCGCAACGGTTGTGCTATCGTCGGCGGTAGCTCCCAGTGAGCAATGTTTGAGAGGCCCATCTCTTGGCGACTTGGGGGCTAAATAATTAAGATGAATGCCTTAATAGCCCAGCTAAGGAGTTCGTGAGAGCTAGCCTGATTATAGTTTTGAAGCCTGTATCTATGAGACAAGGTGGGTAGAATATGAAGTTGTTGATCATTGAGAGCCCAATTGTTATGGCCGTGAGAGCCAGTTATGTGATAATTGCGAGCCCAAGTCCTGGGGATAAGATGGGTGGAAATTAAAGCTGAGAGCCTGAAGTGCCTAGCTGTGAGGCCAGTAGCGCCAATTGGGAAAGGCGAGGCTGACAAGTATCGTGGCTTGGTACATCCGACGAATTGAGCAACGAGAAAGAGGTGATTTGTACCCACGTTATGTCGTTTGGACTAGAGTGCCTAAAGTAACTAGCTTTCGTCGTAGGCATAATGAGAGTTTTAGGATACGGGCCGGAAAGCCTAAAATGCTCAAGCTTGGACCATCAAGTTTGGGACTATGGTTGGTGATGGGACCCTGGGTAATCCGGTATACAGATAATGTGCCCTGAGTGTACGGGGCGTGTGGTCGATCGAGCCTACGTCCGTGGAGAATGATGCTTAAGTGCACATTTTGTTGCCAAAAGATATATATACTGTTGTTTGCAGGGATGGATAACCGCCTCCCCAAGTGACGGGTGGGGTCATTATAATTTCGCCAGCTAAAGCTAATCGTTGCTTTGTTTTGCCACATTTAGGTGGGTCATGCTCATCCAGGTGCTGGAGAGGCAAGTGGAAAGTAGCGGGCTGAAGTCCCTTATGATGCAATTAGCTGGCCCTCGAAGGCCCAAAGGAGAACGTTTATTGTTTTTATGTGTGGTTTGCCTGTGTGCCGATGTATGGAAGATATATTTGTGAAAAAAAACAGTTGTAAGGCCTTTAGGCCAAAACATTTTGTGTATTAATGTCATTCCTATACTTTGGTGGTGGACATTCCTAGTACTTTGGGATTCTAAAACTTTTGTAACTGCTTTCGCTGGAACAAACTATGAGTTCAGATGCGTTGATTAAATGGTTTCAATGAGTAACACCAATAACTGTCAGTGGAATATAGTGTGGGCCCCAATTAGACTTTTTGTTATATTTTACGTGACAGAAGCAGGTGTTACACCCCATGATGGGGCTTTTGGGTCAATTGGGTCCCTTATGATGTCTTAAGAATAGTAGTGAGCTAAATTTCATATTTTGGGGCCAAAATAGACCTAATGGTGAAGGATTGACCTAAGTTGACCTAAAGGATACTTTGGTCAATTCGATTAATTTGCTGACACTATGATAGGGCTTTTGGGTCAATTGGGTTCCTTATGATGTTTTAAGAATATTAGTGAGGTCAATTTCATGAATTGGGGGCCAATTGGACCTAATGGTGAAGGATTTACCTAAGTTGGCCTAAAGGGTACTTTGATCAATTTGGCCAATTTTTTGACCCTATGATAGGACCTTTGGGTAACTTAGGTTTCCTTTAGGGTTAGGATCATTGTGTTGAGTTCAATTTGCACTTGTGAGTTCAATTTGGCTAGTTTGACCTAGGTTGACTTGTACAATATAGTGGGCCCCACGTGAGTTCACTGAAACTCATTAGGTCCTAAGGACACAACCTAGCCTAACTCATCATAATCATCACATGTCCTATCCTAATTTTTGTTAAGGGGTCTAGAAGGAAATGAGATGCTAAAGCTAGCACAGCGGACGCACAAGGTTCGCCGGGAACCTTCGTCGTCGGGTGACGACCAAACCACCCGTCACCACCAGAGAAGCACCGTCGAGGCCGACTGCACTCATGCAAGCCATCGACGCCAAGCCTCACCAACGGAGAGAAACACCATCAAGGCCACTGCACTCCTGCATGCCTTTGCCTCTATGCCTGCACCTTCGAAGAAAAACTCTGCCAAGACCACTGCACCACCGCAAGCCTTCGTCACCACGCCCGCACCACATCATCTCCTTCAAGACTGGTAGTGATCCTCTCCTACAAGATCGACGATTATTTTCCTCCAAAGCCGATGGATACATTGAGAGTTTCACACGAGAGAAGACAAGATAAAAAAAACTATGCTTCGTACAAATGAATCTGTCGCCATCGCACGGTGTTGCACCAACGTCAACCACTGGCGACATCCTACAGGGGTATCCCACCCCGTGCGACACCAAGAGCGAGACAACGGAGGATTCTCCTCACGAACTGGAACAGAACAGTAAATCCTCTCTTAGGCCGCTTCTCTCCTTCACGTGTACAGAAGGAGAATTTTTCCCTCCAGGAGGACGTTGCCTCTTCTCACCGTGAACCGGTCAATCTCCATATATACCTAGTGATTTAATATTCATGCTAGAGAGAGAAGGAGAGAGGTGACTCTCTCTCAACAAAGGTGGGTCGAGATTCCATTTTTTCCGATTTAAGGGGTCATCCATTTGAAAAGATGAAATTCCAAAACTGGATTCGGATACGGTTCAGATCCAAACTAATAAATCCAACGGCTACAAGGGACCTCTTCCACTAGGAACTTCCGCACATTGTTAACGAGAGGTCAACGCCTCCCTTAACCTCCTTTCTTTATCCTGAGAAGCCTTAAAAAGATCTGTCACAAGCCTTAAGTGATTTACATGCATTTATATTTGTTTTCTCGCATTAATTCGTCTTAATAGTTGGCATTAGAATTCCTCAAAAAGCTTTGAATATCAACATAATTTGAAATTTGAACAATCAATTTCAATTTCTAGGACAAAAATCGGTTTGTGTATAATAATAAAAAAATCAATTGCTAAGGCTCACTTCCATTTCAACCAATCAGACTCTATACATTTTGTATATCATTATCAGCATGGATTAAAAGAAAATGAGTCGTATAAAAAATAAAAGATTACATCTGAATCGTCCTTGTATTGCTGATACGCCCTCCATTAACATTAATTAGGGTTTGGTTTCTTCCATTTAGAATTCATGAAATATCAACATAGTTTTTCTATTCCTGTAGTATTAGGAGATAAAAAAACGCCGGCGATCATCGGAAAGATTCCTTGAAACATAATACATACAACAGAAACCCTAGCTCGGTAAATCGCATAGGAAAATAACCTGAGTCAAGCTTGATCAAAACAAAAAAATCAATTTATTCTAATTTATTTCACGAACCAACTGTATTTCTACTTTCTCAGCATGTAAAAGTATTTAAGCTAGCAGAGAATATTTTTTTGTGCAATACTTCTAATGGTGATGAAAAGCGTAGGTCAAACTTTCTGCAACTTTCTACGGCCATTGGCTGCTACTAGAAGATCCTCGTTCTCCGGAGAGTCCTTTTCTCCAACGGCGGAGGTTTCATTGCCGCGGATGTGGGCTCCATTGGAGGTGCTGTGAACAAAAGTAACTTTCTTGCGCTTTCCCTGCTGTTTTCCGGCCGGCAGAGTGGAGGAGGTGGTGGGCGGGGATGCCTTCATGGCTCTCGCGGACCTCTTCGGCCGTGTTTGTGCTTTCAGCGGTATCAGTGTCGTGCAAGGTGGCGGAGGAGATGTGGAAGGGGCTGCCGCCGGATTTGTTGTCGGTGGCCGAGCAGGAGGCGGCCTAGAGCCGGGTGCTGGTTTTCTCCATTGATTCTCGCATGCGTACTTGATGGGATTATGGAATGAGCTTCGTGGGTGGCTCTGCTTCCTACTTCTAGTCCGAAAGGACTGGCCATGGTTTCCTTCCATGGGCGACGGAGAGAGAAAGAGAGAGACAGACAGACAGACAGAAAGAGAGAGAGAGAGAGTTGCGAAGGAATGTATCGAGGGGGGAAGAATATCGAACATGAGAGGGTAGACATGGAGGAGGTTAAAGCCATAGCCTTAAGAATCGGCCAAAGCTCCGCTTTTTGCAGGTTTCAGTTTCTAAATTTGAAGGAAACTTTTAACAGAATTTACGTGGCATTTTATCACCGTGCATTTTCAAACATTTTTTTAAATAATAGTTAAAGACGAAATGCTTTTTTGGATATTGGAATAGTTTTAAATTTCAAAAATTTAACAAATCTTACATACGCAATTTACCGGCACAATCAAATTAATTAAATATTTAAATTAAGAAATATAAGTAAAAAAATACAGTGCAGAAGAACTGATACTATAAAAAAAATCGTGAATTGTCTGGGGCCGATCCGGATCCTCTCCATTTCACTTGAAATGGAGGGGATCCATTTCAACATCTATTGGATAAGACAAGTTGGTAAGAAATCTTGTGGTGGAGATTTTTTTGATTAAAAAAATCTAAAAAAACATGGAAAATGATGAACCCGTTGGATCGAAAGCATTTCAATCTCGACCGTGAAATGGATCCCCTCTATTTCACTTGAAATGGAGAGTATCCTGATATGCAAAGGTGGGAGTATTGAGCCAAGTAGGGTTGGTGGAGAGGGCTTTGTGTTGGAAACTCGTATGGGCTCCCTCTCTCCAATTCAACAAAAAACTGGTCGGCCGGACCAAAACCGCGAGCATCTCCCCCACTGTCGGCGAGCTCACTGCACTCTCGGCGAGACAACCATCCTGGCGAGTACTACCCGGGCGAGAACCCCCCTACCCGCACGAGTAGCTTTCCGGCGAGACAGCCAGAGCGGCGAGAGTTGCTAGGGGATATTGGGCGGGTGAGCTCGTCTTCACTCACGGCAGTTGCTGCCCTACTCGCACGCGAGAACAACCCTACACAGCGACTAGCAGTGCCTTTCTTGCACAGCGAGCTCCCCCAGGCGAGATGCCCTACTCGCAAATGCCCAACTCGCCCGGCGAATACACCAAAAACGCCCAACGCTAGACGCTTCAGCCTGTAAGACTTATTCTTTTCTTCTCACTCGCGCCGAGATCAAGACACAACCGACGAACTGTCTTTCTAACAGCTCGGCCAAAACACCCTTAGCGCTGGGCGCTCTCTTTCTCTCTCTAAAACAGGGACATGAATTTTGGAGCTTATCACTCTATATTGCATCAACCTCCAAAAGAACACATACAAGCCTATTTATAGGCAAACAAAACAAAGGAAAACATGACAAGTGTCTAACACAATAAATGTCACCAACTTCTCAACTCCCCACTTAATGCATTTTATCTCCCCTACATTTAAAACAAAACATGAATATAATAAACCCCCCAAACTTGTGGGCCCGGTCAATGAAGTCAAAAACAAACAAACTCCCCCTCAAACTTGGCAGCACATGCCGAGTTTTCCTTTGAGCTTCAACAACGTCTCCACCTTCAATGCCTTAGTGAAAATGTCCGCGACCTGCTCTCCGGTAGGGCAATACACCACTTCAACCGTCTTAAGCTCCACCTGCTCTCCGGTCAATGAAGTCAAAAACTAACAAACTCCCCCTCAAACTTGGTAGAACATGCCGAGTTTTCCTTTGAGCTTCAGGAGCGTCTCCACCTTCAATGCCTTAGTGAAAATGTCCGCGACCTGCTCTCCGGTAGGGCAATACACAACTTCAACCGTCTTCAGCTCCACCTGCTCTCCGGTCAATGAAGTCAAAAACTAACAAACTCCCCCTCAAACTTGGCAGCACATGCTGAGTTTGCCTTTGAGCTTCAGGAACGTCTCCACCTTCAATGCCTTAGTGAAAATGTATGCGACCTGCTCTCCGGTAGGGCAATACACCACTTCAACCGTCTTCAGCTCCACCTACTCACAGAGGAAGTGGTACCTCGTCTCGATATGCTTGCTACGCCCATGTAGCACTGGATTCTTCGCGAGCTGGATAGCTGACATGTTATAAACATACATTGTCATAGGCCCATCCACCTCATGATGCAACTCCTTCAGGAAGTTCCTTAGCCAAATAGTCTGGAAGGTACAAGCCGCCGCTGCAATGTACTCTACTTCACAAGATGATAAGGCAATCGTTGCCTGCTTCTTCAAACTCCATGAGAACACCCCTGTTCCCATATTGAAAGCATACCTGGAAGTGCTCTTCCAGTCATTCACATCTCCACCATAATCACTGTCTAAGTACCCCACCAGCTTTAGCTCCTTACCTGTAGAGTACTTCAATCCATGACCCCTTGTCCTGTTTACATATCTCAGGATCCTCTTCGCAGCTACGAAGTGATCGTCCTTTGGTTCCTCCATGTGTGTGCTTACCACCCTGACTGCATTCATGATGTCAGGTCGGGTGAAGGTCATGTAGCGTAGACTCCCAACCAAGCTTTTGAAAAAAGCAGAGTCTACCGCTCCTTCCTTTGACTCTTTGCTCAACTTCAGTCCTGGGTCGGCCGGAGTGGAGATAGGCTTGCTATTCTCCATCCTAAACTTCTTCAAAATTTCTTCCGCATACTTCTTCTACGAGATAAAGATGCCATCTTCACTCTGCTTCACCTCCACGCCCAAAAAATAGTTGAGCTCTCCCAGGTCTATCATCTTGAACTCCTTCTTCATCATTCTATTGAATTCCTCGTACATCGAAGGGTTGTTGCCTGTGAAGATCATATCGTCTACCTATAGACATACGGTCATCATGTCGTCATTCTTCTCAACCTTTGTGTAGAGGGCATATTCATGAGGATTCTTCCTGTAGCCATGCTTCTGCAGGTAAGCATCTATTCTCCCATTCCAGGCTCGAGCTCCTTGCTTCAGCCCGTACAAAGCCTTGCCCAACTTATATACTTTCCTCTCCTGCCCCTTCACCACATATCCTAGAGGCTACTCGATTTACACATCCTCTTCTAGGTAGCCATTCTGGTAGGCAGATACCACATCCATCTGCATGATCTTCCATCCATGATGAGCAGCCAGTGCGATGATCGGCCGGATGTTATCAATCCGCGTCACTAGGGCAAAGACTTCATCGTAGTCCACTCCTCGGACTTGCCTATAGCCCTTCACGAATAGCCTTACCTTGTGCTTCTCTATGCCTCCATCCTTGTTATTCTTTAACTTGTAGACCCATTTAACCCCGAGGGGTTTGTGGCCTGCAGGTGGATCCACCAGCTTTCATGTTTCATTCTTCTTTATGGATGAAATCTCCACATCCATAGCATTCCTCCAAGTTTTTTCTTTGACAGCTTCCTTAGAAGAGTATGACTCAACATCTGCTAAGAGACAATATAAAGAAAAATTGTTAACAGTTGGTGCCATCTCCTCGTAGATCTCCTCCAAACTCCTCATCCTAGGTTGAGGACGATCATCTTTGCTTCCCCTGGTGCTAGCTCCACCAGATTTGCTTCCGCTAGTACTTGCTCCACTCGAGTAGGGGGTGAGAGCTCCCCGTGACTCTCCACTAGGTGGTGATGGTGGCACAACTCCACCCATCTCATCTTCTACTTCCTGACCACCCTCTTCTTCATCATCATCAAAGAACATCCCCTTGATGCTCCTCACCGCTTCATCCCAGCTCCAGCTGCTATCTTCCTCAAACATTACATCCCTTGAGATGATAGCTCTCTCTATCACCGAGTTGTATAACTTGTAGGCTTTGCTCGCCGGAGCGTAGCCCACAAAAATGCACTTCTCACTTCTGTCATCCATCTTCTTCCTCCTCTGGTCCAGGACATGAGCATAAGCCACACATCCAAAGACAGAAGTCAACAGTCAAATTTACAAGTGCATTAATAATACATAGTGCATTAATAAAAAGTATGAAGTAGGCGCGATAATAATAGCAGTTAATGTATCAGATTGAATTTTCATCATCGTTCATGTTGGCTAGATTTGTATTTAACAGAAGTCAACAGTCAAATTTATATCTATATATATATATATTAATATTAATATATAAAATTGAATAATATATAATGGTTTATATTAAACGAACGGATGCAGGAGGCATTTTTTGGAAGATCACGTGGACTGATTTCATTGGATATCAATGCCTATATATAGGCATGAATTGTGCGGAAGACAGATTATTATTAATTAAGTGTTCAGCAACTTGTACGGGACATCTTGAGGACTGTTTTTAAAAAATTTGCAGACAGTAAAATAGAAAGCTGTGAACAGGTTTTGTAGACTTCATTTTTGCTGACAACCACTTATTGAAGAAGTTGCGGACAACAGAAGTTTAGCGAACTGCAACTTTGCGATTAGAAGTGTCTCGGAGTGAAGTTTGTAATACCCAAGTTTGGGTAGTGTGAATGTGTTGCTTGTTTTGAGTTGTAACTTGTGAATCAAGATTTATATTTTCTTTGTAACCTCTTGGTGGTTTAATATAAGTTGTTCGTTCTCATATTCTAGTGTGTACCCTTTACTACGCTTCCAACAGTGATATCAGAGCGAGGTTGTTTTGAACCTTAGTAGTAACTCAAAAGAGTTGAAGAGATCGAAGCAATGGATATGGTACATGCTATGCCGGGTCAAGTTCCCAAGTTGACAAAGACGAACTATGAGAACTGGAGAATTCAGATGAGAGTGCTGCTAGCATCAAAGGAGCTTTGAGAGATAGTTGAGGATGGTTACGAAGAGCTAACTGCTGAAGCAGAGGAAGTATTAACTAACACCCAGAGGATGCCATTGCGAGAGGTAAAGATAGACATGAAGTCTTTGTTCTTATTATATCAAGGGGTTGTTGAGGCAACCTTTGAAAAGATCTCGGATGCTGGAACTTATAAAGAAGCATAGGAGACCTTCAACGCTCCTTGCCAGGTGTTGACAAGGCAAAGTAGGTGAGGTTGCAATCTCTCCGAGCAGAGTATGAAGTTACCAAGATGCAAAACTCTGAGAAAGTTGGTGACTATGTGACTCGTCTGCGGACGCTTGCAAATGAAATGAAGTGCAATGGAGAGACGATTGATGATGTGAGTTTCATTGAGAAATTTTTGCGGTCTATGTCGAAGAAGTTCAACTACGTGGTAGTGGCGATAGATGAGTTGAATGATCTAACTCAGATATCCATTGATGAACTCATAGGCTCTCTGCAAGCCCATGAATACCGCATGCTACAAGATGAAGAGTCAAGTGGCTTAGAGAAAGCACTTCAGACTTAGTTGAATTTTGGAGAGAGTTCGGGAAGAGGAGGTGGCTAGCGAGGTAAAGGCTACCAAGGCAGAGGTAGAGGAGGAAGAAGAGGAAGACATCAGAACTTCCAGAGAGAGGTAAAGCAACCTCAGGGTAGAGAGCAGGAAGGAAGAGGAAGAGGTCGTGGAAGAGGCTCAGGAAGAGGTCGTGGAAGAGTCCGAAGAAGAGGCCATGGTGGAATGTCCCAAGTACAATGTTACAATTATAACAGATTTGGGCACATGAGTTATGACTACAGAATTCCGAGGAGGATAGAGGAGACCAACCTGTATGCTGAAGCAAACAACACTGGTGGCAATCCAATGATGTTCTTGACTTATAGAGGAGCTGAAAGTGGTAGAAATAAAGTCTGGTACATAGACACAGGAGCGAGCAACCATCTGTATGGTGAGAAGGAGTTGTTCACTAACGTTGAACCAAGTGTTGGTGAGGTTAGCTTTGGAGATGCTTCTAAGATCTTGGTAGAAGGAAAAGGGTTGATAGTCGTCACCTTAAATGGTGAGATGGTGCATCTCAATGATGTGTTCTATGTTCTTGTCTTGAAGAGTAACATCTTAAGCCTTTGACAGCTGGTGGAGAAAGGCTACTGCATTCAGTTGAAGAATGGCTTGTTAGATATGCAGAACCATCAAGGAAAAGAGGTGTTGAAGGTAAAGATGATGACTAATCGTCTCTTTACGTTGAGGATGGATGCTGAGGAGACGGTATGCTTAGCAAGAACTGAAGAAGAAGAGGTTTGGTTATGTAACCATAGGATGGGTCACTTAGGCTTCTGTGGTCTGAAGCTTCTATCGCATGTATAGATGGTGGAAGGTTTGCCAAAGATCTTACTACCACAGAAGATTTGTGAAGCTTGTACAAAGGGCAAGCAGAAGAGACAGACATTTGAAGGTTGAAAGTCTCGAAGAGCAAGGAGACATCTTGAACTAGTTCATTCAGACATTGTTGGTCCGTTTGATATTGCCTCAGTTGGCGGAAGCAAATATTACATCATCTTCACTGATGACTAAGGTCGGATGTGTTGGGTTTACTTCTTGAAGAAGTAGTCTGAGGCCCTTGACAAGTTCAAGGAGTTCAAGGCGATGACAGAGAAGGAGAGTGGACAACCACTGAAGGTGCTCAGGACTGATAGAGGTGGGGAGTACACCTCTAAGTTATTTGATGTTTTTTGCAAAGAGCATGGGATTGCTCATTAGTTGACTTCATCATACTCGCCTCAGCAGAACAGAGTTTCTGAGAGAAAGAACTTGATGATATAGAACATGGCAAGGAGCAAGGTAAAGGGAAAGAAGTTGTCGAAGATGTTTGATGACTAATTTTTGTCATTACTTTTTGGGTTATTTGAGTTCAATTATCCTAGGATTATGTACTAAATTTTTATATTTTATGTATGTTATAGTTTAATATTTATATAATATGATCTAATTTGTTATGATGCCTTGAGTTTTAATTTTTATTTTGATGTTATGTTTTATTTCATGTTTGTGTGTGTGTTTGTTTGTTTGAGTGATGGGTTTATTTTTGCATGCATTATATGATTTTATTTAAATATTACATGTTTAGTTATATTATTGCATGCATGGTGTTATGTTTTTATTTTAATTCTTAGTTAAATGTTTGGGTTATTTCATAAAGCTAATGTTTTATTTATTATTTTGTAGGTTCAAGAGCCCTTGGAGTAGCCCTTCTCCATGATGCAGCCGTCCATGATGTTAGAGCAGCCCACCTAGCCCTACCCGAGCCTACAACAAAGTCCAAGCCCAGACCATATTGTTGGAGCAACCCGAGCTCTTCCATTTGGTGCCAACCCGAGAACATGATGCAGCCCAGCCCTTGAAGCAGTCTACCCGAGCCTACATCAAAGCCCAAGCCAGCCCACCATGCAGCCCTCCACCTTGCATGGTTGGCCATGCATTTCCCCATGCATGGCCAGCTACCTTCCTCCCCTCCCTTTTCATTTACTTCAAATGCATTTCCTCTTTTTCCCTCTCTCATGCTCTTTAAAGCTCATTCACCCCACCCCCCTTATATTTTATATTTTCTATTTTTCCTTTCCATAAATCACATACATTGAATCCCTCTCTCTTTCTCCCCTTCATTAATTTCCATGCATGCATCCTCCCCCCTATGCTTGGTCGTCCCCCCTATTGCCCCTTCTTCTCCTCTTCATTCTAGAATCTTCTCTCCTCATCTATATAAGGAGCCCATGTCTCAAGCTTTAGAGGTTGGATTTTGGAGAGAGGGCAAGTGGAGAGTACAAGTCAAGAGAGCTTTTGTTTCATTGTAATCTTTATTTCTTAATTTATTTTGTTGAAATCTTGTTTCGTTTAAGTACTATAATATCATTTTGTTTTAAGCATTGTGTACTCTTTCGTTTAGTAGCAATAAAAATGAAATTTTCTTCTCTTTATATTGTCGCTCCCTTTTCCAAAATCCGTAGCTAATCTTCTTTTAGCATTTGATCATGAGGATCAATGATTTGAGATGAGAATTCTTTTTATGCCGTAATTTTATTTTTGCTAAATTTTGCTCGGTCCTTCCTTGATTTATTTGTGTCGACTCCGTATTTCCGGTATACGGTAGTAGACTTTTGATCTCATTTCATAGTAGTCGAGAGACTCGTTGATTTGAAAGATGTAAGACCCCCCTCCCGGAACACAACACACGGCACGAGGGGAGTCTTATGCCCGAAATAGCCGCCTTGCGGTAGCACTAACACACGGGTTAGCCTTTACCACAAGACGCCTATTCCGCCGGCTACAATCCATATCACAACAATTATGCCAACCCAACCATAACAGAAAAGTAGAGCTAAAAGCAGTTCAGATCACAGCTAAGTTAAAGTCCAAAAGTAGCGGAAGATAACAAGCACATCAGGCTTGTACAAAAGAACAAGAGTCTAGAAATGTTTTGCCAAACGGCTACATGAAAACACTCACGACTGTCACTGACGGTGCCGATGGCACCACCACCTCAGGTCCTATCATCCGGGCCTGGCTGTCCTGCTGCATAGTCCGTTGCCGCTCTACCTGCGGGGTTTCCTCCTAAAAAGGAAGACGTAGCAACCGTTAGTCGTAAGACTAAGTGGCTTCACATCCGCTCCCCCCGCGACTCCTCGGCACCGGGCGGAGAAAGGAACACAGGTACAATATATATACATAAGCAAGTAAACAAGCAGGTGACTGTAAATATGGTGAAGTATAAACTACGCTACACAACTAGCAGTTCTACAAATATCAATAATATATGACAGCAGGTATAATTAATCAGAATAGTAACCTAACTTATAAGAGTGCCCATACAAACTTATAAGTTAAGGATCGGCTTAACAGTATAGTAACTCATCGTATAAGAGTGCCCATACAAACTTATACGATGAGGATCTTGTGTATGCAATGAATGACATGAAATGAATGTTATGCTATGACCGGATCATGCGCACGCACATGCAAGTTGCTATGTCGACACAGACTAGAAGTTCCCACTTTTCGAGCAGGTAGCTAACCTCTCAGGCGTCGTCCGTCGTGGCCAGACGGCGACAGTGGAGCGGGCGTCTCCACTACTAGGTGGTATCACACTACCTATCCTAGGCCCCCGTACGCCTCAACGCTAAGAACACAACAGCGGAGCTCACATGCGTACTACAGCTTAGAAGGGGTCTTGGGTAGATGTGCACCAAGAACACAGCCCAACCTGGCCTTTGATTTCAAACCGGATGGAACCTCAGAAACGCACGAGGTGCAAGCCCAACCGTTCTCATGGCGCGGAGGAGATCTCGGGTTATGGACACCAAGTATCTAACCCTACCGCCCAAGGTCTACCCATTGGCTCCCATCGGTGTGACGACTGGCAAACCCGTAGACCTGCCACAGTCATTATCTCAATATCGCGACACGATGAATCGTCGCACATCACATGCCCCAAAACAACTCACTCGATGCTACCTGTAGGGAGACTACCACTCTAAGCATCGGTTGTTAATAAACCCCTTGGGCTCGGATTACGGTTACAAAATACTCTTCACAGAGTGTTCATCATGTTCACGCCCATATATTCAATGAATTCACCTCAACACTACGCATGATAGATAAGTTCAATACCAAATTGAATAAATATATCCTATACCAATCTCAACTCCTAATATCTAGCCTTCCCATCCAATCCATTTCTCTACCATTGCATGGTTATTCCTTATTACACAACCAAATGAGTAACCATGCTAAATTATAGTAACAACAACATTATAGATATATGGGAACAAGATAACAAATGAGCAAATCACAATCATTGCAAGAGTGCTAGCATTATAAATTAACAAGTGCAATAACATAGGATAGCCCGATACTAAAACTGGGATTCCCGGAGCTACAGGAATCCGATCACAATGCACAACCCCTCGTTGGAAAGGTATTCGCGAGGGCTACGACTTTCGTGTTGAGTCGATCGCCCAGATCTGGTCGCAACATACCAGAAATTCAACTCGAATACGTACAGAAAACAGTTTCCAGTACAGGAATTTTCCCGAACGCAACGGACTCGAACCAGCTTTCCTGTGGCTACAGGTATCGCATGGAAACGAGCAACCACTCGTTGGAAAGGTAATTTCAAGGGCTACGACTTTCGTGTTGCGTCGTTCACCCAGATCAGGCCAGAACACCTCCGAAATTGGTCACGAAGGTCGCAGCGTGCAGAAATCAGATTTCTGCACGCATCTTAAGGCGAGATGAACGGCATCCGTTCATCTTCTTCCTTGCAACGACCTCGCATAAACTTCTCCAGAAATCACACCCAACCTTATTTCTCCTTTCAAAGCCAAACCCTCAATGAAAGCCCCTCTCATCTCCACTTTGAATGATGAGAAGGTTGAGGGAAACTAAGCCTAGAAAACCTAGGCATGGCTTATCCTAAGAACTCTCCTCCTCACCATCAAGACTCTATGGAGTCGATGTCTCTCCTAAAATAACTATAGATCTAGCACCAAGGGAGAGGGGAGGAAGCTCTCCTCAAGTCCAGCGGTACCACCATGGCCGGCCATGAGCCTCGCACTCCTTCGCGGCGGCATTGTTTTCCCTTGACGGTGGCGGCGTTTTGATTCCTCCAAGGATGGCTCCGGCAAGCTCTTCCTCCTCCTCCAGCCAAGAACCCTCTCAGAAATTTCGGGGCAGAAGAAAGGGAATGAAATGCTAGGGTTTCACAACTTTTTCCTTTTTATACACCGCAGACACGGGTAGGCACACGGCCGTGTTCCTACCCGTGTTCAAGTGACACGGCCGTGTTGCCTGCCGTGTCTAGGGCCGTGTTCATCCCAGAACAACTTTCTGCCGGGTCAGGGTTGTGGCACACGGGTAGAGACACGGCCGTGTCTCGACCCGTGTCCTCGGCACACGGGTAGGGACACGCCGTGTCCCAATACCCGTGTACCTCTCTGACTGGTAAGCCTATTTTTATGAGGCACACGGGTATGGACACGGCCGTGTCCATACCCGTGTCAGCCAGAAATGCCATTTTGCCTTGTTTTCCTCATTTCCCGTACGTTCGCACCTGTTCACCCACACCCCCATTGGGCTCACCACAGCCCCCTTGACTCAACTACGCAATCAAGGGGCCTAGCGCGAATTGGGACGTTACAAATCCTATAAACAAAATAAAAGATTTCGTCCCCGAAATCAGGGTAAGGCTATGGGAGTGAAACACATAAAAGGGAACTATGCTTTCAAATAAAATTTTTACCTGGGGTAAATAATTCCGGGTAGCGCCATTGCATCAAATCCCTTGGCTCCCATGTGAACTCCTCCTTCCCATGATTAGACCATAGCACTTTCACCAAGGGGACACTTTTTCGGCGCAAGGTTCTTGTCTCGTTATCAATGATCCGCACCGGCTCCAGTCGCACAGACCTATCAGACGCCATGGCACCATCCGCCGTGGGGATATACTGTTCGGGCCGCAGCAAAGCCTTCCGAAGCGACGATACATGGAACACGTCGTGAAGGTTCTCCAGCTCCGGTGGTAACTCCAATCGATAGGCCAGAGGGCCAATCCTTTCCACTACGACATAGGGCCCGACATACCTTGGGCTGAGCTTCTTGACTCCACGTACCCGCGACACTCCGTGCATCGGTCGAATCTTCAGGAACACCTTATCACCCACTTGAAACTCTACCATACGGTGCCTTGCGTTGTAATACTTCGCCTGTCGGCTTTGAGCCTCTAGCATTCGATTCCGGATCAACCTAACCACCGCGTCCGTGTCATCAATATACTCATTTCCCAATGTCTTCGGATCTTCGTCTTGCACCCAGGACAAGGGTGTTCTACACCTCCTTCCATACAAAGCTTTATGAGGTGCCATTCCAATACTGGCTTGATGATTGTTATTATAAGAGAACTCCACGAGAGGTAAGAGTCTCTCCCATGGTTCTCCTTTATCTAGCACACACAACCTCAATAGGTCCTCCAATGTTCGGATGGTTCGTTCAGATTGCCCGTCTGTTTGTGGGTGAAAGGCTGTGCTAAAGGCGAGGCGTGAGCCCAAATAAGCCTGTACAGCCCTCCATTCTCTTGAAGTAAACCGACCATCCCGGTCGGAGACGATCGTCTTTGGCACACCATGGTACCGCACAAATTGTTCCACAAAGAGACGCACTAAGACGCCCACTTGCGCCTCCTTCTTCATTGGGATAAATCGGGCTACCTTGGTCAACCGGTCAACTATCACCCACACAGAATCATTCCACGAGCGCGAGCGAGGTAACCCGTGGACGAAGTCCATGGAGATGTCCTCAAATTTCCATTCAGGGATGGGCAACGACTGTAGCATTCCACCGGGGCTTCTACACTCCGCCTTCACCATTTGGCAGGCCACACAATGAGTAACAAAGTACTTGACATCCCTCTTCATGCCCGGCCAACACATTGTTTTTCTCAAAACGGTGTACATCTTTGCGATCCCCGGGTGCACCGAGTACTTGGAGCAATGGGCCTCCTTTAGAATATCCTCCCGAATGTTGTCACCTTCGGGGATGTAAAGCCGGCCACGAAAATGGATGAGGCCATCTTTTAGGGAGTATTCTTCCGTAGTCCCATCCTCCATTGACTTGAAAGCCGGGGTTAAAGCCGCATCCTTCTTTTGTTCCGTACGGATCCGGTCTCGTATGTTGCAAACTATACTCATCGCGGCCAAATATTCTGTATACTCTTCCGGTTGATTCTTAAAGACCAAAGTGATTTCCATCTCTTGCAGCGTCCGGATTAACTCCATCCTAATCAAGCGGGATTCCGTGCTCGTTCCCGGTGCCTTTCGGCTCAAGGCATCAGCTACGGAATTAACCTTCCCGGGGTGGTAATTCAAGGTGAATTCGTAGTCGCACAAGAACTCCAACCACCGCCGCTGTCTCAAGTTTAACTCCTTTTGGGTGTGAACGTACTTCAGGTTTTTGTGATCCGAGTAGATCTCGCAGTGGACGCCATATAAATAATGCCTCCACATCTTCAAGGCGAATACCACCGCTCCCAACTCTAGATCATGCACCGGGTAGCTGGCTTCATGCTTCTTCAACTGTCTTGAAGCATAAGCGATCACATGTCCATTCTGCATCAACACAGCTCCCATCCCTTGATACGACGCATCCGTGTAAACTTGAAAGCCCTCCTTCCCAGATGGAAGAGCTAGGATGGGTGCAGTCGTCAATCTGTCCTTCAACTCTTGGAATGCAGCTTCGCACTGGGGTGTCCATTCAAACGGCACACCCTTCTTGGTCAGCGTAGTAAGGGGAAGGGCGATCTTCGAGAAGCCTTTCACGAACTTGCGATAGTACCCGGCAAGTCCAAGAAAGCTCCGTATGTCGGCCGCTGACTTCAATGGCGACCACTCCTTCACGGCCCGCACCTTGGCCGGATCTACAGCTAGCCCCGCCCCACTAATCACATGGCCCAAGAACGCGACCTCTCGAAGCCAAAACTCGCATTTGCTGAACTTGGCAAACAAAGTGTGCTCCTTTAGTCTCCTCAGCACTAAAGTTAGATGTTCGGCGTGTTCTGCTTCAGTCTTGGAGTAGACTAGGATATCATCGATGAACACGATGACAAAGATGTCCAAATAAGGGCTGAACACCTTGTTCATCAAGCTCATAAAGGCGGAAGGGGCGTTTGTGAGCCCAAACGGCATCACGGTGAATTCATACAATCCATATCTCGAACTGAACGCCGTCTTCTGAATGTCATCTTCTTGTATCCTCAGCTGATAATATCCCGAACGCAGATCTAACTTGGAGAACCAATATGATCCCACCAATTGATCAAACAATTCATCAATGCGCGGTAGGGGGTAGGTGTTCCGCACCGTTAACCGGTTCAACTCTCGATAATCAATACATAACCGCAAGGTGCCATCCTTCTTTTTGACGAACAAAACGGGCGCTCCCCAAGGCGACGAGCTTGGGCGAACGAACCCTGCTTCCACCAATTCCTGAAGCTGGACTCTAAACTCTGCAAGTTCCTTCGGAGCCATTCGGTATGGAGCTCGCGAGACGGGCTTGGCACCCGGAATTAGCTTGATTTGGAAGTCCACTTCCCTATGCGGGGGTAGTCCCGGCAATTTCTCGGGGAATACCTCGGGAAATTCTCGCACCACCCGCACATCCTTGACTTCTAGTGTCAATTTCTTCAACTCGAAGCAAATTACATAGACCTCGTCCCCTTCCATATGAGATTTCATAACTTGGATTGAAGACAATAATTTACGGGGTGCGAATTTAATACCTTGGAAGATGACTTCCGAGTCTCCATGCCTCAACATAACTTGCTTCTCCGCACAATTGATCCTGGCGTGGTGCCAGTTCAACCACCTCATGCCCAGGATGAGATCGAACTCCGGGATTCTTAACACTGTAGCCGGAGTTTCAAAGAACTTTCCTCCAATAAGGGTGTCGAAGTCGCAACTTGCTGACGACGTCATCTCAGAGCCGTCCGGAAGGCGCACCCTTTGAGTAGTGCCCGTGAAGTGTTGCACTCCCTCCAAGTCCTTCACGAAGTCCGCCGAAATGAACGAGTGAGATGCACCCGTGTCAAATAACGTATAGGCGGGCCTCCCGCTAACCATGACAGTGCCTAGGTTCCAAAAAGGTAATCACCGTTCAAAATTGCGCGTAACATTTGTATCGTAAATCTAACAAGTCATATAGTATTAATAAATTTTGCACGTACCGGTGATGACTTCCTGCGGATTTCTCTCCTGAGTCATATCCAATGTGAATACATGCTCCCGTGCATTTCCTTGATTTCTCCCTGGTGGTCCTCTTCCTCGGCCACGCATGTGCCCTCGCCCCCGTGGAGCTACTGGAGGGGGAGCAATAGGAGCACCTCCGATCAATCGCGGGCAAACTCGTCGGACATGCCTCGGTTGGTTGCACTCGAAACATATCACCTCACGTCGGCCCCCAGGTTGTTGATAATGTTGCTGCTGCGGTGGTGGAGGTAATTGCGGAATTGGGCACTCCACCCGATAGTTCCGGTTGACCCACCGACCGTCTCTGTGGTTTCCCCTTCCTCTGCCATGATCATTCCGCCTTCTATTACTAGGGCCGACTTCAATTACTCCTTCCGCAGGTCTCTTGCCACATCCCATGTGGTCCGCCTCCAGTCTCTTTGCCATGTCGATGATTTCTGCCAGGCTTGCATCGGCTATAAACAAAAGGGCCTGCCTCAGGGGATCCCTTAATCCTTTGTAGAAGCGCTTCGCGTAGCCTCTATCGTCCAAATCATAGGAATCGGCAAACCTAGCGAGGTGTTGGAACTCCCTCTGGTACTCCGTTACCGATTTCGATCCCTGCTTCAGCTGCAGAAATTTTTCTTCAAGTCCATCCCGAGCAGAAGAAGGGATGAAGTGATCCAGAAAAGCCTCGGTGAACTCGTTCCAACTGATGTCCGTGTACAACCGCCCTTGGAAGGTGGAGCCCATGAGGGACTTCCACCACCTTTTGGCGTGCAGCTCTAGCAGCGTCACTACCAATGTCACCGCCATGCTGTTCGGACATCTTATGCCAGCCATCAATTCCTGCACGGTATCAAGCCATTCCTCTGTGCGCACCGGCGATTCTGTCCCAAGATAGGCAGGAGGGGACAGGGCACGGAAGGTGCTCAACCAGTTGGAGCCTGGCGCTTGTTGTTGCACCGGAGCTTGCTGGGCTTTAAATGCATCCAATATGGCTGACAGCGTTTGTCCCAGTTCCGACTGCTGGAATTGTGAAGGGACGGAAGGGGTAGGAGTGCCCCCAATCGGCTCCACCTGCGCTGGGACCTATACGCAAGGTAAAAACTAGGGTCAGGTTGGCTAAAACTAATGTCAAAGTTGGACAACTTAGTGTGAATTACATATGGGCACACCACTGCTTCCGCTAAGTCGGTTTGTCCCCAAACCGACTAATCGAACGGGAGTGGCCCATTGTTACTTGACTGCTGTAGGTCAAGATCGGCTAACTCTGATACCATTTGTAAGACCCCCCCCCTCCCGGAACACAACACACGGCACGAGGGGAGTCTTATGCCCGAAATAGCCGCCTTGCGGTAGCACTAACACACGGGTTAGCCTTTACCACAAGACGCCTATTCCGCCGGCTACAATCCATATCACAACAATTATGCCAACCCAACCATAACAGAAAAGTAGAGCTAAAAGCAGTTCAGATCACAGCTAAGTTAAAGTCCAAAAGTAGCGGAAGATAACAAGCACATCAGGCTTGTACAAAAGAACAAGAGTCTAGAAATGTTTTGCCAAACGGCTACATGAAAACACTCACGACTGTCACTGACGGTGCCGATGGCACCACCACCTCAGGTCCTATCATCCGGGCCTGGCTGTCCTGCTGCATAGTCCGTTGGCGCTCTACCTGCGCGGTTTCCTCCTAAAAAGGAAGACGTAGCAACCGTTAGTCGTAAGACTAAGTGGCTTCACATCCGCTCCCCCGGCGACTCATCGGCACCGGGCAGAGAAAGGAACACAGGTACAATATATATACATAAGCAAGTAAACAAGCAGGTGACTGTAAATATGGTGAAGTATAAACTACGCTACACAACTAGCAGTTCTACAAATATCAATAATATATGACAGCAGGTATAATTAATCAGAATAGTAACCTAACTTATAAGAGTGCCCATACAAACTTATAAGTTAAGGATCGGCTTAACAGTATAGTAACTCATCGTATAAGAGTGCCCATACAAACTTATACGATGAGGATCTTGTGTATGCAATGAATGACATGAAATGAATGTTATGCTATGACCGGATCATGCGCACGCACATGCAAGTTGCTATGTCGACACAGACTAGAAGTTCCCACTTTTCGAGCAGGTAGCTAACCTCTCAGGCGTCGTCCGTCGTGGCCAGACGGCGACAGTGGAGCGGGCGTCTCCACTACTAGGTGGTATCGCACTACCTATCCTAGGCCCCCGTACGCCTCAACGCTAAGAACACAGCAGCGGAGCTCACATGCGTACTATGGTTCAGAAGGGGTCTTGGGTAGATGTGCACCAAGAACACAGCCCAACCTGGCCTTTGATTTCGAACCGGATGGAACCTCGGAAACGCACGAGGTGCAAGCCCAACCGTTCTCATGGCGCGGAGGAGATCTCGGGTTATGGACACCAAGTATCTAACCCTACCGCCCAAGGTCTACCCATTGGCTCCCATCAGTGTGACGACTGGCGAACCCGTAGACCTGCCACAGTCATTATCTCAATATCGCGACACGATGAATCGTCGCACATCACATGCCCCAAAACAACTCACTCGATGCTACCCGTAGGGAGACTACCACTCTAAGCATCGGTTGTTAATAAACCCCTTGGGCTCGGATTACGGTTACAAAATACTCTTCACATAGTGTTCATCATGTTCACGCCCACATATTCAATGAATTCACCTCAACACTACGAATGATAGATAAGTTCAATACCAAATTGAATAAATATATCCTATACCAATCTCAACTCCTAATATCTAGCCTTCCCATCCAATCCATTTCTCTACCATTGCATGGTTATTCCTTATTACACAACCAAATGAGTAACCATGCTAAATTATAGTAACAACAACATTATAGATATATGGGAACAAGATAACAAATGAGCAAATCACAATCATTGCAAGAGTGCTAGCATTATAAATTAACAAGTGCAATAACATAGGATAGCCCGATACTAAAACTGGGATTCCCGGAGCTACAGGAATCCGATCACAATGCACAACCCCTCGTTGGAAAGGTATTCGCGAGGGCTACGACTTTCGTGTTGAGTCGATCGCCCAGATCTGGTCGCAACATACCAGAAATTCAACTCGAATACGTACAGGAAACAGTTTCCTGTACAGGAATTTTCCCGAACGCAGCGGACTCGAACCAGCTTTCCCGTGGCTACAGGTATCGCATGGAAACGAGCAACCACTCGTTGGAAAGGTAATTTCAAGGGCTACGACTTTCGTGTTGAGTCGTTCACCCAGATCTGGCCAGAACACCTCCGAAATTGGCCACGAAGGTCGCCGCGTGCAGAAATCAGATTTCTGCACGCATCTTAAGGCGAGATGAACGGCATCCGTTCATCTTCTTCCTTGCAACGACCTCGCATAAACTTCTCCAGAAATCACACCCAACCTTATTTCTCCTTTCAAAGCCAAACCCTCAACGAAAACCCCTCTCATCTCCACTTTGAATGATGAGAAGGTTGAGGGAAACTAAGCCTAGAAAACCTAGGCATGACTTATCCTAAGAACTCTCCTCCTCACCATCAAGACTCTATGGAGTCGATGTCTCTCCTAAAATAACTATAGATCTAGCACCAAGGGAGAGGGGAGGAAGCTCACCTCAAGTCCCGCGGTACCACCATGGCCGGCCATGAGCCTCGCACTCCTTCGCGGCGGCATTGTTTTTCCCTTGACGGTGGCGGCGTTTTGATTCCTCCAAGGATGGCTCCGGCAAGCTCTTCCTCCTCCTCCAGCCAAGAACCCTCTCAGAAATTTCGGGGCAGAAGAAAGGGAATGAAATGCTAGGGTTTCACAACTTTTTCCTTTTATACACCGCAGACACGGGTAGGCACACGGCCGTGTTCCTGTAACGTCCCAATTCGCGCTAGGCCCCTTGATTGCGTAGTTGAGTTAAGGGGGCTGTGGTGAGCCCAATGGGGGTGTGGGTGAACAGGTGCGGACGTACGGGAAATGAGGAAAACAAGGCAAAATGGCTTTTCTTGCTGACGCGGGTATGGACACGGCCGTGTCCATACCCGTGTGCCTCATAAAAATAGGCTTACCAGTCAGAGAGGTACACGGGTATTGGGACACGGCGTGTCCCTACCCGTGTGCTGAAAACACGGGTCGAGACACGGCCATGTCTCTACCCGTGTGCCGCAACCCTGACCCGGCAGAAAGTTGTTCTGGGATGAACACGGCCCTAGACACGGCAGGCAACACGGCCGTGTCACTTGAACACGGGTAGGAACACGGCCGTGTGCCTACCCGTGTCTGCGGTGTATAAAAAGGAAAAAGTTGTGAAACCCTAGCATTTCATTCCCTTTCTTCTGCCCCGAAATTTCTGAGAGGGTTCTTGGCTGGAGGAGGAGGAGGAAGAGCTTGCCGGAGCCATCCTTGGAGGAATCAAAACGCCGCCACCGTCAAGGGAAAAACAATGCCGCCGCGAAGGAGTGCGAGGCTCATGGCCGGCCATGGTGGTACCGCTGGACTTGAGGTGAGCTTCCTCCCCTCTCCCTTGGTGCTAGATCTATAGTTATTTTAGGAGAGACATTGACTCCATAGAGTCTTGATGGTGAGGAGGAGAGTTCTTAGGATAAGTCATGCCTAGGTTTTCTAGGCTTAGTTTCCCTCAACCTTCTCATCATTCAAAGTGGAGATGAGAGGGGTTTTCGTTGAGGGTTTGGCTTGAAAGGAGAAATAAGGTTGGGTGTGATTTCTGGAGAAGTTTATGCGAGGTCGTTGCAAGGAAGAAGATGAACGGATGTCGTTCATCTCGCCTTAAGATGCGTGCAGAAATCTGATTTCTGCACGCGGCGACCTTCGTGGCCAATTTCGGAGGTGTTCTGGGCAGATCTGGGTGAACGACTCAACACGAAAGTCGTAGCCCTTGAAATTACCTTTCCAACGAGTGGTTGCTCGTTTCCATGCGATACCTGTAGCCACGGGAAAGCTGGTTCGAGTCCGCTGCGTTCGGGAAAATTCCTGTACAGGAAACTGTTTCCTATACGTATTCGAGTTGAATTTCTGGTATGTTGCGACCAGATCTGGGCGATCGACTCAACACAAAAGTCGTAGCCCTCGCGAATACCTTTCCAACGAGGGGTTGTGCATTGTGATCGGATTCCTGTAACTCCGGGAATCCCAGTTTTAGTATCGGGCTATCCTATGTTATTGCACTTGTTAATTTATAATGCTAGCACTCTTGCAATGATTGTGATTTGCTCATTTGTTATCTTGTTCCCATATATCTATAATGTTGTTGTTACTATAATTTAGCATGGTTACTCATTTGGTTGTGTAATAAGGAATAACCATGCAATGGTAGAGAAATGGATTGGATGGGAAGGCTAGATATTAGGAGTTGAGATTGGTATAGGATATATTTATACGATTTGGTGTTGAACTTATCTATTATGCGTAGTGTTGAGGTGAATTCATTGAATAGGTGGGCGTGAACATGATGAACACCATGTGAAGAGTATTTTGTAACCGTAATTCGAGCCCAAGGGGTTTATTAACAACCGATGCTTAGAGTTGAAGTCTCCCTACGGGTAGCATTGAGTGAGTTGTTTTGGGGCATGTGATGTGCGACGATTCATCGTGTCGCGATATTGAGGTAATGACTGTGGCAGGTCTACGGGTTCGCCAGTCGTCACACCGATGGGAGCCAATGGGTAGACCTTGGGCGGTAGGGTTAGATACTTGGTGTCCATAACCCGAGATCTCCTCCGCGCCATGAGAACGGTTGGGCTTGCACCTCGTGCGTTTCCGAGGTTCCATCCGGTTCGAAATCAAAGGCCAGGTTGGGCTGTGTTCTTGGTGCACATCTACCCAAGACCCCTTCTGAGCCGTAGTACGCATGTGAGCTCCGCTGTTGTGTTCTTAGCGTTGAGGCGTACGAGGGCCTAGGATAGGTAGTGTGATACCACCTAGTAGTGGAGACGCCCGCTCCACTGTCGCCGTCTGGCCACGACGGACTACGCCTGAGAGGTTAGCTACCTGCTCGAAAAGTGGGAACTTCTAGTCTGTGTCGACATAGCAACTTGCATGTGCGTGCGCATGATTCGGTCATAGCATAACATTCATTTCATGTCATTCATTGCATACACAAGATCCTCATCGTATAAGTTTGTATGGGCACTCTTATACGATGAGTTACTATACTGTTAAGCCGATCCTTAACTTATAAGTTTGTATGGGCACTCTTATAAGTTAGGTTACTATTCTGATTAATTATACCTACTGTCATATATTATTGATATTTGTAGAACTGCTAGTTGTGTAGCGTAGTTTATACTTCACCATATTTACAGTCACCTGCTTGTTTACTTGCTTATGTATATATATTGTACCTGTGTTCCTTTCTCCGCCCGGTGCCGAGGAGTCGCCGGGGGAGCGGATGTGAAGCCACTTAGTCTTACGACTAACGGTTGCTACGTCTTCCTTTTTAGGAGGAAACCCCGCAGGTAGAGCGGCAACGGACTATGCAGCAGGACAGCCAGGCCCGGATGATAGGACCTGAGATGGTGGTGCCATCGGCACCGTCAGTGACAGTCGTGAGTGTTTTCATGTAGCCGTTTGGCAAAACATTTCTAGACTCTTGTTCTTTTGTACAAGCCTGTTGTGCTTGTTATCTTCCGCTACTTTTGGACTTTAACTTAGCTGTGATCTGAACTGCTTTTAGCTCTACTTTTCTGTTATGGTTGGGTTGGCATAATTGTTATGATATGGATTGTAGCCGGCGGAATAGGCGTCTTGTGGTAAAGGCTAACCCGTGTGTTGGTGCTACCGCAAGGCGGCTATTTCGGGCATAAGACTCCCCTCGTGCCGTGTGTTGTGTTCCGGGAGGGGGGTCTTACAAATGGTATCAGACTTAGCTGATCTTCACCTACAGCAGTCAGGTAACAATGGGCCACTCCCGTTCGATTAGTCGGTTTGGGGACAAACCGACTTAGCGGAAGCAGTGGTGTGCCCACATGTAATTCACACTAAGTTGTCCAACTTTGACATTAGTTTTAGCCAACCTGACCCCAGTTTGTACCTTGCGTATAGGTCCCAGCGCAGGTGGAGCCGGTTGGGGGCACTCCTACCCCTTCCGTCCCTTCACAATTCCAGCAGTCGGAACTGGGACAAACGCTGTCAGCCATATTGGATGCATTTAAAGCCCAGCAAGCTCCGGTGCAACAACAAGCGCCAGGCTCCAACTGGTTGAGCACCTTCCGTGCCCTGTCCCCTCCTGCCTATCTTGGGACAGAATCGCCGGTGCGCACCGAGGAATGGCTTGATACCGTGCAGGAATTGATGGCTGGCATAAGATGTCCGAACAGCATGGCGGTGACATTGGTAGTGACGCTGCTAGAGCTGCACGCCAAAAGGTGGTGGAAGTCCCTCATGGGCTCCACCTTCCAAGGGCGGTTGTACACGGACATCAGTTGGAACGAGTTCACCGAGGCTTTTCTGGATCACTTCATCCCTTCTTCTGCTCGGGATGGACTTGAAGAAAAATTTCTGCAGCTGAAGCAGGGATCGAAATCGGTAACGGAGTACCAGAGGGAGTTCCAACACCTCGCTAGGTTTGCTGATTCCTATGATTTGGACGATAGAGGCTACGCGAAGCGCTTCTACAAAGGGTTGAGGGACCCCCTGAGGCAGGCCCTTTTGTTTATAGCCGATGGAAGCCTGGCAGAAATCATTGACATGGCAAAGAGACTGGAGGCGGACCACATGGGATGTGGCAAGAGACCTGTAGAAGGAGTAATTGAAGTCGGCCCTAGTAATAGAAGGCGGAATGATCATGGCAGAGGAAGGGGAAACCACAGAGGCGGTCGGTGGGTCAACCGGAACTATCGGGTGGAGTACCCAATTCCGCAATTACCTCCACCACCGCAGCAGCAATATTATCAACAACCTGGGGACCGACGTGAGGTGATATGTTTTGAATGCAACCAACCGGGGCATGTCCGGCGAGTTTGCCCGCGACTGATCGGGGGTGCTCCTATTGCTCCCCCTCCAGTAGCTCCACGGGGGCAAGGGCACATGCGTGGCCGAGGAAGAGGACCACCAGGGAGAAATCAAGGACATGCACGGGAGCATGTATTCGCATTGGATATGGCTCAGGAGAGAAATCCGCAGGAAGTCATCACCGGTACGTGCAAAATCTATTAATATTATATGACTTGTTGGATTTACGATACAAATGATACGCGCAATTTTGAATAGTGATTACCTTTTTGGAACCTAGGCACTGTCGTGGTTAGCGGGAGACCCGCCTATACGTTATTTGACACGGGTGCGTCTCACTCGTTCATTTCGGAGGACTTCGTGAAGGACTTGGAGGGAGTGCAACACTTCACGGGCACTACTCAAAGGGTGCGCCTTCCGGACGGCTCTGAGATGACGTCGTCAGCAAGTTGCGACTTCGACACCCTTATTGGAGGAAAGTTCTTTGAAACTCCGGCTACAGTGTTAAGAATCCCGGAGTTCGATCTCATCCTGGGCATGAGGTGGTTGAACTGGCACCACGCCAGGATCAATTGTGCGGAGAAGCAAGTTATGTTGAGGCATGGAGACTCGGAAGTCATCTTCCAAGGTATTAAATTCGCACCCCGTAAATTATTATCTTCAATCCAAGTTATGAAATCTCATATGGAAGGGGACGAGGTCTATGTAATTTGCTTCGAGTTGAAGAAATTGTCATTAGAGGTCAAGGATGTGCGGGTGGTGCGAGAATTTCCCGAGGTATTTCCCGAGAAATTGCCGGGACTACCCCCGCATAGGGAAGTGGACTTCCAAATCAAGCTAATTCCGGGTGCCAAGCCCGTCTCGCGAGCTCCATACCGAATGGCTCCGAAGGAACCTTGCAGAGTTTAGAGTCCAGCTTCAGGAATTGGTGGAAGCAGGGTTCGTTCGCCCAAGCTCGTCGCCTTGGGGAGCGCCCGTTTTGTTCGTCAAAAAGAAGGATGGCACCTTGCGGTTATGTATTGATTATCGAGAGTTGAACCGGTTAACGGTGCGGAACACCTACCCCCTACCGCGCATTGATGAATTGTTTGATCAATTGGTGGGATCATATTGGTTCTCCAAGTTAGATCTGCGTTCGGGATATTATCAGCTGAGGATACAAGAAGATGACATTCAGAAGACGGCGTTCAGTTCGAGATATGGATTGTATGAATTCACCGTGATGCCGTTTGGGCTCACAAACGCCCCTTCCGCCTTTATGAGCTTGATGAACAAGGTGTTCAGCCCTTATTTGGACATCTTTGTCATCGTGTTCATCGATGATATCCTAGTCTACTCCAAGACTGAAGCAGAACACGCCGAACATCTAACTTTAGTGCTGAGGAGACTAAAGGAGCACACTTTGTTTGCCAAGTTCAGCAAATGCGAGTTTTGGCTTCGAGAGGTCGCGTTCTTGGGCCATGTGATTAGTGGGGCGGGGCTAGCTGTAGATCCGGCCAAGGTGCGGGCCGTGAAGGAGTGGTCGCCATTGAAGTCAGCGGCCGACATACAGAGCTTTCTTGGACTTGCCGGGTACTATCGCAAGTTCGTGAAAGGCTTCTCGAAGATCGCCCTTCCCCTTACTACGCTGACCAAGAAGGGTGTGCCGTTTGAATGGACACCCCAGTGCGAAGCTGCATTCCAAGAGTTGAAGGACAGATTGACGACTGCACCCATCCTAGCTCTTCCATCTGGGAAGGAGGGCTTTCAAGTTTACACGGATGCGTCGTATCAAGGGATGGGAGCTGTGTTGATGCAGAATGGACATGTGATCTCTTATGCTTCAAGACAGTTGAAGAAGCATGAAGACAGCTACCCGGTGCATGATCTAGAGTTGGGAGCGGTGGTATTCGCCTTGAAGATATGGAAGCATTATTTATATGGCGTCCACTGCGAGATCTACTCGGATCACAAAAACCTGAAGTACGTTCACACCCAAAAGGAGTTAAACTTGAGACAGCGGCGGTGGTTGGAGTTCTTGTGCGACTACGAATTCACCTTGAATTACCACCCCGGGAAGGTTAATTCCGTAGCTGATGCCTTGAGCCGAAAGGCACCGGGAACGAGCACGGAATCCCGCTTGATGAGGATGGAGTTAATCCGGACGCTGCAAGAGATGGAAATCACTTTGGTCTTTAAGAATCAACCGGAAGAGTATACAGAATATTTGGCCGCGATGAGTATAGTTTGCAACATACGAGACCGGATCTGTACGGAACAAAAGAAGGATGCGGCTTTAACCCCGGCTTTCAAGTCAATGGAGGATGGGACTACGGAAGAATACTCCCTAAAAGACGGCCTCATCCATTTTCGTGGTCGGCTTTACATCCCCGAAGGTGACAACATTCGGGAGGATATTCTAAAGGAGGCCCATTGCTCCAAGTACTCAGTGCACCCGGGGATCACAAAGATGTACACCGATTTGAGAAAAACAATGTGTTGGCCGGGCATGAAGAGGGATGTCAAGTACTTTGTTACTCATTGTGTGGCCTGCCAAATGGTGAAGGCGGAGTGTAGAAGCCCCGGTGGAATGCTACAGTCGTTGCCCATCCCCGAATGGAAATTTGAGGACATATCCATGGACTTCGTCCACGGGTTACCTCGCTCGCGCTCGGGGAATGATTCTGTGTGGGTGATAGTTGACCGGTTGACCAAGGTAGCCCGATTTATCCCAATGAAGAAGGAGGCGCAAGTGGGCGTCTTAGTGCGTCTCTTTGTGGAACAATTTGTGCGGTACCATGGTGTGCCAAAGACGATCGTCTCCGACCGGGATGGTCGGTTTACTTCAAGAGAATGGAGGGCTGTACAGGCTTATTTGGGCTCACGCCTCGCCTTTAGCACAGCCTTTCACCCACAAATAGACGGGCAATCTGAACGAACCATCCGAACATTGGAGGACCTATTGAGGTTGTGTGTGCTAGATAAAGGAGAACCATGGGAGAGGCTCTTACCTCTCGTGGAGTTCTCTTATAATAACAGTCATCAAGCCAGTATTGGAATGGCACCTCATGAAGCTTTGTATGGAAGGAGGTGTAGAACACCCTTGTCCTGGGTGCAAGACGAAGATCCGAAGACATTGGGAAATGAGTATATTGATGACACGGACGCGGTGGTTAGGTTGATCCGGGATCGAATGCTAGAGGCTCAAAGCCGACAGGCGAAATATTACAACGCAAGGCACCGTATGGTGGAGTTTCAAGTGGGTGATAAGGTGTTCCTGAAGATTCGACCGATGCACGGAGTGTCGCGGGTACGTGGAGTCAAGAAGCTCAGCCCAAGGTATGTTGGGCCCTATGTCGTAGTGGAAAGGATTGGCCCTCTGGCCTATCGATTGGAGTTACCACCGGAGCTGGAGAACCTTCACGACGTGTTCCATGTATCGTCGCTTCGGAAGGCTTTGCTGCGGCCTGAACAGTATATCCCCACGACAGATGGTGCCGTGGCGTCTGATAGGTCTGTGCGACTGGAGCCGGTGCGGATCGTTGATAACGAGACAAGAACCTTGCGCCGCAAAAGTGTTCCCTTGGTGAAAGTGCTATGGTCTAATCATGGGAAGGAGGAGTTCACATGGGAGCCAAGGGATTTGATGCAAGGGCGCTACCCGGAATTATTTACTCCAGGTAAAAATTTTATTTGAAAGCATAGTTCCCTTTTATGTGTTTCACTCCCATAGCCTTACCCTGATTTCGGGGACGAAATCTTTTATTTTGTTTATAGGATTTGTAACGTCCCAATTCGTGCTAGGCCCCTTGATTGCGTAGTTGAGTCAAGGGGGCTGTGGTGAGCCCAATGGGGGTGTGGGTGAACAGGTGCGGACGTACGGGAAATGAGGAAAATAAGGCAAAATGGCATTTCTGGCTGACACGGGTATGGACACGGCCGTGTCCATACCCGTGTGCCTCATAAAAATAGGCTTACCAGTCAGAGAGGTACACGGGTATTGGGACACGGCGTGTCCCTACCCGTGTGCCGAAAACACGGGTCGAGACACGGCCGTGTCTCTACCCGTGTGCCGCAACCCTGACCCGGCAGAAAGTTGTTCTGGGATGAACACGGCCCTAGACACGGCAGGTAACACGGTCGTGTCACTTGAACACGGGTAGGAACACGGCCGTGTGCCTACCCGTGTCTGCGGTGTATAAAAAGGAAAAAGTTGTGAAACCCTAGCATTTCATTCCCTTTCTTCTGCCCCGAAATTTCTGAGAGGGTTCTTGGCTGGAGGAGGAGGAAGAGCTTGCCGGAGCCATCCTTGGAGGAATCAAAACGCCGCCACCGTCAAGGGAAAAACAATGCCGCCGCGAAGGAGTGCGAGGCTCATGGCCGGCCATGGTGGTACCGCTGGACTTGAGGTGAGCTTCCTCCCCTCTCCCTTGGTGCTAGATCTATAGTTATTTTAGGAGAGACATCGACTCCATAGAGTCTTGATGGTGAGGAGGAGAGTTCTTAGGATAAGCCATGCCTAGGTTTTCTAGGCTTAGTTTCCCTCAACCTTCTCATCATTCAAAGTGGAGATGAGAGGGGTTTTCGTTGAGGGTTTGGCTTGAAAGGAGAAATAAGGTTGGGTGTGATTTCTGGAGAAGTTTATGCGAGGTCGTTGCAAGGAAGAAGATGAACGGATGCCGTTCATCTCGCCTTAAGATGCGTGCAGAAATCTGATTTCTGCACGCGGCGACCTTCGTGGCCAATTTCGGAGGTGTTCTGGCCAGATCTGGGTGAACGACTCAACATAAAAGTCGTAGCCCTTGAAATTACCTTTCCAACGAGTGGTTGCTCGTTTCCATGCGATACCTGTAGCCACGGGAAAGCTGGTTCGAGTCCGCTGCGTTCGGGAAAATTCCTGTACAGGAAACTGTTTCCTGTACGTATTCGAGTTGAATTTCTGGTATGTTGCGACCAGATCTGGGCGATCGACTCAACACGAAAGTTGTAGCCCTCGCGAATACCTTTCCAACGAGGGGTTGTGCATTGTGATCGGATTCCTGTAACTCCGGGAATCCCAGTTTTAGTATCGGGCTATCCTATGTTATTGCACTTGTTAATTTATAATGCTAGCACTCTTGCAATGATTGTGATTTGCTCATTTGTTATCTTGTTCCCATATATCTATAATGTTGTTGTTACTATAATTTAGCATGGTTACTCATTTGGTTGTGTAATAAGGAATAACCATGCAATGGTAGAGAAATGGATTGGATGGGAAGGCTAGATATTAGGAGTTGAGATTGGTATAGGATATATTTATACGATTTGGTGTTGAACTTATCTATTATGCGTAGTGTTGAGGTGAATTCATTGAATAGGTGGGCGTGAACATGATGAACACCATGTGAAGAGTATTTTGTAACCGTAATTCGAGCCCAAGGGTTTATTAACAACCGATGCTTAGAGTTGAAGTCTCCCTACGGGTAGCATCGAGTGAGTTGTTTTGGGGCATGTGATGTGCGACGATTCATCGTGTCGCGATATTGAGGTAATGACTGTGGTAGGTCTACGGGTTCGCCAGTCGTCACACCGATGGGAGCCAATGGGTAGACCTTGGGCGGTAGGGTTAGATACTTGGTGTCCATAACCCGAGATCTCCTCCGCGCCATGAGAACGGTTGGGCTTGCACCTCGTGCGTTTCCGAGGTTCCATCCGGTTCGAAATCAAAGGCCAGGTCGGGCTGTGTTCTTGGTGCACATCTACCCAAGACCCCTTCTGAGCCGTAGTACGCATGTGAGCTCTGCTATTGTGTTCTTAGCGTTGAGGCGTACGGGGGCCTAGGATAGGTAGTGTGATACCACCTAGTAGTGGAGACGCCCGCTCCACTGTCGCCGTCTTGCCACGACGGACGACGTCTGAGAGGTTAGCTACCTGCTCGAAAAGTGGGAACTTCTAGTCTGTGTCGACATAGCAACTTGCATGTGCGTGCGCATGATTCGGTCATAGCATAACATTCATTTCATGTCATTCATTGCATACACAAGATCCTCATCGTATAAGTTTGTATGGGCACTCTTATACGATGAGTTACTATACTGTTAAGCCGATCCTTAACTTATAAGTTTGTATGGGCACTCTTATAAGTTAGGTTACTATTCTGATTAATTATACCTGCTGTCATATATTATTGATATTTGTAGAACTGCTAGTTGTGTAGCGTAGTTTATACTTCACCATATTTACAGTCACCTGCTTATTTACTTGCTTATGTATATATATTGTACCTGTGTTCCTTTCTCCGCCCGGTGCCGAGGAGTCGCCGGGGGAGCGGATGTGAAGCCACTTAGTCTTACGACTAACGGTTGCTACGTCTTCCTTTTTAGGAGGAAACCCCGCAGGTAGAGCGGCAACGGACTATGCAGCAGGACAGCCAGGCCCGGATGATAGGACCTGAGATGGTGGTGCCATCGGCACCGTCAGTGACAGTCGTGAGTGTTTTTATGTAGCTGTTTGGCAAAACATTTCTAGACTCTTGTTCTTTTGTACAAGCCTGTTGTGCTTGTTATCTTCCGCTACTTTTGGACTTTAACTTAGCTGTGATCTGAACTGCTTTTAGCTCTACTTTTCTGTTATGGTTGGGTTGGCATAATTGTTGTGATATGGATTGTAGCCGGCGGAATAGGCGTCTTGTGGTAAAGGCTAACCCGTGTGTTAGTGCTACCGCAAGGCGGCTATTTCGGGCATAAGACTCCCCTCGTGCCGTGTGTTGTGTTCCGAGAGGGGGGTCTTACAGTTCCTACCCGTGTTCAAGTGACACGGCCGTGTTGCCTGCCGTGTCTAGGGCCGTGTTCATCCCAGAACAACTTTCTGTCGGGTCAGGGTTGCGGCACACGGGTAGAGACACGGCCGTGTCTCGACCCGTGTCCTCGGCACACGGGTAGGGACACGCCGTGTCCCAATACCCGTGTACCTCTCTGACTGGTAAGCCTATTTTTATGAGGCACACGGGTATGGACACGGCCGTGTCCATACCCGTGTCAGCCAGAAATGCCATTTTGCCTTGTTTTCCTCATTTCCCGTACGTCCGCACCTGTTCACCCACACCCCCATTGGGCTCACCATAGCCCCCTTGACTCAACTACGCAATCAAGGGGCCTAGCGCGAATTGGGATGTTACAAAAGATCACTCTATGAAGGAAGGAGTTGCACGCAATCCTAGAGATAGGACGACGTAAATCCTTCAGATTGGAGTCAAATCCAATAGTGCGGATCACCTCGATAAAGCAAGGCTTTTTTGATTTGTAAAGAGATTTCGATCAAAGCATCTATAAGTTAGGAGACCTAAAGCTCTAGCGAGATTTTGTCTTATTTACGAATCCGTAACGATCGAGTTTATTTCACAATTATAAAATTACATTTTTATCTTTCTTATCTCTTTTCATGGTGAATCATAGATCAAGTGCTATCTTTTAATCCATAGTTTCGTTTTATTTTCGTTTCAGTTAATTTTTAATTTTTCAAAACCCCACCAGAAATCGTATCGTAGGATAATAGTTGAAGCGTGAGTAGCAGTACTTGACAGCCCCGAGTTTAAATATGACCGTAGTACTATAATTCGATTGGTACATTTGCCTCTTCAGGTTGATAGTCGGTTCAATTCACCAAGTTTTTGGCATCGTTGCCGGGGACTTCTTCGTCAATATTTTGAAAACGCTTTCGTTATTACTTCTGCAAAAAAATTCCAAAATTTTTTTCTCGTATTCAAGCTTTTATTTCCTATCTTTTCTTCCTTCCATTCTCTTTCGTTTTTTTAGTGCATGACCCGCACGAATCCGTCGCTACTTGTTGATTTGGACCCAGAAATCGAACGCTCCTTTCGGAGACAACTACGATTTGGGGCTTCCACTTCTCAAACAGCGGTTGAGGATTCCGACGGTGATTGTAATTTTAATTCTGAAATGGGAGATCCCAACCCAGGAATGGCTCAGCAAAGGACCATGTACGATTATGCTCGACCCAACCTAGAGGGTACAGAAACAAGTATTGTTCGACCTGCGATTGCGAATAATAACTTCGAGCTTAAGCCTAGCATCATACAAATGGTGCAGCAATATGTACAGTTCGACGGATTACAAGATGAAGATCCGAACTTACATATTGCTAGTTTTCTCGAGATCTGTGACACTTTCAAAATTAATGGTGTCTCAGACGATGCTATTAGGCTAAGACTCTTACCCTTCTCCTTAAGGACAAAAGCCAAACAGTGGTTGAATTCTCTTCCAAGAGGATCAATCACTACTTGGAACATTCTAGTTGATAAATTTCTTGCTCGATATTTCCCTCCTGCAAAAACTGCAAAATTTAGAAATGTTATTACTTCTTATTCTCAAATTGCTTCTGAGACCCTCTATGACACTTGGGAGAGGTTCAAAGAACTTTTGAGAAGATTCCCTCATCATGCTCTGCCTATATGGTTACAGGTCCAGACATTTTATAATGGGCTAAATCAAGAGACTAAGCAAATGATAGATGCAGCTTCTGCTGGTTCTTTGGACCTCAAAACTCCAGAAGCCGCTCTTGAGCTTATATAGGACATGGCGATGAACACCTATCAGTGGAATTCGTCTAGGACTCGCCCAAATAAACCTGCAGGTATTTATAAAGTGGACTCTATATCGCAAGTAGCGCTGTAAGTGGAGATGCTGAATAAGAAGATATCGGAGATGACTGCTTCCTCCGCCCCTCTGGTATATGAAAATGCAAATGCTGCTGCTATCGAGCAGGTGGATTATCTGGGGAACATACCCAGGCCTGCTCAAAATAATGCTTCGAACTTTTCTTCTTTTTCTAATTTTTCTGCTCCGCCTGGTTTTAATTCTTCTTCAAACTCATATCACCCTGGATGGCGTAACCATCCAAATTTTTCTTGGAGTAATCCCGCGAATGCCGCACGTCCACCGCACGATTTCACTCCACCACCACAACCACCACAACAAAATCAGCATTTTCAAAAACCTTCCTCTTTGGAGGAAATGCTTTCAAGATACATAAGCACCAATGAAGCGACCATTAGAAATCTAACAGGCTCAATGAAAAATTTAGAGAATACGGTCGGTCAATTAGCAAAGATGGTTTCCGAGAGGCCACCTGGGACTCTTCCCTCAAATACTGAGCCAAACCCAAGGGAGCACGCGAAAGCAATTTCCCTTCGGAGCGGCAAGGTAATTCACGAGCCCACCATAAGGGAAGAGCCAAAGGTGATTGCCTCTCCTACTACTGAACGAATTAGTGACGAAGAAATAACTAATAAAAATTTTGGAAAAGAAAACTCTATTTTTGAAAATGAACAAGAACCACCTATTTTGGAAAAAGAAAATGATGGTTTTAAAAATAATGATCTCGAGATTTTAAAAGAATTTCCGCCACCTCCCTACCCCGCTAAGCTTAGGAAAGATAAGTTAGATGATCAATACCAACGCTTCCTTGAAATGTTTAAACAAATTCATATCAACTTGCCATTTCATGAAGCGAGTAGCCAAATGCAAAAATACGCTAAATATCTTAAGGACCTGTTAACGAACAAAAAGAAATTAGAAAACTTATCTCATGTTACATTAAATGAAGAATGATCAGCGGTCATAAAAAATTCAAATCTTCCTCAAAAAAATTAATGATCCGGGTAGTTTTTCGATTCCTTGCATTTTTGGCGATCTTTTTGTAAAACACGCGCTAGCGGATTTAGGTGCGAGCATCAACTTGATGCCTTTTTCATTGTTTAAAAAGCTAGGATTGGGCACTCTCAGCCCTACGCGTATGAGTATTAAATTGGCTGATCGATCGATTAATTATCCATTAGGTATCATTGAGGATGTGTTCGTGAAGGTCGACAAATTCATCTTCCCGGTGGATTTTGTCATTCTTGATATTGAAGAAGACATTGAGGTGCCCCTTATCCTTGGTCATCCCTTCCTATCCACCTCTCGTGCGGTCATCGATGTGAGTAACGGGAAACTTTTGCTTCGCGTGGGAGATGACGAGGTGATGTTTTCAATAAATCAATCCATGAAAAATTCTTTAAAAAATGACGACTCATGTTTCTTCGTTGATGTTTTAAATGAAAACTCCTCTCTTTATCTTTCAAATGTTTCTTCCAATGATTTTTATTCCACTTTTTTTGATTTTTCTACAAATATTTTTGAAGACACGGTTATGTCCGCACAAGCCAACTTTGCAAATGAACAAGTGTTTAGACAAAAAAGTTATGAAAATATTGTTTTTGAAAATGACAAAGTTTTAAAGAACTCTTACGATGAACCACCCAACTTAGAACTAAAACCCCTTCCCGAACATCTCAAATATGCCTTTCTTGAACAAAATTGTAAATTGCCCGTTATAATCTCGGCTTTGCTTTCTCAATCCAAAAACGATCAATTGATTGAACTACTACAAAAGCATCGCCGAGCTATAGCGTGGCAAATTTCTGATATTCCTGGCATAACCCCTCGTTTTGCACCCACAAAATATTTTTTGAAAATAATTCTAAGGGTGTAGTCCAACCTCAACGTCGTCTTAATCCTAATACTAAAGAGGTTTTGAATGGCGAGGTTCTTAAGTTATTAGATGCGGGGATAATCTATCCTATTTCTGATAGCAAGTGGGTAAGTCCGGTTCAAGTTGTACCTAAGAAGGGTGGGATTACGGTAGTAACAAATGAAAATAATGATTTAATTCCAACTAGAATGGTAACGGGATGGAGGATGTGCATTGATTACCGTAAATTAAATGATGCCACTCGTAAGGATCACTTCCCCCTTCCCTTTATCGATCAAACTTTAGAACGCTTATCCGGGCATAGTTTCTATTATTTTCTCGATGGTCTTTCGGGATACTTCCAAATCCCTATCGCACCCGAGGACCAAGAGAAGACAACATTCACTTGCCCTTTCGGAACATTTGCCTACCGTAGAATGCCTTTCGGGCTATGCAACGCACCAGCTACCTTTCAGCGGTGCATGCTAGCCATCTTCGATAAATATGTAGAAAACATTATGGAAGTGTTTATGGACGACTTCTCGGTTTTTGGCGACTCGTTTGAGTTATGTTTAAAGAATTTAGGAAAAGTTTTATTACGCTGCGAAGAAACAAATCTAGTTTTAAATTGGGAAAAGTGCCACTTTATGGTACGTGAAGGCTTAGTCCTTGGCCACAAAATTTCTGCTAGGGGAATTGAAGTGGACAAGGAAAAAATCGAAGTGATTTAAAAGTTACCGCCGCCTACAAATATCAAAGCGATAAGAAGTTTTTTAGGGCATGCGGGTTTTTATCAAAGATTTATTAAGGACTTTTCAAAAATTACTAAACCTCTCACCCACCTTCTCGAGAAAGACGCTCCTTTTGTTTTTGACGATTCTTGTTTAGCGGCGTTCGACTTAATTAAATCGAAACTTATAAATGCTCCGATTATGATCGCCCCAGTTTGGGATTTACCATTTGAAATTATGTGCGACGCAAGTAGTTTTGCGGTCGGTGCGGTACTAAGACAATGCATAGCTAAAAATTTCCACTTAATCTATTACGCTAGCAAAACGCTTAATTCAGCGCAAGAAAATTACACTACAGCTGAAAAGGAACTCTTAGTGGTCATTTTGCTTTTGATAAATTCCGACCCTACATCGCTCTTTCTATGGTTATCATGTTTACGGATCACTCCTCTTTGAAGTACCTCCTTTCTAAACAGGATGCCAAGCCGCGTCTTATTCGTTGGATCCTATTACTTCAAGAATTCGACTTGGAGATTCGGGATAAGAAAGGAGCGGAAAATTTAGCGGCTGATCATCTTTCACGCCTAGAAAATCCTGAAATTGATATTTTTTATGAAAATTGGCCAATTGATTCTTTTCCGGATGAAAAAATTTTAAACGTTTCTTCTTCTACCCCCTGCTTTGCCGATTTGGCCAATTATCTTGTGGCCCGCGCCCTCCCAAAAGAATACTCCTCTCAGCAAAATAAGAAATTCTTTTCTGAGTTGAAGTATTATTTTTGGGAGGATCAATTTCTATTTCGCATTTGTGCGGACCAGGTGGTAAGAAGATGTGTCTCCCGGGAAGAAGGTCAACAAATTTTAAAACATGTTCATGAAGGTCCGACTGGCGGGCACTTTCATGCAAACCGCACCGCACACAAAGTACTTAGTGCTGGCTTCTATTGGACAAACATATTTAAAGATGCACAAATATTTTTGGGCGGGTGCGATCGGTGCCAGCGGACTGGAAACATCTCTACTAAAAATGAAATGGAACAAAATTTTTTTCTCGAATGCAAAGTTTTTGATTTGTGGGGCATAGACTTTGTCGACCCATTTTCCTCATTTTTAAAAAATAAATACATTTTAGTCGCCGTAGATTACGTCTCTAGGTGGGCGGAGGCCCAAGCTTTACCAAGTAATGACGCTCGCATAGTCATAAATTTCTTAAATTATTTTCTCGTTTTGGTTTTCCTCGAGCGATCGTTAGGGATAGGGGCAGCCATTTTTGTAACGCCCAACTAGCTAAGGTTTTAACTAAATATGGCGTTACGAATAAATTATCCACCGCTTATCACCCCCAACTAACGGTCAGGTCGAGGTAGTCAATCGATAACTAAAAAGAATTTTGGAAAAAACAATTTCTACTTCTCGTAAAGATTGGTCCCTAAAATTACACGATGCTCTTTGGGCCTATCGGACAGCGTACAACACCGCCATCAGTTGTACTCCTTTCCGATTGGTCTATGGAAAATCGTGTCATCTTCCGGTAGAAGTAAAACACCGAGCGTATTGGGCGATAAATTTTTTTAATTTCGATCCGCACTTAGTCAGCGAGCATAGGAAAAATCAATTGAATGAACTCGATGAATAGAGAGCGTATGCTTACGAAAATAATAAAATTTATAAAGAATGCACGAAACTTTATCACAATAAGAACCTGCGTCATCCTAAAACGTTTAAAGCAGGTGATCAGGTTCTTCTTTTTAATTCGCATTTACGTCTCTTCCCTGGAAAACTGAAATCTAGATGGTCTGGACCGTTTACGGTCAAACAGGTTTTTCCTTATGCCACTGTGCTACTCTCGCACCCGGAGAAGGGTGATTTTAAAGTAAATGGTCATAGAATTAAATTATATTTTGCTAATGATTCTGTGTCTCCTGCAAAGGAGAATCTTATTCTATCTTCTTAAATGTTTATTTTCATGTGGACTTTTATTTTATTTTATTTTGAACTTCATTATGAAACTCTTTTATTATTACTTGGACTTTTTATTGTAAAATAAAGAACAATCTTGGGCACCTGCCCGCGGAGTCTATTTTTCTAATTTTATTTTGCTCTTCCTTCTGGTGGCCAACTAAGCAAGTTCGTGATCACCGCTCCAACGTTGCTGATTTCAAAATGGATCAAGTAAAGTCTGCTGATGATCAAGTGCATTAAAAAGCAAGCATGGGGGAGCAACTGTAACGCCCCCGATTTTTTCGGTATTTATTGAATATTCCTTTGGCATTACGTTGACGTGTTTCCAACTTGTGCCGTTGTTAGAGTACCTCTTTATGAGTTCTTAGTGGTCGTATCCTATTTGTAGGGTTCCCCAGCTAGCTGGAGTTTGTTTTGGAGACTCGGTTGAGCCTCTCAGGGAATGCTTGTGCTTTGGTTTCGGGAGGTGTTACCCGAGTGTTTGATCGTCGGAGGTTGTTTTCGACTTCGTCGTTGTTTTTGTAGCCTGAGTGTTTAGCTACGGTGCGAGTTTGGTCGAAATCCAAGAACGTTAATTTTCGCGTCGTTCCGACGGTCGCTTGTTAGCGAGTCGTCACCTTATACGAGCGTATATATATATATATATATATATATATATATATATATGCGCATTTTTGGGCATAGCGCGTGATTAATGTGTGCCAGTAAATATGTACTTGCCCGTGCACGTGTGAGCATGCGTGCTGGTGCGTATGGGATGGTGCGGTATATAAATATTTTTTAGCGTAGAACTATATGGTTATAAGTATATGAATAAGTATAGGTATATATGTATAAGCGCTTAAAAAATTAATTTATAGGTTTTATATTTATGCCATTTATAATAGGTTAGGTTTTATTTTCCTTCCACTCAACCCGGCGGCCTGCACCGTGCAGATCTAGCAAGAGGCGGAAGCCAGGGTGAACTCCGACCGCCGTCTCCCTCCCCTGTAGTGCTCGGAATTTCAGTTCGAGGCCGGATCCAGGCTTCTCTACGCTAGACCTTCGACCCAAGGTAATCTTTTGGAGGATTCACCATCCTTTTCTCCAAGTCTTGGTATGCAGTTTCTTGCTAATTTACGCCCAGATTTTTTTGTCCAGGTTTTCATAGGTTGTTGCTTGTGGCCGGTCCTGTTGGGAAGGGCATTGTTGGACGAAATCCTTCTAAAAAAACCCCAAGGCAAGTGTTCCCTTCACCCTTGCCAATGCAATTCTATATCATGCCCTTGGTTTATTTGATTTCTGAGCTATCCTATAGTTTGCTGATAACCTTACTCCTGAGTTTGCAGAGTACTGTGCCTTTCAGTCCTCCTTAATTAGTCCAGCCATTAAATGATATGGTATCTTTCAGCCAACTGATTTTCTTCTTATCATTTTTATTGTTTTACTGGCTACTTCCTCTTCTATAGGATGGGTTATAGATTTTGATGTCATTTTCTATTAAACTACATGCTCAAGCTGTGATAGTAAACTTACCAGGAAGTGATCACAACCCACAAAATAACTGATTGCCCAGTTCGGGTTTGGCACCGAGTTGCTCCATTGTTATAACCTTGCTCATTTCAAGATTTATATTATGGCTTGCGGTTTTTTTTCCTTGGGTGTAAATCAAGTCCAGCTCGGTTTAGTATTAAATCACCCAAACCAATTATATATATTTAGTATCAAATCACTTACATATATTTGGTATCAAACTACTTGAATAGACAAACTGGAAGTTTAGTTCATTTGTATATACATATATATAGCTCGTAGGTGTAAGACCTCTTAATTTGGCACTTAAAATGAAATATTTCCCCAACATTGCATAGGCATGAGTTATCCTGCTCTTGTAATTGAAACTACAGACCATGAAATGGGAAGATATTTATGGGTGCCTTATTATTGTCTTGTTTCCTTTATATATATATATTTTTGACTCTCATGTTATCGTAAGAGTTCTGTGAATGCTATGGATTGATATTGTACTTAAATTAAACTGCTAAAGTTAATGTGTTTAGAAATTCCAGAATTGGAATTCCTTATTAATCAAGTTTAGCTCACAGGTTGTAAATCATCTCCTGTTCTGTTTTAGCTCGATTGTTATTCTTTTGTGTGGTTTATTCAAGAATGACACATTTATGTTAATATCATTATTGTCTATTACATACCGAAGTTTAGCTTGCCTAAACTATTTTGCTGTTCTGTGTCAATACTCAATATCGATTGAATATGTTAAATTTTCATGTTTTTTTTGTATTTGTTGTATTTTAAGTATTTAAGTTTAGGATATTTGTACGATGTTAGATGTGTGTTTGGTTAACCAACGCCATCAGCTGTTAGGCAGCTAAGCCTCTTAGGTGGGTTGATCTAGATGGTTTAGGGTTCAGTTTGACTTCTTGGTGGTACATGGAGCCACCAGCAAGGGTTTTCCCGAGTCACTTAGTACTGGAGAAGGATGTGGTTTTGGGGTGGGTCGGACCGATACCGCCACCCTTGTTTTTTTTCTTGTCTTACTAAGACATTATGGGCTGTTTGGTCGAGTTGGACTGATACCACCACCACAGTACCTTGAAGATATTTAGGCCTCATAGACTTGGTTGGACTTGTTGCCACTAGCCTAGGCCCTTGTTGATGATTTTGTCCATCTCAAGTATTAAGTGATTCTTTCTGCTCTAGATCTATGTTAGGATTTTGTATTTTGCTAATCCTTATTATAGAGATTCTTGAAGCTTGGCTTCATCCTTGCACTTGGAGCACCCCTTTCTACTCAACTTTTGATGTGTATTTTCCTTTACTTTTTTATTTTGCCTCTTTTAGCTTATATTGCTAGCATTCATGATTTTGGGTCTTGTAAGCCTTATGCTAATTCTCTCTTTTTAAACCTAATTGTCTCCTTTCCTATTGATAATTGCTTTGTTGAGGTGTTCTTTTCTTTGAATGCCTCAGGTTCAGGTTTATAGTCGACTGTGCAGCTAGGTTTCTTCTTAAGCTCACTAGTGCTATAGCTGCTGCTATGATTTCCTCTTCGTCACTCTTGGGAGGTAGTTTCTATAGACTTGTAGTACAGATATGCCTACTCACCAGTGGGTTAGTGTCAGTTGTTGACGCCCACTGGTGGTGTCTCTTTTAGATGCTTGGTACTTTGCTTATACTGCTAGATTTCCTATTTTGGAGTTTATTCAACTTGCTCTTGGGAAGATTTATGTTAGGATGCTAGTTACTTTTAAAACCTAAAAAATAACACTATTAAGTATATATATAACTCATGATCTGCATGTTTTACAAACTCATACACTTCTTTCAAGGTGACATAAAAAGATCATTTTGCTTATATATGTATATAAATTAAATCTAGGGTCCTGCATAGTATAAGATGTCCCCTGGGAACACTTATGCGTTCTCTTTTAGGATGCATAAATGTAAATAAAGTATTTTCCGCTGCGTATAAGTATAATTTTGAAGTGTGGACTAGATGATCCACAGAGCCGAGGGATACGGCCTTAAAAATATAACTGAATTTCTAGTAATTTAACTTATTATTATTTTCATAAAGTAAAGTAGACAGTGTTTTGCCTGAGCGTCAGCTGTTATCCCCTGCTCGACGTGGCATCACGACGCATGTTTTCTCAGACTCTAATAATTCTTAATTCAGAGAAAATCTGGGTTGTGAAAGTTGGTATCTGAGGGAGGTTTCTTGACAACTTGTCGGGCAACCTTTCCTTGTAGATATTAGATGTTGTTAGAAGTAGCGAACAAACGACTAAAGTAGCGAACAAACGACTAGAAAACAAGCCGGAACTTTGAATAATTGAAAATTTTATTATCCAAAAAGATATCATTTACAAAGGTATGGCCTCCCTTTTATACAACGGAGGAGAGAAGAGAGAGTACAAACTAACAATGTGGGACAAAAACTATACAACAAATCTGGGCGGCTAGAACAACAGACCGGAACAGGCCGCGCGGTTAGACAATGTTCTAACCACTCGGCAATACCAGAAGCAAGAGAGAGATGTGGTAGGAGACCGCTAGACCGCCGGACTATACACAGCAACATCCTGTATATCAAACCGCTGGAGAGTAACCGCCAGACCGCGTGGTCTACAACCCGCCAGGCTCAAATTGCCAGACCGCCCGGTCTCATACTCCAACACTCCCTCTCAAGCTGGAGTATAGATATCAATCATGCCCAGGTTGTCCCAAATATTGAAGAAGAAAGTAGAAACCGGCTTGATGAAGATATCTGCCAACTCTTTGTCGGAGGTGATGAACCGAGTGCAAATCTGTCTCTTCAAGACCTTTTCTCGGATGAAATGGCAGTCGACTTCTATATGTTTCGTTCTCTCATGGAAGACCGGATTTTTGGATATTTACATAGCGGCCTTGTTGTCACAGAACATAGGCAGAGGATAGTCGTAGACCTCTCTTTGGTCAAGCATGAGAGCCTGCAACCATTTTAACTCACACGTGGTTGACGCCATACTCCGGTATTCGGCTTCTGCACTGGACCTTAAGACAACAGACTGCTTCTTGCTCTTCCAGCTCACAAGATTACCTCCAACAAATGTGCAAAAACTTGATGTAGATTTACGGTCACCTTTATCATCCGCATAGCTCGAGTCTGAGTAGGCTTCAACTCTCAAATGACCATGCTTCTGAAAGAGTAGCCCTTTTCCTAGTGCTGCTTTGACATACTCTAGTATCTTCAAGGCAGACTGAAGATGACATTCTCTGGGAGCTTGCATGAACTGACTTACCTTGCCTATAGTATAGGCGATGTCGAGTCTGGTCACCGTGAGATAAATGAGTTTGCCCACCAGACGTCTATACCTCGTGGCATCGGATATAAGAGGTGAGTCATCTGTCCATGTTTTGTCCTCTCCAGTGTCCATGGGAATCCGAGCCGGTTTGGCACCGGTCAATCCTGCCTCTTGTAGAAGATCAAGAGCATACTTCCGCTGGGAGAGAACAAATGAGTCGGGCTTTCGAGAGATTTCTATCCCCAAAAAATATTTCGGGGAGCCCATATCCTTCGTGACTAGGTGCTGACAGAGGTGTTTCTTTGTCAAGTCCACCCCAGCCTGGTCATCTCCGGTAAGAAGAATATCATCCATATACACCGCCAAAACCACAAGGCCTGATGCGGTTTTGCGAATAAATAATGAGTGATCGGCCGAACTTCTTGTAAAGCCAATGGTAGCCACAATGCCACTAAACATGTCAAACCATGCCCGAGGGCTTTGTTTTAGGCCGTAGATGGCCTTCTTCAACTGGCATATTCGTGTCTCCCCGTGAGCAACATACCTAGGAGGTTGCTCTATGTAGACGTCCTCCTGAAGATCCCCATAGAGAAAAGCATTCTTGACATCAAGCTCGGAAATAGCCCACTCCCTGTTGACAGCCACAGAAAGAAGAACCCGGATGGTGCTGAGGCGAGCAACCGGGGAGAAAGTATCAAAATAGTCAACTCCATAAGTCTGAGTAAAGCCTTTGGCCACCAGCCGGGCTTTGTAACGATCCACAGTGCCGTCTGGGCGAAACTTTACAAAGAACACCCTGCGGAAGCCGACCACATTAGTACCTACCGGTGGAGGAACAAGGGTCCAGGTACTCCTTTCAGTAAGAGTGGCGATTTCCTTATCCATGTCAGATTTCTAATGAGGAATAACAAGAGCCTCCTTGTAAGTGCAGGGAGTGGTAATAGCTGAGTTAGCCAAAGCAAAGCACCTGTGAGAAGGAGTAAGCCGATCATAAGAAACAATAGCCGCAAGTGGATGTTGGGTACACGCCCGCACTCCTTTGCGAAGAGCATTGGGAAGATCCAGGTCGTCTCGTGCCTTAGGGACCGGAGCATCCGTGGCGGAGAAAGCTGGCCCGGGACTAGAGAGAGACGGCTGCGGAGAAGAAGGAGGGGGTATAATAGAGAGAGGAGGAGACAGAGGAGGAGATGATATAGGAGGGGAGACGTCGATATGCGTGGAAGGAACACAGAGAGATGGTGGAGTGTCAGAGACAACAGGATGATGCGGTGATTGAGAAGAAAAGTAGGATGCATTTTCGAAGAAGGTGACGTCCGCGGAAACAAACTGTTTGCGCAGAACAGGGTCAAAGCAACAATGGCCTTTTTGAGTGGTCGAGTATCCCAAAAAGACACATTTTGTGGAACGGGGGGAAAGCTTGTCACGGGTAGAAGACGGAGCATGCACAAAAGCCGTACACCCAAAGATACGGAGAGGAAGAGGAAAGGGTTACTTGCCCGAGTAGAGAATGGAGAAGGGGGTTTTGCCGTGGAGAACCGAAGAGGGAATGCAATTGATGATAACAGGCAAGAAGAACAGCATAGCCCCAGTAAGAGCGAGGCACCTGCATCTGTGTCATTAGAGTGTGAGCAATATTGAGGAGATGACGGTTTTTATGCTCCGCCACTCCATTTTGCTGGGAGGTATAAACACAGCTGGTCTGATGAATAAGATAATATTGCATACAAAAAGATGAAAACTCATGACTGAGATATTCTTTAGCATTATCAGAGCGTAGTATTTTAATAGAAATAGCAAACTGAGTTTTAATTATATTATAAAAGGATTACCATATAGATAAGAGTTCAGAGCGATCTTTTAATAGATACACCCAGGTAAATCTAGAGAAATCATCAATAAAAGTTACAAAGTAAGAACTACCCTGACCAACGGTGAGAGTAGGAGCAGGACCCCAGACATCAGAATGAATGAGATCAAAAGGGCGGGAGGAACCACGACCTTGCTTCAGTGGGAAGGAGGAGAGGTGATGTTTGCCAAGATGACACGCATCACAGTTTAGTGGAGGAGTGGTCTGAGGTAAGTGGGGAAGAAGCTGACGAAGAATCCGAGGAGGAGGATGTCCAAGGCGAAGATGCCATTAAAGCAAAACGGTAGACGAGGAAGAGAAGGCGGACAGAGCGGAAACATTGTCGAGGAAGTAGAGGCCGCCTCTCTCAGTCCCAGTAGCAATCGTCCGTTGGGTCCTCGGGTCCTGAAAACAACAAGAAGTAGGAGTAAATAATACAGAGCACTGAAGTTTCTTTCATAAAGTAGTAACTGATAGCAAATTTCAAGGGAACTTCGGGACATAGAGAGTGTCCACTAAGTGAAGAGACGGGGTGACTTGAACCATGCCCGTCCCGTGAACTGGGGAAGGCGAACCATCCGTAACAAGAACCGAGGGTAACCGATCATGAGTTTTTAGGAGAGAGAAGCAGTGAGGGTTTCCAGTCATGTGATTGGTAGCACAAGAGTCAATCAGCCATTTACCTTGGGTAACGATGTGTGCACTACCTGAGGTCGTTGCCATAGAAGCAGATGGCCGAGAGAAGGCAGAGGTTGAGGAAGAAGTATCACCGGAGGGACGAAGATGAGGATGTTTTTGCCAGCAACGGTCAACAGAGTGGCCGGTACGACCATAATGTGAGCAGAGGAACCTTGACGGACCGTGCGTGCCAGACTGGCTGCGGCCACTATTACCACCCTGCTGAACTTGGTGAGCATAGGAGTCCTGTGGAGGAGGGGAGGACAACAAAGGATGCTGGAGCAGCGAAGTAATAGCGGCGATGCGAGCCGCGGTGGCATCCAAGGTGGGAGACTCTGCTTCTCCCAAGATCTACTGGCGGATAATATCAAAAGACTCAGGGAGCTGTAGTAGATAACAAACAACCAGGAGTTCCTGGAAGTGTTTGTGCTGCTCTGCCAAGTCCGCAGAGAAAGGGTGATTCTGGAGGATTTCGGCGCCAAGAGCCTGAACTTGCTGATAAGCCGCAACAGGAGAAATGGAAGTGCGAGCGAAGAGATCTGCATAGAGAGTATAAATACGGGATGTCTGGGCCCCCTTCGAGTAGAGAGCAGCAAGGTGAAGCCATGCGGTCTTGATCGTCTCATCATGGCGTATGACAGGAAGGCATACATCAGAGAGGCTATTAGCCAACCAAGTGAGGACAAGCGCATCACTGGCATCGCAGTCATCAAATTGATCAAAGTTTGGAGGAGGAGGGTAATCGGTGAGGTGATGATGTTTGCGCTAAGAGTGAAGGAGAAAGGTGAAAGAAACGCTCCAATCCGAATAGTTGGAACCAACAGGTTTAGAAACAGTGCCAAGGTTTCCAGAGGGAGTAGGAGGTGGAGCAGGAGTGGCGATAGGAGTGGTGGTGGTTGAGGTTTCATAAAGGGCCATAGGAGAAATCAACGAGAAGCCGCGCGGTTAGAATACAAGCCGCACGGATAGGAAGAAGAAGAGCTGCAGCGGTCATGATGTCAAACACCAGCGGCCAGAGAAGCCACGACCAAGCCGCAGATCAAAGCAGGGAAAGAAGTCGAATGGCTAAAAGATAGCCCGCATGAATAGAAGTGAGGAACAAACAAGGCGAATAAGGCAGCAGGTCGCGGCGAATATAAGGAGGTCAAAGGAGGCCGCGCGGACAGGGCGCAAGCAGGCAGAAGAGACAAGCCGCGAGAACAGGTCACGAGAGAAAGAGGCAAGCCGCGCGGACATGGCGCACAGAATCAGGAGAATAAGATCGTGTCCCTTGATACCATGTTAGAAGTAGCGAACAAACGACTAAAGTAGCGAACAAATGACTAGAAAACAAGCCGAAACTTTGAATAATTGAAAACTTTATTATCCAAAAAGATATCATTTACAAAGGTATGACCTCCCTTTTATAGAACGGAGGAGAGAAGAGAGAGTACAAACTAACAATGTGGGACCAAAACTATACAACAAATCTGGGAGGCTAGAACAACAGACCGGAATAGGGCGCGCGGTTAGTCAATGTTCTAACCGCTCGGCAATACCAAAAGCAAGAGAGAGATGCGGTAGGAGAGCGCTAGACCGCCGGACTACACACAACAACAGCCTAGATATCAAACCGCTGGAGAGTAACTGCCATACCGCGCGGTCTACAACCCGCCAGGCTCAAACCGCCAGACTGCCCGGTGTCATACTCCAACAAATGTTTAACATCATATCATACACACCCTGATATGTCATCAGCACGTCTTGGCTGAAGCATGAACACTACACTCATAGCATGACATGAAGTATATAAGGCATATTATGTAGTATGGGATGCATAATATGTGTTTGTCTATGGATCCACCATAGGAGGCAACATGTGAGGGTTATGTAGTATGAGATGCATAACCTCACGACATGAATGCGGCTAACACGTTTTCTTTTTTCGTTGCATGGAAATGTTATGTAGTATGGGATGCATAACATTTTCATGTGTACGCCGCTCATAACATGCATTAGGGCCTTTTTAGAATGGATAACACAATCATGCATAGCATAACATTGCATAAGCACAATGTGCCAAGCTAAAGATTTGCAGGATGATATATGTACACACATGGTTTTGAGTCAAAAAAATATATAAATGCATGCATTCATCGTCTAGGCAACTGATTTAGTATGATGGAGGTGAACCATCTTAAGTTTGGCATAACATTATAATTGAAAACCCCAGAGCAAGTTGGCAGTTGAAGCATGTACTTATGTAGGTTTATATGTACTTGGTTGTTTAGTACCAGTAATTGAGCTAAGTTTTTATAATTTCTTTGTTTGTTCTTTTAGTATGGCGCCTAAGCGTGTAGCGATGAGGTCGACCCCCAAGCTTGAGGGTGAGTCGCCAGGAGCGCGGGGAGTGGCAGTTATTGCAGAACTGCGCCAGAGCATGGGGATCCTGGCAGGTCAGGTAGTGGTGATGCAAGCACAGTTGCAGGAATTGTTGGCTGCCACCTTAGGGCAGCAGCCTAGTGAGCCAGCCCCATACAGTGGTGGAAAATGAGAGAGAGATCAGCAAATTGAATAAGATTGCTTCTGGATTGTTTGCTGTTGAAGAGTGCAGAGTAAAAGGCTTCTTGGATGGCCTCCCAAATGACATTTACCAGTACTCTAATACTTACTAATTCGAGATTGATGTAAGGTCAGTGGGAATTGCTCTTAAAGTTGAGACTATGAGCCATGCTAAGGATAGAGACATGATGCTAAGGAAGGATAAAAGGAAGACCGATGAGGGTAAGACCATCTAGGTATCCGGTGATGTTTTAAGGAAAAGGAGTAAGGAAATGTGTAGCTTCTATGGCAAATCAGGCCACCCCTTTAAGAGATGTTTTAAGCAAATAAAGGCTCAAAAGAAGGACCCAGTTTAGGAGGTTCAGAAGACCCCTAAAGGAGATCTGGTGTGTACCTCGTGCAAGAAGAAGGGGCATGAGGTGGCCCATTATTGGGATAAGGGTAAGGTCTGCTTTCAATATGGGCAAAAGGGGCATGTTAAGGCAAGGTGCCCGTAATTTCACCCTACGTTTCAGCCTGCCCCACCTCAAGTTTTACCTCAGGTGCAGTACTTGGACAAAGGAAAGGGTAAGCTGATCGCGTCGATCGAGGAAGAAATTTAGTCGGATTGGTGACATGTTTTGTGTAAAGTTTTCCTTCTGATGATTCGGTGGTATCAGACCAAGTTGTTCAGTGATGTCCAAACCAATTGGGTGATTTTCTAGTGGCTTTTGATTTAAAGGTGATAGACAGGGAAGTTTTTGATGTGATTTTGGGCATGTATGGGTCGTATGGGCATGACACTATTATCCAGTGCAAAATTAAGCGCTTGGGCCTCAAGATGGACGACGGTCAACCCAGGGGTGTTTTTGGTGATCAGTGTTAGGCTTCTCCAGTTATCTTCTGCAGTTTGTGCTTGGAAGCCATTCGCTTCGGGATGTTTGTTTGTTTGGTTTCAGTTTTTAGAAACCGGTGTTTGTTGTTGTGTTTAGAGGAGATTCCCTTGGTGTGCGAGTGTTCGGATGTCTTCCTAGTTAATTTTCCTCCTGTGTGAGGCATAGAGTTCGTCCTAAATCTTGACCTTTTGTGATTGTGTTTTTAGGTGACGTTTTTTTGGTATTCTCTTAATGTTGTAAAATATGCCCATCATTGTCCTTAGTGTTGCCTGCCTTGATGCACCTCAGGATGTGTGCTAGATTGAGCAGGTTTTGCGTTTTTTGTTATGTCGTATGGTTTGGCAAATGCGCCCTTAGCCTTTATGGATTTGATAAACTGCGTGTACAAGGACTTCCTGGATAAGTTCGTGGTCGCGTTCATCGGAGATGTTTTGATTTATTCCCGCGATGCTGTGGGGCATGACCGGCATCTGCGTTTGGTTTTATCTGCTTTGAAGGACCATAAGCTATTCACCAAATTTAGTAAGTGCAAGTTTTGATTACCTCGGGTTTCTTTCTGAGTCATGTTGTTAGCAAGGACAGGATTTATGTCAACCCAGAATAGATTGTTGCTATTATAGAATGAGATTTCAGCCGATCCAGAGAAAAATAGCTGTGGTTATGGAATGGGCTAGGATTTCAATCGAAGCATGAGAATGAAGTTTTGTTTGGAACAATAAGCGCGAGGAAGCTTTTCAAGAATTAAACATTTGAGTATGTACTGCTCTTATGGGTTGAAGTATATCTTCACTCAGAAAGTATTAGCGGGAATGGTTAGGGTGTGTTGTGGATTTTCAGGTCAAGATTTGATACTATCCGGGCAAGCTAACGTAGTAGCCGACGCCCTAAGTAGAAATACATAGCAAATTTCCGATCTCGCAGCTAAATTTATTGATAGAAGAATTTCTTTTAATAGACATTTAAGTGAGAAGTTGTGTCATGTCAAGTAGTTGGTGGGGACCTAGCTTTCATGGACTTCCTTTACAAGGCTTCCTCAAAAGGACGAACCTGAGTTACTGCACCTTTGTAATAGAATGGAGAAGGGGAATTTACCGCTACAAAATTTGTATCCCCAATATCAAAAGTATACGAGTTGAATTATGCAGTGAGACGTACGGTGTCAGTGTTGCCTACCACCCATGTCCTAACTAAGATGTATGAGGACTTGAAGCAGATTTCCTTATGTTTGTATCAGAGTGTTCCACCTGCTAGCTTGTTAAGGCCGATCATGGAAGGCCTGGTGGCAAGTTGAATCCATTGGAAATCCCGACTTGAAAGTGGGAGAGCATCTCGATGGATTATATTTCAGGCTTGCTGAGATCTCCGAGAGAATTTGATTCAGTCTTGGCTATGGTTGTCAGATTAGCGAAGAGTGTTCACTTCGTACCTTAATGAGATGGATTACCCCCTTGAAGAAGATAGTTGAGCTTTATCTGAATAAAGTCATCCGGTTGCTTATAGTTCCTATAAGCAACATATCAGACCGATACTCCAGGTTTACTTCTCGCTTTTGGAAGAGTTTGCAAGAGGGTTTGGGTACTGATTTGAGATATTCTACCACATATCATCCACAAACAAATGGTCAGGCGGAGCGAGTTAACTTGATAGTGGAGGATACGATCAGATGTTATATTTTAGACCACGGAGGAGCGTGGGATGAGCATTTGAACCTCCCTCTGATACCAATTGTGCCGATCAGCTTGTAGAGAGTACCAGAACGCTCTCCTTTCATGACCACCAGAGCGCCTTTCTTGACCTTCAGATATCCTCCCTCGCCGGTGTATGAGCACCCAGCCGTCTCTAGAGTGCCTAGGGAAATTAGACTCTTCCTCAGATCGGGCCCGTATCTTACATCAGTAAGGGTCCTGATTATTCCGTCGATCAGTAAGGGATTCCTCAGATCGGGCACGTATCTTACATCAGTAAGGGTACTGATTGAGGCTGATGGGAGGCTGATGGATGAGCATTTGTGTACTCTAACAGTTATTAAGAAATCCTGCAAATGGCTCCTTTTGAGCTCTGTATGGGAGGTGCTGCAGGAATCCCCTATTTTGGACTGAGGTTGGTGAGAGGTCATTGTTGGGCCCGGATTCCCTTGAAGAAATGGATGTTGCTGTGAGGCTTATTCGATAGAAGCTTCGGATAGCCCAAGAGCGATATGAGTAGAACGCCAACCGGCGTAGATCTGAATTGGTATTTGCTGTGGGAGACTTGGTATTTATTAAAGTTTCCCCGATGATTGAATCAAGAGGGTTGGTAAGAATCAGAAGTTGGACCTAAGGTATGTGGGGCCTTTTTTAATCATTGAGCGAATTGGTGTGGCAGCTTATAGACTGGATTTGCCCACGAACTTTCCTGGCGTGCGCAATGTTTTTCACGTCAGTCAACTGCGGAAGTTTGTGCTAAATGACAGGCAAGTTTTGGATTTTGTATCTCAGTTAGAGCCGAATCTTTCTTATGTTGAGATGCCTGTCCGCATTTTTGGATACTCAAGATTAGGAGTTGTGGAGAAAGTCAATCATGATGGTCAATGTTTTGCAGAGGAATCAGGGCGTGGAAGCGCGACTTGGTAATTAGAGTCGGCTATGAGGGAGGCTCACCATCATCTTTTTCCCTGATTGTGCTCGGTATGTTTGATATTCTTTTAACTAACTCTTGGTTAGTTCTGTTCTTTTCCTTCTATGATAGAAGTTTGTGCGTAAAGTTTCGGGGCGAAACTTTCTTTTAGGGGGAGTGACTGTAATGCCCACAGTTTTTTCGGTATTTATTGAATATTCCATTGGCGTTATGTTGACGCGTTTCAAGCTTGTGCCATTGTTAAAGTACCTCTTTAGGTGTTCTTAGTGGTCGTATCCTATTTGAAGGGTTCCCAAGCTAGCCGGAGTCTGTTTTGGAGACTCGGCTGAGCCTCTTAGGGAATGCTTGTGCTTTGGCTTCGGGAGGTGTTAGCCCGAGTGTTTGATTGTCGGAGGTTGTTTTCGACTTAGTCGTTGTTTTCGTAGCCTGAGTGTTTAGCTATGGTGCGAGTTTCGTCGAAATCCGAGAACGTTAATTTTCGCGTCGTTCCGACGGTCGCTTGTTAGCGAGTCGTCACCTTATGCGAGCGTATATATATATATATATATATATATATATATATATATATATATATATATATATATATATATATATATATATTTGCGCATTTTTGGGCATAGCGCGTGATTTATGCATGCCGGTAAATATGTACGTGCGCATGCACGCGTGAGCATGCGTGCGGGTGCGTATGGGATGGTGCGGTATATAAATATTTTTAAGCGTAGAACTATATGGTTATAAGTATATGAATAAGTATAGGGATCAATGTATAAGCGCTTAATAAAATTACTTTTTAGGGTTTATATTTATGCCATTTGTAATAGGTTAGGTTTTATTTTCCTTCCCCTCAACCCGGCGGCCTGCATCGTGCAGATCGAGCAAGTGGCGGAAGCTAGGGTGAGCTCTGACTGTCGTCTCCCTCCCCCGTGGCGCTCGGAATTTAAGTTCGAGGCTGGATCCGGGCTTCTCTAGGCTAGACCTTCGTCACAAGGTAATCTTTTGGAGGATTCACCATCCTTTTCTCCAAGTGTAGGGGTGAAGTTTCTTGCTAATTTATGCCCAGATTTTTTGTCCAAGTTTTCATAGGTTGTTGCTTGTGGCCGGTCCTGTTGGGAAGGGCATTGTTGGTCGAAATCCTTCTAAAAAAACCCCAAGGCAAGTGTGCCCTTCACCCTTGCCAAAGAAATTCTATGTCATGCCCTTGGTTTATTTTATTTCTAAGCTATCTTATAGTTTGCTGATAACCTTACTCCTGAGTTTGCAGAGTACTGTGCCTTTCACTCCTCCTTAATTAGTCCAACCATTAATTGTTATAGTATCTTTCAGCCAACTAATTTTCTTCTTATCATTTTTATTGTTTTACTGGCTGCTTCCTCTTCTATAGGATGGGTTATAGATTTTGATGTCATTTTCTATTAAACTACAAGCTCAAGCTATGATAGTAAACTTACCAGGAAGTGATCACAACCCACAAAAAAACTGATTGCCCAGTTCGGGTTTGGCATTGAGTTGCTCCATTGTTATAACCTTGCTCATTTCAAGATTTATATTATAGCTTGCGGCTTTTTTCCTTGGGTGTAAATCAAGTCCAGCTCGGTTTAGTATTAAATCACCCAAACCAATTATATATATTTAGTATCAAATCACTTACATATATTTAGTATCAAACTACTTGAATAGACAAACTGGAAGTTTAGTTCATTTGTATATACATATATATAGCTCGTAGGTGTAAGAACTCTTAATTTGGCACTTAAAATGAAATATTTGCCCAGCATTGCATAGGCATGAGTTATCCTGCTCTTGTAATTGAAACTACAGACAATGAAATGGGAAGATATTTAAGGGTGCCATATTATTGTCTTATTTCCTTTATATATATATATATTTTTGACTCTCATGTTATCGTAAGAGTTCTGTGAATGCTATGGATTGATATTGTACTTAAATTAAACAGCTAAAGTTAATGAGTTTAGAAATTCCAGAATTGGAATTCCTTATTAATCAAGTTTAGCTCATAGGTTGTAAATCATCTCCTATTCTGTTTTAGTTCAATTGTTCCTTGGTTGTTATTCTTTTGTGTGGTTTATTCAAGAATGACACATTTATGTTAATATCATTATTGTCTATTACATACTGAAGTTTAGCTTGCCTAAACTATTTTGACGTTCTGTGTCAATACTCAATATCGATTGAATATGTTAAATTGTCATGTTTTTTTGTATTTGTTGTATTTTAAGTTTTTAAGTTTAGGATATTTGTACGATGTTAAATGTGTGTTTGGTTAACCAACGCCGTTAGCTGTTATGCAGCTAAGCCTCTTAGGTGGGTTGCTCTAGATGGTTTAGGGTTCAGTTTGACTTCTTGGTGGTATATGGAGCCACCAGCAAGGGTTTTCCCGAGTCACTTGGTACTGGAGAAGGATGTGGTTTTGGGGTGGGCTGGACCGATATCGCCACCCTTGTTTTTTTTCTTGTCTTACTAAGACATTATGGGCTGTTTGGTCGAGTTGGACTGATACCACCACCACAACACCTTGAAGATATTTAGGCCTGATAGACTTGGTTGGACTTGTTGCCACCAGCCTAGGCCCTTGTTGATGATTTTATCCATTTCCAGTATTAGGTGATTCTTTCTGCTCTAGATCTATGTAAGGATTTTGTATTTTGCTAATCCTTATTGTAGAGATTCTTGAAGCTTGGCTTCATCCTTGCACTTGGAGCACCCCTTTCTACTCAACTTTTGATGTGTATTTTCCTTTACTTGTTTATTTTGCCTCTTTTAGCTTATGTTGCTAGCATTCATGATTTTTGGTCTGGTGAGCCTTATGCTAATTCTCTCTTTTTAAACCTAATTGTCTCCTTTCCTATTGATAATTGCTTTGTTGAGGTGTTTTTTTTCTTTGAATGCCTCAGGTTCAGGTTTATAGCCCACTGTGCTGCTAGGTTTCTTCTAGAGCTCGCTAGTGCTATAGCTGCTGCTGTAATTTCCTCTTCCTCACTCTTGGGAGGTAGTTTCTATAGACTTGTAGTATAGATATGCCTACTCACCAGTGGGTTAGTGTCAGTTGTTGATGCCCACTGGTGGTGTCTCTTTTAGATGCTTGGTACTTTGCTTATACTGCTAGATTTCCTATTTTGGAGTTTATTAAACTTGCTCTTGGGAAGATTTATTTTAGGATGCTAGTTACTTTTAAAACCTAAAAAAACAACACTATTAAGTATATATATAACTCATGATCTGCATGTTTTACAAACTCATACACTGCTTTCAAGGTGACGTAAAAAGATCGTTTTGCTTATATATGTATATAAATTAAATCTAGGGTCCTGCATAGTATAAGATGTCCCTTGGGGACACTTATGCGTTCTCTCTTAGGATGCATAAACGTAAATAAAATATTTTTTGCTGCCTATAAGTATAATTTTGAAGTGTGGACTAGATGATCCACAGAGCCGAGGGATACGGCCTTAAAAATATAACTGAATTTCTAGTAATTTAACTTATGATTTTTTTATAAAGTAAAGTAGATAGTGTTTTGCCTGAGCGTCAGCAGTTATCCCGTGCTCGATGTGGCATCATGATGCGTGTTTTCTCAGACTCTAATAATTCTTAATTCGGAGAAAATCTGGGTGGTAACAGTTGGTATCTGAGGGAGGTTGCTTGACAACTTGTCGGGCAACCTTTCCTTGTAGGTATTAGATGTTGTTAGAAGTAGCGAACAAATGACTAAAGTAGCGAACAAACGACTAGAAAACAAGCCTAAACTTTGAATTATTGAAAATTTTATTATCCAAAAAGATATCATTTACAAAGGTATGGCCTCCCTTTTATACAACGGAGGAGAGAAGAGAGAGTACAAATTAACAATGTGGGACAAAAACTATACAACAAATCTTGGCGGCTAGAACAACAGACCGGAACAGGCCGCATGGTTAGACAATGTTCTAACCGCTTGGCAATACCAGAAGCAAGAGAGAGATTCGGTAGGAGACCGCTAGACTGCCGGACTACACACAACAACAGCCTGGATATCAAACCACTGGAGAGTAACCGCCAGACCGCGCAGTCTACAACCTGCCAGGCTCAAACCGCCAGACCGCCCGGTCTCATACTCCAATTCTCCCCCTCAAGCTGGAGCATAGATATCAATCATGCCAAGGTTGTCACAAATGTAGAATAAGGAAGTAGAAACCGGTTTGGTGAAGATATCTGCCAACTCTTTGTCAGAGGTGATGAACGGAGTGCAAATCTGTCTCTTCAAGACCTCTTCTCGGATGAAATGGCAGTCAACTTCTATATGTGTCGTTCTCTCATGGAAGACCGGATTTTTGGATATGTATATAGCGGCCTTGTTGTCACAGAACATAGGCAGAGGATAGTCGTAGACCTCTCCAAGGTCAAGCATGAGAGCCCGCAACCATTTTAACTCACACGTGGTTGACGCCATACTCCGATATTCGGCTTCTGCACTGGACCTTGAGACAACATACTTCTTCTTGCTCTTCCAGCTCACAAGATTACCTCCAACAAATGTGCAAAAACCTGATATAGATTTACGGTCACCTTTATCATCCGCATAGCTCGAGTCTGAGTAGGCTTCAACTCTCAGATGACCATGCTTCTGAAAGAGTAGCCCTTTTCCCGATGCTGCTTTGACATACTCTAATATCTTCAAGGCAGACTGAAGATGACATTCCCTGGAAGCTTGCATGAACTTACTAACCTTGCCTACAACATAGGTGATGTCGGATCTAGTCACCATGAGATAAATGAGTTTGCCCACCAGACGTCTATACGTCATGGCATCGGATATAAGAGGTGAGTCATCTGTCCATGTTTTGTCTTCTCCAGTAGCCATGGGATACCGTGCTGGTTTGGCACCGGTAAATCCTTCCTCTCGTAGAAGATCAAGAGCATACTTCTGTTTGGAGAGAACTAGCGAGTCGGGCTTCCGAGAGATTTCTATCCCCAAAAAGTATTTCGAGGAACCCATATCCTTCGTGACAAGGTGTTGACGGAGGTGTTTCTTTGTCAAGTCCACCCCAGCCTAGTCATTGCCGGTAAGAAGAATATCATCTATATACACCGCCAAAACCACAAGGCCTGATGTGGTTTTGCGAATAAACAACGAGTGATCAGCCAAACTTCTTGCATAGCCAATGGCAGCCACAATGCCACTTAACTTGTCGAACCATGCCCGAGGGCTCTGTTTTAGGCCATAGATGGTCTTCTTCAACTGGTATACTCGTGTCTCCCCCTGAGCAACATACCCCGGAGGTTGCTCCATCTAAATGTCCTCGTGAAGATCCCCATAGAGAAAGGCATTTTTGACATCAAGCTGGGAAATAGTCCAATCCCGGTTGACGGCCACAGAGAGAAGAACTCGGATGGTGCTGAGAAGAGAAACTGGGGAGAAGGTATCAAAGTAGTCAACCCCATAAGTCTGAGTAAAGCCTTTGGCCACCAGTTGGGCCTTGTAGCATTCCACAGTGTCGTCTGGGCGAAACTTCACAACAAATACCCAGCGACAGCCAACCACATCATTACCCACTAGGGGAGAAACAAGGGTCCAGGTACCCCTTTTAGTAAGAGTGGTGATTTCCTCATCCATGGCAGATTTCCAATGAGGAATAGCAAGAGCCTCCTAGTATGTGTAGGGAGTAGTAGTAGCCGAAATAGCCAAAACAAAATTCCCATGAGAAGGAGTAAGCCGATCATAGGAAACAATAGCCGCAAGCGGGCGTTGGTCCACGCCCGCACCCCTTTGCGAAGAGCAACGGGAAGATCCAGTTTGTCTTGTGCCTTAGGGACCGGAGCATCCGTGGCGGATATAACTGGCCTGGGACTAGAGAGAGATGGCTGCGGCGAAGAGGGACACGGGGAAAGGGGTATAACAGGGAGATGAGGAGACGGAGGAGGAGGGGATGTTATAGGGGAGACGTCGATATGCGTGGAAGGAACACAAAGTGATCGTGGAGAGTCGGGGACATCAGGAGGAAGTGGGGATTGTGATGAGAAGTAGGATGCATTTTTGAAGAAGGTGACGTCTGCGGAAACAAACTATTTGCACAGAACGGGGTCAAAGTAACAAAAGCCTTTTTGAGTGGTCGAGTAACCCAAAAAGACACATTTGGTGGAACGGGGGGAAAGCTTGTCACGAGTAGAGGACGGAGCATGCACAAATGCCGTACACCCAAAGATACGAAGAGGGAGAGGAAAGGGTTCCTTGCCTGGGTAGAGAATGGAGAAGGGGGTCTTGCCATGAAGAACAGTAGAGGGAATACGATTGATGAGATAGCAGGAAAGGAGAACAGCATAGCCCTAATAGGAGCGAGGCACCTGCATCTGCGTCATGAGAGTGTAAGCGACATCGAAGAGATGACGGTTTTTACGCTCCACCACCCCATTTTGTTGGGAGGTGTAAATACAGCTGGTCTGATGAACAAGACCATGTTGCATACAAAAAGATAAAAACTCATGACAAAGATACTCTCTAGCATTATCAGAGCGAAGAATTTTAATAGAAATATCAAACTGAATTTTAATCATATCATAAAAGGATTGCCATACAGAAAAGAGTTCAGAGCGATCTTTTAATAGATACACCCAGGTACATCTAGAGAAATCATCAATGAAAGTTACAAAGTAAGAACTACCCCGACTAACGGTGAGAGTAGGAGCAGGACCCCAGACATCAGAATGAATGAGATCAAATGGGCGAGAGGAACCACGACCTTGCTTCGGCGGGAAGGAGGAGCGGTGATGTTTGCCCAGCTGACACGCATCACAGTCGAGCGTAGGACTGGTATCAGGTAAGTGGGGGAGAAGCTGACAAAGAATCCAAGCAGGAGGATGTCCAAGGCGAAGATGCCATTGAAGCAGATCGGTAGACGAGGAAGAAAAGGCGAACAGAGCGGAAACGTTGTTGAGGAAGTAGAGGTCGCTGCTCTAAGTCCCAGTATCAATCGTCCGTTGGGTCCTCGGGTCCTGAAAACAATAAGAAGTAGGAGTGAATAAGACAGAGCACTGAAGTTGCTTGCATAAGGTAGGAACAGATAGTAAATTGCAAGGGAACTTCGGGACATAGAAGGTTTCTACTAAGCGAAGCGACGGGGTAACTTGAACCATGCCCGTCCCATGAACCGAGGAAGGAGAACCATCCGCAACAAGAACCGAGGGTAACTGATCATGCGTTTCGAGGAGAGAGAAACATTGAAGATTACCAGTCATGTAATTTGTAGCACCAGAGTCAATCAGCCATTTACCTTGGGTAATGACATGAGCACTACATGAGGTAGTGGCCACAGAGGCAGATGGTCGAGAGGAGGCGGATGTTGAGGAAGAAGTATCACCAGGGGCAAAGATTAGGATGTTTCTGCCAGCAGCGGTCAATAGAATGGACGGTACGACCAGAGTGAGAGCAAAGAAACCTTGACGGACCATGCACGCCTGACTAGCTGCGGTAACTAGTGCTGCCCCACTGAGTTTGGTGAGTATAGGCATCCTGCGGAGAAGGGGAGGACAACAGAGGGTGCTGGAGCAGCGAAGTAACTGCGGCGATGCGAGCCGCGGTGGCAACCAAGGTGGGAGACTCTGCTTTGCCAAAGATATGCTGGCGGATCATATAAAAAGTCTCGGGGAGTCGCAAAAGATAACAAACAACCAGGAGTTCCTAGAAGTGTTTGTGTTGCTCAACCAAGTCCGCAGAGAAGGGGCGATTCTGGAGGATCTCAGCGCCAAGGGCCTGAACCTGCTGATAAGCCGCAGCAGGAGTCATGGAATGTAACGCCCCATTTTTTCAGCGATTATTTTTATTCTCGTTTGGCATTACGATGACGCGTTTCCGTGTCTTGTGCCATGTGTGGAGTACGGTTTGGCTCCTTAGAACTGAGTGCCCTGTTTGGTAGCCTGTTGGCAAGATCTCCCTAGCAAACCGAGTCGTTTTGGTGACCCGGTGTGGCCTCTCGGGGGGATGTTTGTGTTTGTCTTTGTTTGGGTGTAACTCGAGTTCTGTTCGTCGAAAGTTAATTTCGACTTCGCCATTGCGTTCGTAGCGTGGGTATTTAGCTACGGTGCGAATTTCGTCGAATTCCGAGGTAGTTCGGTTTTCGCGTCGATTTGGTGCTTTATGTAATTTTGTAATTAATAATATAATTATATAATTATATATATATATATATATATATATATATATATATATATATATATAGAATGAAAGGAGCCGATCCTTCATCTTCCCCATAAGAAACCGCCGGCCCCTTGTACGAGAGAAACGGAGAAACCGCCTACCTTGCCTTCGGACGCCGATTCCCGGAGCGTTTGTGGACGGAATTCGATTCCGAGAGTGGATTCGGATTGCTCTCGTCGAGACCTTCATTCCTGCGGTAAGAAATTCGATTTTCGTGGAGTTTTGGAAGGATTGGAATTTTCGGTTTTGGAAGTTTTCCGCCATTAATGGCCGAGTCTTTGTTCTAGGTGTTGCGGCCGTTTTGATCCGTGCGAAGAGGAGGAAAGCAGTCCAAAGCTTCGCTGAGATTTGAAGCAAGTGGTATTCTTGCCCTTGCCAAGTGTTTTCTTTGATTTTATTTGCTGAAATTGAAATCCCGGTTAGCCAAGGTTAGAGGCCTTGTTGTTCTCATTTTCTTGCGAACTATAGGGCTTAGTTCTTCCTACTGAAACCCCCCCTATGTTGTGATGTTTGGAATCCGAATTGTCGGCGTGGAGCCGTTGTTTTCCTTTATTTTTGATTGTTGCTCTGGTTCGGGTGTAGCCGAGAGGGAGAGTTAGGAGGGGGGGGGGGTGTGGTTGCCAATTTCCTTCGTTAAGGTATTATTCGAATGGTTAGGCATAGTTTGAATGGTAGTAGCGTGCGACGTTGATAGTTGTCTACTGCTACTGCAGTGGCGTGAGTCGTGTGCGCGTTCCGGTATCGTTCGGAAAATTCCAAACGGTACAGGTTAGTCGCGCACGGTCATCAACCGTTAGGGCGCACGACCATTGGTCGTGTGCCTCTGCTCGTGCGCGGCTGTCTTTCAGTTTCCAAAGTTCTGTCTCGGGCAATCGCACGAGCGCTGGCAATAGTGCGCACGACCACTGATCGTGCGACACTGATCGTGCGCAGTTGCTAGGTTTTCTGTCAGGTTTTCCAGGTTCGCTTCGCACGATCATCAGCCGATGAGTGCGCACGACCACTGATCGTGCGTCACTGATCGTGCGCTTTTATATTTTCTGTTGCTAGGCGAATTTAGATGGTTTCGAGTGCGGGAGTTTAGATACTCAAGTGGCAGGCAACTACTCGAGTTCTGGATCTTCTGCCTTGGTCGTTCGACTGTCGTCGAGCTCCGCATTCTTTAGTGGGCTTGTGGGTAGTGGTATTATTTTGGCGGCGAGTGAGGCTAGCTCACTCAACGCCAAAGTTTAGGTAGGCACTGAGTGGGTTTCACTCAACGCCTAGTCGTGTTAGTTTATTTCAACACTCTTCCTTTACCTTGTGTTTCATTTCCGAGTGGATTTCCAGTTGTATTTCTGGGTTTTCCTTGTCGGCCGTTTTCTTTATTTTCCTAAAGGCCGAATCGTGGGTCGTGGATAGTAGTGGTGGTTGTAGCTCTTTATGGGGGTGGAGTTGTGTGATATAACCAAGGCCACCCATGGATTTCTTGCTCCAGGTACGGGCTGGGCATGTCGGGTGGAAGGTCCCTTGTGTTTTCACGTGTTGACCCTCGAGCTTTTGACTTGGACATGGTGGATTGGGGGACTGCGTTTGCCTTCGATCCGGTTCCTCGTTGTTGTTTTTGCTACTATCACTTCCCACAGTTTAGGGTGTTAGAAGTTTCTTCTTTGGTAGTTTGCAGTATTCTGGCTCTTGGTAGCCTAGTAGGCCCTGCAGGATGTTGTTCCTGGGCTGGGTCATTGCTGTTTCTTTGCACGTTGTGCATTTCTTGTTGTCCTGTTTTGGACAGTTGTGACTCTTTCTACTGCATGTTTTCTGTTATTTTGTCCTTTTGGTTGACTCTTTCATGCAGTTTTACCTTGATTTTTGCTTGCTGAGGTATTCTGTTTTCTTTTGGAATGCCTCAGGTTCTGAGCTGTAGCCAGTCTGGTGGCTAGTTGGAGGTGTTGTTGTTGGTGGACTCCCGGACTTTGGAGTTTTGTTTACCTTGTTTGTGAGGTTGTTTTCAGTACTTTCTTACAGACATATATATGTGCTGGTGGGTTCGTGTTAGGTTGTTGGCGCCCACTAGTTGTTTTTACCTTGTACTAGATATATACTATTGCTGCTACCATTTTTTTTCTGGAGATAGTCTACTTGCTTTGAGAAGGTTTTATGCTAGGTTGCTAGTTATTTTTAAACTATAATTATTATTATAAATGAAGCTCATGATCAGCATGTTTTGTAAACTTAATCACTATTTTCCAAATCACGTACGAAAACCGTTTTCTTATATATATTATATAAACTAAGTGTAGTGTCTTGCATAGCATGAGTGGTTCTCTTGGGACCCTTATGCGCTCTTTAGGGTGTAAAACCTAATTAAAGTATTTTTCCGCAGCGTTTAAATATAGTTTTCTTTTGTGGACTAGATGATCCACTGAGCCGAGGGATACGGACTCTAAACATAACTGATTTTCTATTCATTAAGCACATGATTTTCTTACATAAAGATTGTAGTTGGATTTGCCTGAGCGTCAGCAGTTATCCCCTGCTTGACGTGGCATCATGACGCGTGTTTTCTCTTACTCTGATAATTCTTAATTCGGAGAAAATGCGGGTTGTGACAGTTGGTATCAGAGGGAGGTTGCTTGACAAGTTAGTTGAGCAACCTTCCTTGGATGCTTTTAGTAGTTCAGCATCATGTCATTCACACACCGATATGTCATCAGCACGTCTTGGCAAAGGCACGAACACTACACTCATGGCATAACATGAAGTATACGGGGCATATTATGTAGTATGGGATGCATAATATGTGTTCGTATATGGATCCACCATAGGGGCTACATGTGAGGGTTATGTAGTATGGGATGCATAACCTCACCACATGACTGCGACTAGCACGTTTCTTTTTTGTTGCATGGAAATGTTATGTAGTATGGGATGCATAACATTTTCATGTGTACGCCGCTCATATCATGCATTAGGGCCTTTTTAGAATGCATAACACAAACATGCATATCATAACATTGCATAAGCACAACGCGCCGAGCTAAAGATTTGCAGGATGACATATGTACACACATGAGTTTTCAAATTAACATAAGTTCATGCATCCGATCTAGGCACAAGAGTTAGTAAGGTGGTGGTTAACCATCCTAGGTTAGGGCATATCATCTAATTATTGTGAGAAGATAAACTCTCAGAGCAAGTTTAGCAGCGTTAAGTCTATATCTACATATGTATTGTCTGTACTGGTAGTCGGTTCTAGTCGTTGGATTTGGATCTGATTTGCGTTGTATTGATTTTTAGGATGGCTAGGCGTCCTGCGACTCGATCGACTCCCCTGTCTGAGGGTGAATCTTCTGGAGCTCAGAATGATGCGGTGATCGAGGGTCTGCGTCAGAGTAGCAAAGCTATGGGTAGGCAGTTGGAGGAGGTGCAAGCCCAGATTCAGTCTTTGGTTGCGGTTGTGGCAGGGCAGGCTCAGGGTGCGCAAGTTCCTGCTGGAGGGTTAGCTGTTCCTCCTCCTCCTGCACCCTTGAGGCCTCCAGTGGTGGTGCCAGCAGAGATGGCCTTCATCTCGCAGTTTCAGAGGCTGAGCCCTCCCACTTATGATGGGAAGGCAGATTTCATGGTGATGGACGACTGGCTGATCTCCATGGAGGAGATGTTCTCGTACTCAGGGATTTCAGATGATCAGAGGGTGATGTTAGCCGCCTATCAGCTTAAAGGTTTGGCTAAGAGTTTGTGGCTGAGAGAGAAGGAGAGCCTGGTAGCCGGATGCTCTTGGGAAGTGTTTAAGGAGATGTTATTGAGGAAGTTCTTACCCTCGGTCGAGCGTGACCGCCTCATGAATGATTTCCTCTATCTCAAGCAAAGGCAGCTCACGGTGGGTGAGTATGAGATAGAGTTTAGTAAGTTGAGCCGTTTTGCCCCTGGATTGGTCAGCGTTGAGGCTGGTCGAGTTAAGCGATTCCTCGGTGGTTTGAGGAGTGAGGTGCAGCAGTTGGCCAGTGCTTATGGGTCAGTGACTTATGCTGGAGTTGTAGAGGCTGCTCTTAAGGTTGAGGCCATTGAGACGGCGAAGAGCAGAGGCCAACAGTTGAGGAAGGATAAGAGGAAGTTGGTAGAGGAGAAGAAACCCCTGGTACCCGATGCTGTTCTGGGAAAGAGGAGCAGGGTGGTGTGCAGTTTTTGTGGCCGGTCAGGCCATCCTGTTGAGAGGTGTTTCAAGAAGGCGGCAGCTCAGAAGAAGGAGCAGGTTCATGCTATTCAGGGTGCTCCTGGGAGAGATGTCTCCTGTTCAGTTTGCAAGCGATCCGGGCATGATGCAGCCCAGTGTTGGTCCAGGGATAGAGTCTGCTATCAGTGTGGGCAGAGGGGTCACATTAAGTCGAGGTGTCCTCAGGTCCAGTCAGCTCTTCCTGCAGTTCCATTGCAGGCATTACCTCCACCTCAGCGTGTGGACAAGGGAAAAGGGAAGCTGAACGTGATTTCTTCCGAGGAGGCTCAGACTTCGACCCAGGTGATCTCAGGTTAGTAGTTAGTTGTTTTTCTTTCTAGCCTGGTAGTTTAGTTGCTAGATTGTTTGCGGTACTGTTGTGCTAGTTCCTTAGCTTTGTGCGTTCCTATAGGGAAATTTAAGGTGAAGAACCGCTGGGCGCGTGTTCTGTTTGACTCCGGCGCTACCCACTCGTTCGTGGCTAGAGCCTTTGTGGAGCGTCATCGGTTGTCTCTAGATCGTGTTCGGGATTCCTTCCGTGTCAAGTTTCCCTCTTGGTGAATCTGTGTTGTCAGATTTGGGTATTTTGGACTTGCCCGGTTTTGTTGGGGGATTTTCTTGCGAAGGCGGATCTGAAGATGATTGATCTAGAGGACTTCGATGTCATTTTGGGCATGGACTGGCTCTCTCGGTATGATGCGGTCATTCAGTGCAAAGGAAAGCGCTTGGACTTCATCAGGGACGACGGTCAGCCCGGCAGCGTGTATGCTGATCCGTGTCAGGATTCTCCTGTTCTCTCTGCGGTATGTGTTCAGAGATTGTTTCTTTCTGATTGTTGTGTTTGTTTAGTCTCGGCGGTTGGAACCGTTGTTAGCGTGCCACGCTTGGAGGAGATTCCTATTGTTCGTGGTTTCGCCGATGTTTTTCCTGATGATCTTCCTGGTATCCCTCCTGAGCGGGATATGGAGTTTGTTATTGATTTGGAGCCGGGTACGCGTCCTATTGCTAAGGCGCCGTACCGGATGGCCCCTCGTGAGTTAGAGGAGTTGCGAATTCAGTTAGATGAGTTGTTGGCTAAAGGTTTTATCAGGCAGAGTTCGTCGCCTTGGGGTGCTCCTGTTTTGTTCGTAAAGAAGAAAGATGGGTCGATGCGGCTTTGCATCGACTATAGAGAGTTGAACAAGGTCACTATCAAGAACAGGTACCCTCTGCCGAGGATCGATGATTTATTTGACCAGTTGCGTGGTAGCACGGTGTTCTCCAAGATCGATCTTTGTTCGGGCTATCATCAGCTCAGGATCCGTGAGGCAGATATTCCACGGACTGCGTTTAGGTCGAGGCATGGGCACTTTGAGTTTTTGGTGATGTCGTTTGGTCTGACCAACGCACCATCAGCCTTCATGGATATGATGAACAGGGTGTTCAAGGATTTCCTAGACAAGTTCGTGGTGGTCTTCATTGATGACGTGTTGGTTTATTCTCGCAGTGCTGAGGAGCATGAGCAGCATTTGCGTTTGGTCCTATCGGAGTTGAGGAACCACAAGTTATTCGCCAAGTTGAGCAAGTGCGAATTTTGGTTGCCTCAGGTTTCTTTTCTAGGCCACGTGGTGAACAAGGAGGGGATCTCGGTTGACCCAGAAAAGATTGCAGCAGTGACGGATTGGAGTAGGCCGAATACTCCTAAGGAGATCAGAAGTTTCTTAGGGTTGGCTGGCTATTACAGGAGATTCGTGGAGGGTTTCTCTTCTCTAGCCGCACCGTTGACCAAGCTGACTCAGAAGAATGTGGCATTTGTTTGGAGCGAGAAGTGCGAAGAAGCTTTTCAGGAGTTAAAGAGGAGATTGTGTACTGCTCCCGTTCTGACCCTTCCTACTGAGGGCATGGATTATGATGTGTATGTGGATGCTTCGCATATAGGTCTGGGATGCGTATTAATGCAGGATGGAAAAGTAATTGCTTATGGGTCAAGGCAGTTGAAAACTCATGAGAGGAATTATCCTACGCATGACCTTGAGTTTGCAGCGGTTATCTATGCGTTGAAGTTGTGGAGGCACTTACTTTATGGGGCTCAGTGCAAGATTTTTACTGACCATAAGAGCCTGAAGTACGTGTTCACGCAGAAGGAGTTGAATCTGCGTCAGCGGCGGTGGCTTGAGTATGTGGCGGATTATGATGTAGAAATCCAGTATCATCCGGGCAAGGCCAATGTGGTGGCCGACGCCCTGAGCCGAAAGACGGGAAAGATCTTTAACCTCTCCGCCGATCGATTAGTTGAGGAGTTCCTCCTTATGGATATTTCAGTGGGATGCTGTGGTTTGCAGAGTAGTTTGTCAGTGGCAGAGCCGTCCTGGATTTCTTTGACTAGACTGCATCAGAAGGACGATCCGGATCTGTTGCACCTTTTTACCAGGACAGAGAAGGGAGAGTTGCCAGATTTTTCTATTGATGATGCGGGTACTTTGAAGTACCGCGGCAGGTTTTGCGTTCCCGCTGTTGGGGACATTAGGAGTATGATTTGCAGTGAGGCTCATGGTTCCAGCGTTGCCTACCATCCAGGATCTACGAAGATGTACCGTGACTTAAAGCAAATTGCTTGGTGGTATGGTATGAAAGGAGATATAGCCCGATATGTTGCTGAGTGTCACACTTGCAAGCGTGTGAAGGCCGATCATGGGAGGCCTGGTGGTAAGTTGACTCCGCTAGATATCCCGACTTGGAAGTGGGAGAGTATATCTATGGACTTCATTACGGGTTTGCCAAAATCCCCGAGAGGATATGATTCTGTTTGGGTTATAGTGGATAGATTGACGAAGTGTGCTCACTTCGTGCCTTATAAGATTGATTACCCGATGAAGAAGATAGCGGAGTTGTACTTGAATGAAGTCATCCGACTCCACGGTGTGCCGGTTAGCATCATTTCTGATCGAGACTCCCGGTTTACTTCTCGTTTTTGGCAGAGTCTGCAGGAGGGTTTGGGTACGGATCTGAGGTATTCTACTGCGTACCACCCTCAGACCAATGGGCAGACGGAGCGGGTCAATCAGATTGTTGAGGATATGATCCGGTGCTATATTTTAGACCACGGTGGAGCGTGGGATGAGCGTCTGCGACTCATGGAATTTGCTTACAATAACAGTTATCAGGAAAGCTTGCAGATGGCTCCGTTCGAAGCTTTGTATGGGAGGCGCTGTAGGACTCCGTTGTTTTGGGCTGAGGCTGGTGAGAAGCCTTTGTTGGGTCCTGATGCTCTGGAAGAGATGGAAGTCGCCGCGAAGCTTATTCGTGAAAAACTTCGTTTAGCCCAGGAGAGGTATGAAAAGAACGCCAATCGGCGTAGGTCCGCCTTGGAGTTTTTAGTAGGGGATCATGTATACCTCAAGGTTTCTCCAATGGTTGGTGTAAAGAGATTTGGTAAAAATCGGAAATTGGACCCAAGGTATGTGGGCCCGTTCGAGATTTTGGAGCGGATTGGTGTGTCTGCTTATAGATTGGATTTGCCAGCGAACTTCCCTGGTGTTCATAATGTTTTTCATGTTAGCCAATTGCGGAAGTGTGTGCGCAGCAGTGGGCAACTCTTGGATGTTGTGCCCCAGTTGGAGCCCAACCTCTCTTTCGTTGAGGTGCCAGTTCGTATTTTGGATACTCAGGAGCGTGTGCTGCGAAAGAAGTCCATACCAATGGTGAAGATTCTATGGAAAAATCAGGATTTGGAGAGCGCGACTTGGGAGCTAGAGTCGGCCATGAGGAGGGCGTACCCTCACCTGTTTCTCTGATTTGATCGGTATGTTTCCCTTTGTAACTTCTGTTTGTTACTTTTCCTTCTTTTATAGGAGGGTTGTGCGTAAAGTTTCGGGACGAAACTTTCTTTTAGGGGGAGTGACTGTAACGCCCCGTTTTTTCAGCGATTATTTTTATTCTCGTTTGGCATTACGATGACGCGTTTCCATGGCTTGTGCCATGTGTGGAGTACGGTTTGGCTCCTTAGAACTGAGTGCCCTGTTTGGTAGCCTGTTGGCAAGATCTCCCTAGCAAACCGAGTCGTTTTGGTGACCCGGTGTGGCCTCTCGGGGGGATGTTTGTGTTTGGCTTTGTTTGGGTGTAACTCGAGTTCTGTTCGTCGAAAGTTAATTTCGACTTCGCCGTTGCGTTCGTAGCGTGGGTATTTAGCTACGGTGCGAATTTTGTCGAATTCCGAGGTAGTTCGGTTTTCGCGTCGATTTGGTGCTTTATGTAATTTTGTAATTAATAATATAATTATATAATTATATATATATATATAGAATGAAAGGAGCCGATCCTTCATCTTCCCCATAAGAAACCGCCGGCCCCTTGTACGAGAGAAACGGAGAAACCGCCTACCTTGCCTTCGGACGCCGATTCCCGGAGCGTTTGTGGACGGAATTCGATTCCGAGAGTGGATTCGGATTGCTCTCGTCGAGACCTTCATTCCTGCGGTAAGAAATTCGATTTTCGTGGAGTTTTGGAAGGATTGGAATTTTCGGTTTTGGAAGTTTTCCGCCATTAATGGCCGAGTCTTTGTTCTAGGTGTTGCGGCCGTTTTGATCCGTGCGAAGAGGAGGAAAGCAGTCCAAAGCTTCGCTGAGATTTGAGGCAAGTGGTATTCTTGCCCTTGCCAAGTGTTTTCTTTGATTTTATTTGCTGAAATTGAAATCCCGGTTAGCCCAGGTTAGAGGCCTTGTTGTTCTCATTTTCTTGCTAACTATAGGGCTTAGTTCTTCCTACTGAAACCCCCCTTATATTGTGATGTTTGGAATCCGAATTGTCGGCGTGGAGCCGTTGTTTTCCTTTATTTTTGATTGTTGCTCTGGTTCGGGTGTAGTCGAGAGGGAGAGTTAGGAGGGGGGGGGTGTGGTTGCCAATTTCCTTTGTTAAGGTATTATTCGAATGGTTAGGCATAGTTTGAATGGTAGTAGCGTGCGACGTTGATAGTTGTCTACTGCTACTGTAGTGGCGTGAGTCGTGTGCGCGTTCCGGTATCGTTCGGAAAATTCCAAACGGTACAGGTTAGTCGCGCACGGTCATCAACCGTTAGGGCGCACGACCACTGGTTGTGTGCCTCTGCTCGTGCGCGGCTGTCTTTCAGTTTCCAAAGTTCTGTCTCGGGCAATCGCACGAGCGCTGGCAACAGTGCTCACGACCACTGATCGTGTGACACTGATCGTGCGCAGTTGCTAGGTTTTCTGTCAGGTTTTCCAGGTTCGCTTCTCACGATCATCAGCCGATGAGTGCGCACGACCACTGATCGTGCGTCACTGATCATGCGCTTTGTATATTTTCTGTTGCTAGGCGAATTTAGATGGTTTCGAGTGCGGGAGTTTAGATACTCAAGTGGCAGGCAACTACTCGAGTTCTGGATCTTCTGCCTTGGTCGTTCGACTGTCGTCGAGCTCCGCATTCTTTAGTGGGCTTGTGGGTAGTGGTATTATTTTGGCGGCGAGTGAGGCTAGCTCACTCAACGCCAAAGTTTAGGTAGGCACTGAGTGGGTTTCACTCAATGCCTAGTCGTGTTGGTTTATTTCAACACTCTTCCTTTACCTTGTGTTTCATTTCCGAGTGGATTTCCAGTTGTATTTCTGGGTTTTCCTTGTCGGCCGTTTTCTTTATTTTCCTAAAGGCCGAATCGTGGGTCGTGGATAGTAGTGGTGGTTGTAGCTCTTTATGGGGGTGGAGTTGTGTGATATAGCCAAGGCCACCCATGGATTTCTTGCTCCAGGTACGGGCTGGGCATGTCGGGTGGAAGGTCCCTTGTGTTTTCACGTGTTGACCCTCGAGCTTTTGACTTGGACATGGTGGATTGGGGGACTGCGTTTGCCTTCGATCCGGTTCCTCGTTGTTGTTTTTTCTACTATCACTTCCCATAGTTTAGGGTGTTAGAAGTTTCTTCTTTGGTAGTTTGCAGCATTCTGGCTCTTGGTAGCCTAGTAGGCCCTGCAGGATATTGTTCCTGGGCTGGGTCGTTGCTGTTTCTTTGCATGTTGTGCATTTCTTGTTGTCCTGTTTTGGACAGTTGTGACTCTTTCTACTGCATGTTTTCTGTTATTTTGTCCTTTTGGTTGACTCTTTCATGCAGTTTTACCTTGATTTTTGCTTGCTGAGGTATTCTGTTTTCTTTTGGAATGCCTCAGGTTCTGAGCTGTAGCCAGTCTGGTGGCTAGTTGGAGGTGTTGTTGTTGGTGGACTCCCGGACTTTGGAGTTTTGTTTACCTTGTTTGTGAGGTTGTTTTCAGTACTTTCTTACAGACATATATATGTGCTGGTGGGTTCGTGTCAGGTTGTTGGCGCCCACTAGTAGTTTTTACCTTATACTAGATATATACTATTGCTGCTACCATTTTTTTCTGGAGATAGTCTACTTGCTTTGAGAAGGTTTTATGCTAGGTTGCTAGTTATTTTTAAACTATAATTATTATTATAAATGAAGCTCATGATCAGCATGTTTTGTAAACTTAATCACTATTTTCCAAATCACGTACGAAAACTGTTTTCTTATATATATTATATAAACTAAGTGTAGTGTCTTGCATAGCATGAGTGGTTCTCTTGGGACCCTTATGCACTCTTTAGGGTGTAAAACCTAATTAAAGTATTTTTCCACAGCGTTTAAATATAGTTTTCTTTTGTAGACTAGATGATCCACTGAGCCGAGGGATACGGACTCTAAACATAACTGATTTTCTATTCATTAAGCACATGATTTTCTTGCATAAAGATTGTAGTTGGATTTGCCTGAGCGTCAGCAGTTATCCCCTGCTTGACGTGGCATCATGACGCGTGTTTTCTCTTACTCTGATAATTCTTAATTCGGAGAAAATGCGGGTTGTGACATGGAAGGACGAACGAAGATGTCTGCATAGAGAGTATAGATACGGGATGTTTGGGTCCCCTTCGAGTAAAGAGCAGCAAGGTGAAGCCATGCGGCCTTAACCGTCTCATCATGGAGTATGACGAGAAGGCATTCATCAGAGAGGCTGTTAGCCAGCCAAGTGCGGACAAGAGCATCACTCGCATCCTAATCATCAAATTGAGCAGAATCTAGAGGCAGAGGGTCATCAGTGAGGTGATGACGTTTGTGTTGAGAGCGAAGGAGAAAGGTGAAAGAAACGCTCTAATCCAGATAGTTGGAACCAACTAGTTTAGAAATCGTGCCAAGGTTTCCGGAAGGAGTAGGAGGAGGAGGCGGAGCCAGATTGGCTACAGGAGTGGTGGTAGTTGAATTTTCAAAAACAGCCATAGAATAAAGCAACAGGAAGCCGCGCGGTTAGGAAACAAGGCGCAGGAAAGGAAGAAGGAGAGCTGCGGCGATCACGATGTCAGACACCAGCGGCCAGAAAAGCCACGACCAAGCCGCAGAACCAAGCAGAGGGAAAGATGTCGGGCGGCTAGAAGAAAGACCGTGCAAACAGAAGAGGAGGTTGCTGGGAGGAGAAAGGAGAACAAGGCAAGAATAGGTCGTGACAACAGGATGCGGCGACTTAAGAAGAGGAGGAGGGAGAGGCGACTAGAACAGGTCGCAAGCAAGAAGAAAGCAAAAGAAATAGGCCGCGCGAACAGGGCGCAAGCAAACAGGCGGATGAAACAAGCCGCGAAAACAGGTCGCGAGAAGAAGAAGCAAGCCGCGCGGATAGGTCTCGTGGTTAGAGTGGGGCACAGAATCAGGAGGAGAAAATTGAGTCCTCTGATACCATGTGAAAGTAGCGAACAAACGACTAGAAAATAAGCCGGAACTTTAAATAATTGAGAATTTTTATTATCCAAAAAGATATCATTTACAAATGTATGGCCTCCCTTTTATAGAATGGAGGAGAGGAGAGAGTACAAACTAATAATGCGGGACTAAAAAATATACAGAGATTGTGCGGTTAGAAATACACAGACCGAACAAGCCGCGCGGTTATACAATGGGCTAACTGCTCGACAACACCATAGACAGAGAGCGAGATGCTGTAGGAGACCGCTAGATCGCCCGGTCTCCAAGCCACCGGAGACAAGCCGCCAGACCGCTGGACTACAAACAGCAATAGCCTGGATATCAAACCGCTGGAGAGAAACCGCTAGACCGCGCGGTCAATAACCTGCAAGGCATAGACCGGAAGACCGCCCGGTCTCATACTTCAACTCGGTTTTTTTTCCTTGGGTGTAAATCAAGTCCAGCTCGGTTTAGTATTAAATCACCCAAACCAATTATATATATTTAGTATATAATCAGTTACACATATTTAGTATCAAACTACTTGAATAGACAAACTGGAAGTTTAGTTCATTTGTATATACATATATATAGCTCGTAGGTGTAAGACCTCTTAATTTGGCACTTGAAATGAAATATTTGCCCAGCATTGCATAAGCATGAGTTATCCTGCTCTTGTAATTGAAACTACAGATCATGAAATGGGAAGATATTTAAGGGTGCCTTATTATTGTCTTGTTTCCTTCATATTTTTTTTGACTCTCATGTTATCGTAAGAGTTCTTTAAATGCTATGGATTGATGATGTACTTAAATTAAACTGATAAAGTTAATGTGTTTAGAAATTCCAGAATTGGAATTCCTTATTAATCAAGTTTAGCTCATAGGTTGTAAATCATCTCCTGTTCTGTTTTAGCTCGGTTGTTCCTTGGTTGTTATTCTTTTGTGTGGTTTATTCAAGAATGACACATTTATGTTAATTTTATTATTGTCTATTACATACTGAAGTTTAGCTTGCCTAAACCATTTTGCCGCTCTGTGTCAATACTCAATATCGATTGAATATGTTAAATTGTCAGGTTTTTTTTGTATTTGTTGTATTTTAAGTATTTAAGTTTAGGATATTTGTACGATGCTAGACGTGTGTATAGTTAACCAACGCCGTCAGCTTTTTGGCAGCTAAGCCTCTTAGGTGGGTTGCTCTAGATGGTTTAGGGTTCAGTTTGACTTCTTGGTGGTACATGGAGCCACCAGCAAGGGTTTTCCCGAGTCACTTAGTACTGGAGAAGGATGTGGTTTTGGGGTGGGTCGGACCGATACCGCCACCCTTGTTTTTTTTTCTTGTCTTACTAAGACTTTATGGGCTATTTCGTCAAGTTGGACTGATACCACTACCACAGCACCTTGAAGATATTTAGGTCTGATAGACTTGGTTGGACTTGTTGCCACCAGCCTAGGCCCTTGTTGATTATTTTGTCCATCTCCAGTATTAGGTGATTCTTTTCGCTCTAGCTCTATGTTAGGATTTTGTATTTTGCTGATCCTTATTACAGAGATTCTTGAAGCTTGGCTTCATCCTTGCACTTGGTGCACCCCTTTCTACTATACTTTTGATGTGTATTTTCCTTTACTTGTTTATTTTGCCTCTTTTAGCTTATGTTGCTAGCATTCATGATTTTGGGTCTGGTAAGCCTTATGCTAATTCTCTCTTTTTAAACCTAATTGTCTCCTTTCTTATTGATAATTGCTTTGCTGAGGTGTTCTTTTCTTTGAATGCCTCAGGTTCAGGTTTATAGCCGACTGTACGGCTAGGTTTCTTCTAGAGCTCGCTAGTGCTATAGCTGCTGCTGTGATTTCCTCTTCCTCACTCTTGGGAGGTAGTTTCTATAGAATTATAGTATAGATATGCCTTCTCACCAGTGGGTTAGTGTCAGTTGTTGACGCCCACTGGTGGTTTCTCTTTTAGATGCTTGGTACTTTGCTTATACTGCTAGATTTCTTGTTTTAGAGTTTATTCAACTTGCTCTTGGGAAGATTTATGTTAGGATGCTAGTTACTTTTAAAACCTAAAAAAACAACACTATTAAGTATATATATAACTCATGATCTGCATGTTTTACAAACTCATACACTACTTTCAAGGCAACATAAAAAGATCGTTTTGCTTATATATATATATATATAAATTAAATCTAGGGTCCTGCATAGTATAAGATGTCCCCTGGGGACACTTATGCGTTCTCTCTTTGGATGCATAAATGTAAATAAAGTATTTTCCGCTGCGTATAAGTATAATTTTGAAGTGTGGACTAGATGTTCCACAGAGCCGAGGGATACAGCCATAAAAATATAACTGAATTTCTAGTAATTTAACTTATGATTTTCTTCATAAAGTAAAGTAGATAGTGTTTTGCCTGAGCATCAGCAGTTATCCCCTGCTCGACGTGGTATCACGACACGTGTTTTCTCAGACTCTGATAATTCTTTATTCGGAGAAAATGCAGGTTGTGACAGCAACATCCGTCTTCACCTCACAAACCCGCGGAAGTCCTGTTTTATTTTATTTACTTTACTGCATTTTATTTTTTCTCTCCTTCTCAGTCTCCTTCTCTTTCACATTTTTTATTTCTTTCATTGAGGCCAATGAAGAACTTTAGCATGGGGGAGGGTTTAGTTGTTTTTCTTTTTTTGTTTCTTTCAAAAAAATATGTTTTAAAAACAAAATCACAAAAATTTAGTATAGTAATATTAAGCCTTTTTAGGAGTATTGTTTTATCAAAAATCCAAAAAAAAAATACTAAAAAATTCAAAACCCAAAAAAATTATAAAATAAAAATCCAAAAAATGCTAAAATCTATTTTAAAATAAAAATAAAAAATTATGTTTTATCTTTATTTTTATGTTTCTTCTGGTGATGTGTAGGCCTATGCGGTTTTTGTAGTTCTATGTAGATTTCTTTGAAACAGTTTTCAAAATCTATCATTTTAACATAGCTTAATTTACTAGTTTCTAGTTCTTAAATATAGGCATCCATTTTTACGTTATAGGTTAGCAATTTGTAGTCTTCTTTTTATTCGGTTAGTTGTGTATGAATGGTTGCTAGGAAAACATTATCACTTTTTCATTTGTGGGGTAATGCTTTCTTGGTGTCTAGAACTTGTCCCTAGCTACTCTCGAAGCATTTGCTCCCTTTTCACGAACTTTAGAAATGATTTAGGCCACCTTTTGACCCGTTTGAGCCTTCTTGCCCACCAAAAATATTTCACCATTGCTAAAACAATTTTGGGCCTCTTTCCTTGTTCTTTGTTTAGCTCCACCTTTCATATTTCACCAAAGCCAAAAATGCCATTCCTATTTCACACTAAACCTTGAGCTTCATTTTTAAATATCATTGATGTGATGAGTTGTATTTGTGAAAAATGAAAAGGAACTTTAAAGCCTACATTTGGAGCATTCCTATGAAAAAAAAAGAAAAAAAAAGTTATTATCAAAATTTAAAAAAAGAAGTTTTTGTTTGGCCAAATTTTAAAAATAAAAATATATGCCTTGTTTTGTGTCTTTGTTTTAATTAGAGAAATGTCATACCTGTCATTTCTCATTTTGGTTATGGTTTTTTTTAGCTCAACCTTCGTTTAGTGTGTGTTTTAGCCATCACGTTTATCTTTGATTTTCAATTCCTAATCATTTGCCTAAGCCAAGTCATTACGCCTATTTAAAGTCCTTTTGATCATTAGAACGTGAATTACGTAGTGGAGAGAGTGTGAACGGACTAGCCTATGGCCGCCATCATTGATGGATTTCTTTGGAGGTTATCTTGAGGTGATTTAGGGGTAATTGTTATTCTAGCAACCTAGTAGTTCGTTTAATGCGCCATTTAATTAGAACGTTTACTTTTCTTTTCTTATTTTCTTAAAAGTTATGGATGCTTTGTTTTAAGATTTAGAAATGTGTAAATTTTTCTTATGTTTTAATGAAATTTTTAGGTCTCTACTTTCATGTTTTTTATTGTGTACTTCTCACCCCACTAGTTGTTAGCATAAAAATTATGATAGTTTAATTTTTCATGTTTTGGTTTTCTTAATCTATGAAACCTAAATTTGCATTGTTTTCTTTTATTACATCTTCCCTAGTTTTCAATTCCATTTACTTGAGGGAAAGCAAATAATCTAGCATGGGGGATTTTGATGACTAATTTTAGTCATCACTTTTTTGGGTTATTTGAGTTCAATTATCCTAGGATTATGTACTAAATTTATATATTTTATGTATGCTATAGTTTAATATTTATATAATATGATCTAATTTGTTATGATGCATTGAGTTTTAATTTTTTTTTGATGTTATGTTTTATTTCATGTTTGTGTGTGTGTTTGTTTGTTTGAGTGATGGGTTTATTTTTACATGCATGATATGATTTTATTTTAATGTTACATGTTTAGTTATATTATTGCATGCATGGTGTTATGTTTTTATTTTAAAGCTTAGTTACATGTTTAGGTTATTTCATAAAGCTAATGTTTTATTTATTATTTTGTAGGTTCAAGAGCCCTTGGAGCAGCCCTTCTCCATGATACAGCCGACCATGATGTTGGAGCAGCCCACCTAGCCCTACCCCAGCCTACAAAAAAGTCCAAGCACAAACCATGTTGTTGGAGCAACCCAAGCTCTTCCATTTGGTGCCAACCCGAGAACTTGATACAGCCCAGCCCTTGAAGCAGCCTACCCGAGCCTTTATCAAAGCCCAAGCCAGCCCACCATGCAGCCTGCCACCTTGCATGATTGGCCATGCATTTCTCCATGCATGGCCGACCAACTTCCTCCCCTCCCTCTTCATTTACTACAAATGCATCTCCTCTTTTTCCCTCTCTCATGCTCTTTAAAGCTCATTCACCCCCCACCCATTATATTTTATATTTTCTATTTTTCCTTTCCATAAATTACATACATTTAATCCCCCTCTCTCTCTCCCCTTCATTAATTGCCATGCATGCATCCTCCCCCCTATGCTTGGCCGGCCCCCCTATTGCCCCTCCTCTTCATTCTAGAATCTTCCCTCCTCATCTATATAAGGAGACCATGTCTCATACTTTAGAGGTTGGATTTTGGAGAGAGTGCAAGTGGAGAGTACAAGTCAAGAGTGCTTTTGTTTCATTGTAATCTTTATTTCTTAGTTTATTTTGTTGCAATCTTGTTTCGTTTAAGTACTACAATATTGTTTTGTTTTAAGCATTGTGCACTCTTTCGTTTAGTAACAATAAAAATGAAATTTTCTTCTCTTTATATTACTCTTCCCTTTTCCAAAATGCATAGCTAATCTTCTTTTAGCATTTGATCATAAGGATCCTTGATTTGAGATGAGAATTCTTTTTACATCATAATTTTATTTTTGCTAAATTTTGCTCGATCCTTCTTTGATTTATTTGTGTCACCTCCGTATTTCCGGTATACGGTAGTAGGCTTTTGATCTCATTTCATAGTAGTCGAGAGACTCGGTTATTTGAAAGATCACTCAAATAAGGAAGGAGTTGCACGCAATCCAAGTGATAGGATGACGTAAATCCTCCGGATTGGAGTCAAATCAAATAGTGTGGATCACCTCGATAAAGTAACTTTAGGCTTCTTTAATTTGTAAAGAGATTTCGATCAAAGCGTCTATAAGTTAGGAGACCTAATGCTCTAGCGAGATTTTGTCTTATTTTCGGATCCGTCACGGTCGTGTTTATTTCACAATTATAAAATTACATTTTTATCTCTCTTATCTCTTTTCATGGTGAATCAGAGATCAAGTGCTATCTTTTAGTCCATAGTTTCAATTTAATTTCGTTTCAGTTAATTTTTAATTTTTCAAAACCCCCACCAGAAATCGTATGGTAGGATAATAGTTGAATCATGAGTACTAGTACTTGACAGCCACGGGTTTAAATACGACCTTGGTACAAAAATTCGATCGGTACACTTGCCTCTTCGGGTTGATAGTCGGTTCAATCCACCAATGTTCTGTGCCGAAGCAGTACAATGCGTTCTATACTTGCTAAATAGATGTCCTGCAAAAAGTGTGAAGTTCAAGGCTCCATTTGAGGCATGGAGTCGATGGAAGCCAAGTTTGCAACACTTGATAGTCTTTGGGTGTGTAGCTTATGCGCAAAATCCCTAATCAGAAGAGGAAGAAGCTTGATGATAAGAGCGAGAAGTGTATATTTATAGGCTATGCTCCGATGAGTAAGGCTTACAAGTTATACAACCCAGTGACAAAGAAGGATATCATATCAAGAGATGTCATGTTTGAAGAAGATAGTTGTTGGAGCTAGGATGAGAAGGAGAGAAACATCAAGGGGATGTTTTATGATGATGAAGATGAAGAAGGTGGTCATGAAGCTGAAGTTACAGATGGTGGAGCCGAACCACCATCACCACCGAGCATAGTTTCAGGGGGAGCTTCTACTCCATACTCTAATGGAGCAAGCACTAGTAGAAGAAGCTATGAAAGTCCTCAACCTAGAATGAGAAGGTTGGAGGAGATCTACGAGGAGACAGAGCCGATCAATGCAAACTTTTCTTTATATTATCTTTTAGCAGATTGCGGACCGTACTCGTATGATGAGGCTACTCAGGAGAAGATTTCGAGGAAGGCGATGGATGAAGAAATAGCTTCCATCAAGAAGAATAAGACTTGGGAATTAGTCAATCTGCTAGCAGGTCATAGGCCCATTGGTGTGAAATGTGTGTACAAAGTGAAGAAGAATAAGGATGGTGAAGTGGAGAAGCATAAGGCAAGACTCATCGTGAAAGGCTATCGACAAGTTCAAGGATTAGACTACGATGAGGTCTTTGCTCTAGTGGCACAGATAGACACTATCAGACTGATCATTGCACTAGCAGCTCAGTATAAGTGGAAGATCTGCCAGATGGATGTTAAGTATACTTTTCTGAATGGGTACTTGGAGGAAGATGTGTATGCCCAGTAGCCTCCTGGATATGAGGTAAAATATCAAGATAATAAAGTCTAGAAGTTCAAGAAGGCTTTATACGGGTTGAAGCAGGCGCCTCATGTGTGGAATGAAAGTATAGACACATACTTTCAAAAGAACGGATACATAAAGAGCCCGTATGAGTATGCACCCTACATGAAGGTGGAGAAGAAAGGAGAGATCATGGTTGTCTGCCTGTATGTTGGTGAAATGATATTCACTGGCAACAACCCTCTCATGTTTGAGGAGTTCAAGAAGACGATGAAGATGGAGTTCGAGATGACTAATCTGGGAGAACTCACTTCTTGGGCATTGAGGTACAACAGAGTGAAGATGAGATCATAATTTCTCAGAAGAAGTATGCGGAGGAGATTCTGAAGAAGTTCCGGATGGAGAATAGCAAGGCTATCTATACTCCTGCAGATCCATGGGTGAAGCTGAAGAAGGATTCAAAGGAGGAAGGTGTTGACTCTACGATGTTCAAGAGTCTAGTTGGAATTCTACATTACCTGACTTTCACTAGGCCTGATATCATGTATACAGTTGGAGTGGTTAGTAGATACATGGAGGAGCTAAAGCAAGATCACTTCACAGCAGTGAATAGGATCTTGAGGTATGTTAACAACACAAGAGATCATGTTCTTGTTTACGCTACTACAGAGGGTTAAAGCTAGGTCGAGTACTCTGATAGAGATTACGGAGGAGATCTGAATGACCGGAAGAGCACTTCTAGATACGCTTTTCAAGTGGGAACAACTGTTTTCTTATGGAGTTCAAAGAAGAAGGCACCATTTGCTTTATCGACTTGTGAAGCTGAGTACATTACAGCGGCAGCCTGTACTTATCAAGCGATTTGGCTGAGAAATCTCTTGAAAGAGTTGCATCATCCACAAGATAGTCCTGTGACTGTGAATGTTGACAACATGTCTGCGATTCAATTATCGAAGAATCCTATGTTGCATGGGCGTAGCAAGCATATTCAAACAAAGTATCAATTTCTTCGTGAAATGGTGCAGCAGAAGGTGGTGGAGTTAATTTATTTCCCCACAGGAGAGCTGTTGGCGGACATCTTCACGAAGGTGTTGAAGATTGAGACATTTCTGAAGAGCAAGAACAAACTCGACATGCGTTGTCGTGTTTGAGGTGGAGATTTGTTGGCTAGATTTGTATTTGACAGAAGTCAACTGTCAATATATATATATATATATATATATATATATATATATATATATATATGTGTGTGTGTGTGTGTGTGTGTGTGTATATATATATATATAAATATATAAAATAAAATAATATATAATGGTTTATATTAAACGGCGGGATGCAGGAGGCATTTTTTGGAAGATCACGTGGACAGATTTCATTGAATGTCAATTCCTATATATATGCATGAATTGTGTGGAAGGCGATTATTATTAATTAAGTGTTCAGTAACTTGTACGGGACATCTTGCGGACTATTTTTAAGAAATTTGTGGACAGTAAAATAGAAAGCAGTGAACAGCTTTTACGAACTGTATTTTTGCTGACAACCACTTATTGAAGAAGTTGCGGACAATAGCTTTTTAGAGAACTGCAACTTTGCGTACAAAAGCTCCGTGATTATAAGTGTCTCAGAGTGAAGTTTGTAATACCCAAGTTTGGGTAGTGTGAATGTGTTGAGTTATAACTTGTGAGCCAAGATTTATATTTTCTTTGTAACCTCATGGTGGTTTAATATAAGTTGTTTGTTCTCATATTCTAGTGTGTGCTCTTTACTATACTTCCAACAGTTCATGCACGTCCGAGCCTTTCCACACCAGAGAAATTGACACCAACGGTCGCTCAAACATGCTTAAATACCACTGGCCATATGCCTCCGATTTCATGCCGCCATGCACTTGCCGATTAAATTGACGGCGACTCATCTGACGTTGTGCATGGATGCACGTCCGAGCCTTCTCCCTTCTTAATTGATGTCTTCCTTCCTTTGTGTGTTTGCTGCGAACCTTGAACCATTTTAAATAGAATCATTATCATGTGGAATAAGGGGTAGGTGTCCATCAATTTGGTTCTTGGGTTGATGGTGATTTTTCTTGTAAGGTAATTAAGAGGTATGAATCATAAGGGCTCAGTTGAATGATTGAAATTTCAAATCAACCCATTATTCAAAAGAATTTTGAGTTGTGTTGGACGGGCCATCCTTAGATCACACAAGGCTTACAAAGTTGACCAACTTGGGCATGTAGCTTGTGAGTGTCGTAGTTGTCCTCCAAGAGTGGAGCAACAATCAGAGCCCTTTAATTACTGTGGCAGGTCTGAGCTATATATGCAAAGAAATGAAAAAATGGAGTCTTCTACTTCTTGCTTTAAGCGCCCTTGTTCAACCCCGAGCTTATATCATTGGCAAGTGAGAGGCATGGTGCGAGTTATGGTATCATTTCTTTCATGTAGATTTCTTACTTCTACAAGCTACTAACACGGTGTAAAACAAATCATTAAGCATAGGCGATTACTCATACCTATACGTGCTTACTAATCTTTTTGTTGCATACTCTTCATGTGAGTCTTATAGTCGACAACCCAATGTATCGGCGAGTAGTCCTTCAGCTTTCGAAGACACTGGTAGAATTTTCCCTTGACCACTAAAGGGAGCTAGGTGCATTATTAAAAAAAGAGTTCGTCAATATAAATTACATGACTCTTCATAAAAAATATGTGGATGTCAAGGTCTCTGATTTTGAAGAAGAGGGCGCCAAACTGTTGATTGTGCCACGTGTAGTGGACAGTGATGTTCGAGCATGTGTCACGACTCGTTAAAAGGGGTGGTTTAGTCTTACACTGCCTAGCGTGCTCCTTGGTCCTGGGTGTATAAGAGGGGTGACCACTCCTCCCCTAACTGCGTGGTTTTGGGGAGTGAAGCCACAATGCTTTACATGAACATGGTGCGAATTCTCTCATGGAAGTTGCCAACTCCAAAGCGGAGGGAGGATAAGAGCTGCCCGTTGAGACTGGGACCTCCTCAGGAAGTTATAGTCCAAGTTCATCAGAATTTCACCTCAAGAAGGTGAAGAATGACAAGGGCAAAAAAGTATTAGCAGAGTCTGAAAAGGCATGATTGTATTTTTCTTTTTAATAGGGTAACCCCACGGAGTTATTTGTAACTACAGGTCTTTCATTTTATTTACCTTTTTTGAAAGTAATGAAAATATTTTCTGTTGTAGTCTTTCTTTTTGTGGTTCTGAATGCATGATTCATACATATATAGTACATAATTAGTAGTTTTTCTTCGAATTAATATCGGTTAATTGCTTGTTCAAATAATATAAGCGCAATTGCAGAAAGGTAACCATGAATTTTTAACATGAAAATGAAATCCCATCAAGGTAAAACTATTTATCAACTTCTTTAAGATATAATAATAGATGTTGTAGTTACTAGCATCTGTGGCTGCACAATTTTGCAGGTAGTGTCGAGATGAACTTAGCATTATAGAACTAGAGGATCTAGTACTATGAGCATAACTCGATACGGATACAGCATACGTCTCCACTCATCATAATGAAGAACACAGTGCTTAGGGTAAATTTTTTTGCATCTGATAGAACTTGTAGCATACCCACCCACTTTGGGGGTAACTGCACGTTACTTTTAATAATAACCTAAAATACTACGAAAAATAAGCCAAAAACCATTGATAACTAGGATGGTCACTATAAGAAATATTTATGAAGAATACCATTCCAAATTAGATGATGGCAGATTATCTGGAAAATGTGAAACCTTAGAGTGCCCGCGCTATAAAAATACCATTGTCATGCTCATCTTGTTACCATGGACTTTAGGGGATAAGATATTCCATGTGTAATGTTCGTATGATTGTCAACACCATATAAATATATTTTTTCCATGCCGATTTTGGTCCTGTTTAAGTCGAGAAAATCTCTACTCCAAAATTCGGATCAAGTCAGTCTAAGGTTACCAGTTCAGCGGTCGGGCTCGACGGCAAATGGGCTAGGACCAAGAAACAGACAGGCAACTAAAAGTACCCCAGGTGCTGCGGTAGGGAGGTACCACCACGTACCTAGATGCTTATAAGAAGCTACCCCTCCACAACCAAAGATATTCAAGCAGGGTATGAGGTAGATTTTAGTTCGCGACTAAGTCAAGGCGGCGACTAAGATGGATAGTCGCTAGCTCGTGACCCGTCCCTCTGAAGAATGGATCCAAAGGCTCAGCTCGAAGTCTAGGAAATAAGGTGCTCGAGATCTTTTGTAAGATTGTAAAGTCCATCTCCTCGTACCACTGGGATCCTATTTATAGGCAAATCCAAGAGGAGGGGGTCTTATTTATAGCCCAACCCCTAACGACTAGGCAACTTCTTGGGGGAGCTCACTCAGGTTGGGCGAGTAACTGGCCTAGTTGCCTAACTGGAGAGTATGCGAGGAGAGCTCGTCGTACTCGCCCAGGCCTTTTGTTGTCTTGTGTGTTTACTCTGACTTCTTTCTTGACTTGCTGACTTTGACTCTTGCCGACATGGCTCTAGAGGGGTCCACCCTCGACGAATATGGGTTGTACATAATCCCCAATCTTTTCTAGAGACGTAGGAGCTCAGAAAGAAACATCCGACAATTATTCGAGAAGATGCTTTTGTAAGTATCTGAGTTACTCGCGTCAGATGGATGCATGCTGAACTCTATAAATAGGTGTGGTGGCTGGTCTTTGAGGCATGCCTTTTGAACTCGCACGTGATGTCGAAGCTTGCCGAGGAAGTCTACCAAGCGAGCATTGCTACCTTGTTTTTCTTCCTCGAGCCAACAAGGCCAAAAAGGTCGTGAGAGGGCGAGTTCGCTGCTGAACTTCATCCGCTCAAGAGGAAGAAGTTGAAGAAGAAGAAGAAGTCGCTTGTCTCGAAAACTGACAACCCTCCTCCGGGTACCGGGGATTTCTACTCCCTAGCCAACCCTTCAAAATTCCAAACAACATCTAGAAGCTCCTCGATGATCTCGGGTTGAGCAACATTCTCGAGCAATCTGCTCCTGAAGCTTCTCGCCTCCCTACGCCGCCTTCTCCCCCTGCCCCGGACCTCGCCGCGTCCCAGGCACAGCTGCGAATGAATCTTGTTGCCTTAATATGTTACTATCTTGCAATTGACTCGAGTTACAGAACAATTCCATTCTACCTTGCTGACATTTATTCTGTACTCACAGCTCCTCCATTGGCTACCTTTCGCGAGCATCTGGATGTCGTTTCCCTGCGATCATCTCCACTAGTCACCCTCGAAGCTCGACAATAGCCTCGATCCAGGTACACTATTTAGATCAACGTTAGTCCCAAGAAGGGGCTCGAAAAACAAACTCTTGAGATGAAGAAAAAGGATCACTAGGTGACCAAGACCTCGCAACCCGGGGTGAGCAAATCCCCTTACACTACAACCACCAAGTCACTACCGACGGAAAGCATTACTTTATATCCACCTCCTCCTTTGACTTGTTCGTCTAGACCAAGGACGATCATCCCTTTACCTCTGCCACCTCCTTTGCCGCCGAATGACAAAGCTCGCCCCGAAATCTGCCCGGAAACTACGGCTCCTCTAAACCCGCGTGAGAGCTCATCGCGAGATTGGGACAAAAAGAGCCTGAGCTAATTCTCGCAGATGACCAAAGGTCGCGACCTTGGAGTTCGTGGATAGGGGCAGATCGCCGAGTGTCCGGGAGGCTCATCATCGAGCCAGCAAGAATCATCTCACCGCAACCCGTCCCCTCGCCGATCTCGATCCCCTCAATAAGGAAGCTCGTTTGTTGCTAAATTGCTCTGATAGCTGATACTGGTTCTAAACTGATTCAGCGACTTCTTCTTGTCTTGATAGGTCACCCTGCATCCCCTAGAGCAGTTTTCATTGATTCCCTTGGGCTTCCTACTCACAAGTACCGCCAAGCTGCTTCCCGTGCATACATCGAGCTGGAGGAAAAGTTCGACCAACTCTCCATCTACGAGCCTCATCGCCGGATCTCAGAACTGGAGGTGAGGATGGCGAAGATGAAAGAGATGAAGGTGAAGCTTGCGGCTTATGAGGCTCTCTTCCACACGACCAATGGGCTAGATCGGCAACAATCGATGACCGATCATCGCCTACAGCTTAATCATGAGGAGTTAGATAGCATGCAGGCGAGCATATGAATAACAAAACAACTTGCAAGGATAGAGTACCGACTGCATCGGGGTGTTGATGAAATGGCGGTGGCGAGCAAGCACTATTGGCGAATGCGCGAGATGGGCTGGGCCGGGCAACATGTGCCACTTCCCAAGCAGCGGCCTCCTAGGACTTTGGATTTGTTTCTTTTTCTTTTATTTTTCCTCGCCTCTAGCGACATTGTAATGAACAATCTGTAATATTCTTTTATATAATGTTGAGTTTGTATCTCGCAATTAATCTTGCGATTTGCTTTTATTGATGCTTTTTTCTGTGTTGATGCTCGTCGTTATCGTGTGATTACTTGAGTTATCTGTGAAAGTTTAGACGATCTTCCAATCTTTTGAATGACTTTGCGCGAGATAGTGTTTTAAGATAGGGTTGATCTATCAGTTAGCTCGTGACTTAGGCTGATACACCAACGAGATTGATATAACCCTCCCCCCACTCAAGCCTCCTCCTATAAATAGAAGGGATAAATGAGACTTTAGTACGCTGTTGCGATATCTAAATCCTTATCGAAAGTATTTCGTCCTTACTCGTGCTTTCCTTCTAGCTCGCTGCTCTTTACTCAATATTTCTCTTGATCTTCTACTTGCTCTTTCTCGCTGAACTTTTATTCATCAAAGAAGATGGTTAGCGATGATGTCAATACTCACCGACAAGCCCATGCGATTAGCTTTAACGAGATCAAATTCAAGAAATCCGCTGCTATAGAGCGAGACTTATAGGATTTCTGCAAAAGGTGCCTGTTTGAGGAGTACTCGGCCAGGCTTCCCACCTAGACTGAGCGACTAAACATCTTCCTCGAGGGTGAGATTATCCTGCCCCTCTGCCACTTTGAAGTCAGTCTACGACTTCCTGTATGGTCGGAGTACTGCCAAATCCTACGGTACTTCGGGATCATCCCCGCCCAGATCAATCAAAATGGGGTGGCAATGATCATGGGATTTATCTGATTCCCATGAAGAAAATATCGTCTGTGATCTCTCCATCTTCAGGATTATCTTTGTCTTTGCCGGAATTGCCAAGGATATCATCTTCTTTAGCAGCCACATTTACACCTTGGCCAACATGGCAAACAAGGTCCACTAATAGGGCGAGTACCTAGTCGTTATCACCGACGACTTCAAATGGGTGACACATAGGTCGTACCAGCCATCGGAAGTCGCCTTCCTGCCACCCATCCTGGAAGGTCCGCATGAGAAACTGTTTGAAGCCTTCCACGATCATCAATTTGATGCAATCCACTGGTGTCTGAACATCAACTCACTAGACGAGGTCTTCCCCGGCGAAGGTATAGAACTTGGCAAGATCTTACTATACTCACTAATTTGATTTTGATATGAGATGCGACTTTACTAGCTATTCTACCACATCTGCATCTACTTGCGTTCTTCGGCGAGAAACACTTCCTATGGCTAAAGAAGTCGCGTCTTCACGCCCGGGTTCAGTGAACATGTCTGTTGAAGTTAAGAAGATCCTTCCCCCGGCAGGCTCTAAGGGCCAATCACGAGTTGGCGACATGGTGTGTTCCTCTCAAAAGAAGTTGGAAAAGGGGAAGGATAAAGTCAAGTTACCTGATCATGAGAGGAAGCATTCATAGATCTCCCACGAACTCTTTGATGGAATGGAATCACCAGTTGATGTCGGGGCGCTGTACTTCCACCCAAACTACAACCTTGGGTGTGGAGGCAAGGATGCTTTCAGATGCCCACTGGTGTCCTGGGAGGAGGGCGAGCACAAGGTAACTCAGAGCACCAATTTGCCCGCCTAGGGGGAAGACTAGGAGAATAAGGGGGAGGCTTATGATGTCGCCTTCATGCTTTATAGGCGAGACGATGACGATTCAATGCCAGTAGAGGTGCTCTCTCATCAGACAACTCACGCACTCCTGTGAGATACCGAGTTGGGCCATCATATGGTGAGGAGGCTAATCAAGTTGCAAGTGGCGCTGAAGATCATCTCGCGGGAGGCGATCGACCTAGGGATGCAATCTGTCCGGTGGAAGGATTATGAGGTAGCGTGTAATTTTCTACGCGACTTATTCGCCACTTTACTTGATGGATCCTGACTGTTTGTTGTTGATGATACTCACAGGCTGCTGAGTTCAAGATGGAAAAGAAGATCTCAAAGCTCGAGCAAGAGCTACCTTATACGAACACCTAGTTGGAGATCACCCAAATCTAGGTTGCAGAGTTGGAGACTTGCCCGTAGGTCACTGAAGATCGCCCTGGACCCACAGATGCTCACTTAGCTGAGCAACAGCTAGAGGAGAGTCCTCATGGGATGGGCAAGAAGATTCGCTTCAATGGGGACGAGATGCCTGCTATTCACTGCTAGATCGCGCGAGCAACGGTAAATGCCATTCTTGCCAAGTTGAGGATGAATGGCTTCCTTGGCCCCGAGGCCAACCACCTTCCTGGGCTGACCTCATCCCTAGCTTGCTTGCCAAAGAGTGTAACTCGCCTGATCGCGTGTGGTCCTCCACCACTAGTTCAAGTGACTGCGAAGACAGCAACAGTGGAGAGAGCAGCAATAAAAGTGATGACGATAAGGATGGTGAGGATGATGCTGGCGATGAAGAGGACGGCAGGGACATTGTCATCGAAGACAGGGAGTATCAACTTGACATTAGCGATGACGAGGCCTTGTCAGTTGGAGACCGCATGCATGTGAATATATATAGATAGAAATGTAACATAGGAAACTTTTGTATACGAACATTTAGTCAAGGCGTTTTAGTTCTTTTTGCTTTGTAATGCTCGTCATTTAATACAAGATTTTTTCAGTACTGTGTTGTCATTCTTGATTTTCATTCGCATACATGCTAGTAGGCTCATAAGCATGGAGAGGTTTAGTGCTCGTTATGTGCGATCTTTTCTCGCATATTAGCTCATACGAAATCGCGCGACATTACTCATACCTGCATAGTCGCATGTCGTTGTTTGCACCTTCATGGTCGCAGCCGTATGCTCGCACATTACAGCTCACACTAGTATGTTCGCAGTCATACACTCGCACATTGCTGCTCGCACCTACATGGTCGCACACTTGTATGCTCGCACAAAACACATCATTATATCTGTTTGTTTTTCGCAAACTTTGATGAAATAGACCATAGAAATGCTCTTATTTAAAGGAAAATGGACAGATTCTCTCGCTTGCCGACGACAATCCTTCAGATAAGGGAGTTGCACTCGGGGGGTCTCGTAAGATGCATACTCTAGAGGCCAACATTCCACTTCAACCAACAAAGAACTTGAAGGAATCCATAGATAGGGAAAGCCAATCGAGGAGTCCAACTAGACGCACACACTTGAGGTCTCCACCCTACCAAGGACTCGAACCTTCTAGTGCTTCAATGCCCAGCTGCTTCCAAAAGCATGGCGGATTATCCCACCTTAGCAATAATAGAGACTCGTCCTGCCTCGCAGGATAAACAGTTGCTAAGAGCAGGTCTTTTAGTATTCTCAAAGATCGATGACGCCTTTACACAAGATATCACTTTGTGAGGTTGATCCTTCATCGAGTTTAAGAGGTTGACGTCCAAATATATTCCTGATAGTTCCTCCAGTCGGAGGAGAGGTGCAATTTGGGTAGCTAGGATGATAAACAAGGGTTGAGATGATCTCAACCATCAATGCAAGGGCTCGGTCTTACCAGGATGCTAACTCCCGACATCGTCCCATCGTCCGCCATGGACTTTTTAGAAGGATCAGGTTGGATGCAGGTTTCTCAAACCGATCATGGAGATTGACTTCAATACTTCTAGCTAACTTGAGATGATTTGAACAAAGAAGACAACTCGCATCTACCCGTGCATCTGGGGGTGAGAACTTTTATAAACAAAGTAGAAACAATATTTCAGATAAGCGGTCATTACATATTAGTGTTAAGGATAGAACTTTTTCATGTCATCCCCGCTCTAGGTGCTTCCCAGCATCTCTCCTTCTTGATTTTATAGGAGATATCTACTAGTGGCTAGAGCCTCTTGGACGATGAAGGGTCCTTATCAATTAGGATTTAGCTTTCCAACGATAACTTCCCTTCTTACTATTTCCACCTTCTTCAAGGCGAGGCCTCCTGCAAGGAAGTGTTAGAGGCAAAACTTTTCGAGTTGCTGACTATCTTCTCATGCTCATCTCCATTCACCATCTCACCTACTCATGAAACTTTCCTCCTTAGATGCGATCCACACTCATAGCACCAAAGTGTTGAAGCCGGGAAAATTCCTACTCCAAATTTTTGATCAAAGCAATCTAAGGTTACTGTAAAGTGTTTGTTTAGGATAGAGAGGGACCTAGAGGGGGGTGAATAGGTCCAATTTAAATCTTGTCTACTTTAAATGATAGTTATATCTTTGTGTGCTCAATAATCGAATCACAGTATTCAAGAAAAATAGAACATATCTAAATTTAACAACACAAATTGCAGCACAGCACAGTACACAATAATTTTATAGTGGTTACCCAATTTATGGGTACATCCACTTCCCCCTTCGCCTATCTAGCAATGAGCAAGATTCGGCAAAACTTCTTCTTTCTTTTCCTCAGATCCTCAGATCTTACACCTCAGAGCCCATCTGTCTCCTACAACTCATAAAAAACAATGTCCTACCTCAGATCCTCAAGATCTTACATCTCAGGTTCCTCTTCAAGAACCCTACCTCATAATGTTTTTCTACTCCCACTCCTCAAGCAAACCCTTGCCCTACAACCTCAGAACCTTCCAGTTTCTACAGCTCAAAGAAATACCCCTTATCTTACCTCAGGCTCACAGCCCTACCTCAGCCATTATAATTTTCGCTTACAAGTAAGAGATATCTTTCTCCTCCACCTCGGATCTATTAATAGATCTTACAATGTTAATATAATAGAAGAAATTGTGTTTTGAAATATCACCCAGGAAGAAAGGGATTGGTGACTTCTTCTTGATCAGATCCTGATGTGTAGACTTCTCCCTTAATACTGGCTGTGAAGAAAATGATCCGACCCTTCTTAGCTTTTTCAAAGCTTCTTGAAGGAGAAGATAGGGTTGAACTTGGCTGGATAAGATTGAAGTTGATCCACGATCTACCGCCTCTCAACCTTTAGAATTCTATTGAAATTTTCTGAAAGACTTAGATGAGAAGATTGATTATTGTTGTCGTCTCTTATTTCTGTTGTGTTGGTCTCCTTATATAGGATTTGGCAAGAGTGATCTCCTGTCCCAGTTAATCCACCGACATCTGACAGTTCAAATTGTTGTTAGAACTTCAAGCTTTGAATTCTGGACTTAAAAGAATTTGTGTCTGAGAGCTCTGCATGAAGGTGTTGACATCAGATCTGTGTGCTGACACTTCTGTACTTAGATTGTGTCGACACCATTCCTGGGTGTCGACACTTCTCTTATAGGGATTTCGACACCAATAGAGTGTGTCGACACTGCTAGCTTCGTGTCTTAGCACAAATTATATCCATTGTGTCGACAGTACTCCCGAGTGTTGACACAACTGGTTCCAGTCTCGACATAACTTCTATAAAATTTGTCAGCACTAGTCCTAAGTGTCGACACAGCTTGCTTCCATGTCTGACATTGTTCACCCAAGTCCTGGGTGTCGACACAGCTTGCTTCCTGTTTCGACACTACTTGAATAAGGGTGTCGACACAGCTTGGTTCTTGTCTCGACATTACTTAAATAAGGGTGTCGACACAAGTCCTGAGTGTCGACAGTACTTGATTCCTTATCTCAGCACTACTTCTACAAAGGTGTCGATACTTATCTAGTTTCTCGATACTTTTGTACTTAGTTTATTTTTTCTTGCGCAAGTAAACTCAACATACATCAAATACAAATTTGTGTATATCATTGAGTTGAATGGGCTTCTCCAAATCAGGTACACAATTCCCAATGTACCCAACAATCTCCCCATATTTGGAGAAGTCATAACCCCAATTCGATGAAATACACCATGATACCAAACAATGATGATGAAGATATAAATTCAATAGTATTGAACAAAATCTTAAATAACATAATTTATAACACAAATAGAATACAGTACAACCCAACTTTTCATTTTATCTTGTCAAAATATTACATTTTTCAGATTTGTCATACTGTTCTTTTAAAGCAAAAATTACATAAAGTTCAAAAAACAATCTAAGAAAGATCTGGCTCTCTGATGACAATCCCTTTTCCTGATTGTATCTTGGCTTTAACTTCAGGCTCTTTGTCATTAACTATCTTTTTGCCTTTGTCAAACTTGGCTTTAGAGAACTTTTCCTCCTTAAGCCTCTGTCTTTCAAAATAGTGATAAGGCTTGGGAAAGTATTTGCTGCGCTTTAGATCATTTCTGAATTTGTGGACTACCTCCTAGTGATTTAGATGCTTAGCCCCCTCCTTCTCTGTATACCATTTTCCCCTATCATCTATATTAGTATTGACTGCTTTCCATGCAGTGAGTATAATTGATCTTGAAGTTGGGCCCAATTGTTCAAAGTCAGGCCTAGTTTCTGCTTGTTCCCTAAACCTTTTCTTTGACATTTGAGCTTCTTTTTCTTTTAATATAGCAGAATCAAACATTTCAACCTCCTCACATATTATATTTTGATTTTGACCTAACAGACTATACATGGATTGGACAGCAGTTTGGATGTCCTCAAAGTGAGATGGTCATACATGAATTGGACATTTGGTTGAATGGCCTCATAATGAGCTGGTTGGCAGCCAGACTCAGCAGTTTGGTCTCCATCATAACATAGGGGAGGATGGCTTAAAGTGTCTCTGATGCTATTTGAGAGCCAAGTAGCATGCTCAGAGCTAGCCTTTATCACTACCCTCTCCCCCTTTATGACTTATCTTTCCATATGATCTATTAAATCATTCTCATAAAATCTTACTTGACAATCTAGATAATGTATTCCTAAGGTTAAAGAATTCTTTACTTTCAATAAATGATCATCCAAATCTTTATTAGAAGCCTTGATATCCTAAATCAAAGAAGCTAAATGAGTTTGCAGCTAAGTTTCCATGTTCTTTGTGACAGAAGTTATCTTGGTCTCCAAAGCAGTAGTTTGTGTCTTAATTTCTGCCAAAGTAGTATCATGCATAATTATCATATTCTTATTCATTTATTCCCTTCTGGAAGAAATCAGTCATATATTTCTTAAGTAGATTTACTTCAAATCTGATAAACTTAATGTCCCGATCTAGTTGAAACTGCAGCTCCTTGTTCCTTTCATCTATATACTTCTCCAGTTGAGTTCTGTGTTAGTCAAGCATAATCTGTAGTTGCACTAGCAGTGAACTTGAATCCACAACAAGAGTTGGAGTTGATTCAGACTGAATAATCCTTTTATAACTCCTACTTCTCATTTTCAATTCACATAATTTCCTTTTCTTCAACAGAGTGGCTTCTTTCTCCTCAAATTCAGAAGAACTTACCACCTCAACTTATTTTGTCTTCTTGGCAATTTAAGTAGTTGACGACTTATCTTAAAACTCGCCCTTAACCATAGAACATTCTTCATTGATGTTTTCTAAGTGTGTCTCTTCTTGCAGTACTTCAGTATCAGGAACTTGGTCATTTAGAGTATTAATTGTCTCACCCTGGACATCTAAATCAGTATTTAGAAGTATTTCTTCTTCAGTCACCTTGGGGATTATATCTTCAACCTCTCTTTCAGACATTTTAGTTTCAGGAACCTTTGTTTGTTCCATATCTTGTACAACTTCAATTATTATGGTATCTATTGTGTCTATTTCAAGTTCTGGTAAATCAGTGAGGTTCTCCCCCTCAATTTTATCCATTTCTTATATTTTCTCCCCCTACACCTGATCACATGTTCTAGGTGTGGGCCTTGTAGAACTCTCTTGTTCTCCATCATCATTTTTATCTGAACTGAAACTAACTTGAGCTTCAGAATTACTGGAAGAATCTTCTTCCTCAACTACTACTTCCTTCTTCTTTGTCTCCTTCTTCATCTCAGGTTTTGGTGCTTCCCTTGTTAAAAGTTTGTCTCATCTTGCTAAAATTCTCATGTCCATCCTTCTCATGTGGTTATTATTTGATCCAAGCTTAAGATAAAGACTGTCAGGAATGACTTGAACTAAGTAGAGAATTATAATTCTTCCCATATTGGGATTTTTAATACTCTCTGCTATTATTTCAAAAACAATCTTTCTCTAGTTAGTCTTGACTTTGAATATAACTCTTGTCATCAGCTCAAACTTTGAAGCAAAAATTCTGTCATGTGCTCTAGTTTTGTAGTGCAACACTTTGCCTATTACTTCAGACAGAAATTTTCCTTGGGTATTCATACCCTTCCTGTTTAAGGTGCTTCCAGTCTTAGTGGTTGGAGCCAATCTACACCACACCAAAGCTTCAGCAGTCCTGGTGGTGTCTATTCTATTTTCCAGTTCGATTCTTGACAAGTGAAATACTTTGACTATTATGCGGGTGGTGATCTTGACCTTTGTTCCATTTACCTTAGACATGATCTTCTTAGCATTAGAATCCAGATGGGCATTGGTGAAGAATTCTTGAACTTCTCATTTCCAAATATTTGATGGTTCTGAGAGCAGGAATTCCAATCCAGCTTCTGTGATTAGATCAATAACATTCCTAATTTCCTCTTGCGCAAAGACGAATCCATTGTGCACAAGCTTATAGCCGTCAAAGATGTTGTCGACGTTCTTGGGAGCCATTGGAGTGAAGGGAAATTTAGAAGGAGATGTGTCGACTAAATGAATTCTAGGTCTCGACACACATGAATCAATCTCTCAAGATTTCAGGAAAGCATAATCGACTTCTACTCTCACACCCCTTTTGTAGTTAAATCTTCCCTGAAGTCGAAAGGGTGTGCTGCATTTAGACTATTATAAAATTTTTGGATTAATACCTAGTGTCGACACAAGGAAAGATTTCTGCCAAGATGTGTCGATTTAAGTCGACATAAGGATTGTGTCTCTCAACACACACCTTAGGGTCTCGACACCATTATGTCTCGACACTTATTTTAGTGTCTCAAAAATTTGCATTTTAGTAGTGTCCACACATATTTGGATGTCTCGACACATAACTATCTTTAGTGTCGACACACTTTCTGGTGTCTCGACACTTCTTGACTGTCTTGACACACACTCTGGTGTCTTGACACAATTTATTTTTGACTTAGACAAAAATTTGTTTTCTGAAAAGTAGATTCTTGACATTTATGATGTCTTAATTGTTTATTTAGGTTGGTAGTCTTTGCTACCTAACTTATACAAGTTGAACATTTTTTTTATTTTAGGTACAAATGAAAATGGTTATACTATGTTAAACATACTTAGTTCAAACTTGAAGAAATTGAACTTGTTTTCATCTAAGGGTTTTGTGAATATATCAGCAATTTGATTTTCCGTTGGAGTATAATTTAAATAGATATTGCCTTTTTCAACATGTTCTCTAAGAAAGTTATATCTGATTTCTATATGTTTGGTTCTACTGTGAGAAACATGATTATTATCAATTAAGATTGCATAAGTAGAATCACAATACATAATAGATTTACTTAGCTGTACACTGTAGTCCAGGAGTTGATACTGAATCCATAGTAACTTTGCACAGCAGATCCCAGATGATATATACTCAGACTCAGTTATAGAAATAACAACATTTGTTTGCTTCTTACTGGTCCAATTAATGAGTCTTCTCCCTAGAAATTGACAAGTTCCTAATGTACTCTTTCTATCCTCTTTACATCCCGCAAAATCTGCATACGTGTATCCAGTTAGATCAAAATCACCATTCCTAAGATACCAAAGCCCAAAATTAAGTGTGCCATTTAGATATCTCAATATTCTTTTAGTAGTTGTATAATGAGACTCTTTAGGGAATGCTTAGTACCTAGCACATACACAGGTTGAAAATATGATATCTGGTATACTAGCTGTCAAGTAAAGGAGTGATCCAATGATGCCTTTATATAAGGATTCATTCACTAGTTTCCCAAATTCATCCTTGTGTAGTGAAACTGAGGAACCCATTGGGGTTCTCATTGCAGAATAATTTTCCATACCATACTCCATAATCAACTCCTTCGTGAGCTTAGACTGAGATATGGATATGCCATCTTCAGATTGTCTAACTTGGAGTCCCAAGAAGAACTTCAGCTCACCCATGCTACTCATTTCAAACTTTCCATACATAAGCTTGGCAAATTTTCTACATAGCAGCTCATTTGTAGAATCAAAAATGATGTCATCTACATAAATCTAGACTAGGATGCTTGAACCTTTGATGTCCCTTAGGAATAGTGTCTTATCTATTTTCCCCTAGAGAACTTGTTCTCTATGAGAAAGGTAGACAAGGTCTCATACCAAGCTCTAGGTGCCTGTTTTAATCCATCCAAAGCTTTATGTAATCTGAAGACATGAATGCTAAGTTTAGGATTTATAAAACTTGGTGGTTGTTCTACATAGACCTCTTCCTTCAATGTACCATTTAAGAATCAAGATTTAACATCCATCTGGTAGACTTTATATCCTTTGTATGCTATATGTGCTAACAATAATCTTATGGCTTCTATCCTAGCAACAGGTGTAAAGGTTTAGTCTAAGTCTATTCCATCCTCTTGTCAATACCCCTTAGACACAAGTCTTTCCTTTTTTATTTACTATTACTCCATTCTCATCTAATTTATTCCTATGTATCAACTTAGTTCCTATAACATTGTTATTCCTAGTTCTAGGAACTAGACTCCAGACTTTACATCTCTCAAATTGATTAAGCTCTTCTTGCATTGCCATAATCTAGTTGGGGTCTGAATTGGCTTCTTCATACTTCTTAGGTTCCATCTGAGAGAGAAAACTAAAGAACAGAGCCTCATTATGATGTCTACTCCTAGTTGTCACTCCTATCCTAGCATCACCTATTATTTGATCAATAGGATGATCTCTAAGGAGTCTAACAGCTACAAGCAAATTCCTACCATCACCTAGTTTTATAGGTGGAGGAGGATAAATCACTTCCTCCCCCTAGGTAGTGACTGTGTCTTCTATAGGAACTACAACATTATTTCTATCCTCTAATTCTATATTAGAAGAATCACTTATTTTAATTTTTTTATCTTAAAGTTAATATCTCTTAGACTAGAATTGTTAGATAGTTTATTATGTAATACAGAAGTTTCATCAAAAACAACATTAAATGATTCTTCTACCACTTGATGTTTCAAGTTGTAGGTCCTATATAACTTATTATGATTACTATAGCCTACAAAAATACCTTCATAGGACTTCCCTGAAAAGCTTAGTTAGATAAGTCTTCCCATTGTCTGAGACATAACACTTACTTCTAAAGATCATGAAATAGGACAGACTTGGTTTTCTGTCTTTCATTAGTTCATAAGGAGCTTGTTGTGACTTTTGTTGATCAAGGCCCTATTCTGAACATAACAAGCAATATTTACAGTCTCAGCCCAGAAATATTCTGGGAGAGATGGGTCACTTAAGATAGTTCTAGCATCCTCAATGAGAGTTCTATTTTTCCTCTCAGCAACCCCTTTTTGCTTGGGAGTTCTAGGAGAGGAGAATTCCTGAAAGATCCCTAGTTCTTTATAGAAATTTGTCATTTTTTCATATTGAAATTCTGTGTTATGGTCACTTCTGAATTTGACCACAAAATAACCCTTTTCATTTTGAATTTGTTTGATAAAATCTGAAAGAATGTCTAGAGTTTCAGACTTTATCCTTAGGAAGAAACCCAAGCAAATCTAGAGTGATTATCTACAATCACATAGGTGTAAGACTTCCTACCTAAACTAAGAATTTGCATAGGACCAAATAGGTCCATATGAAGTAAGTACATACACCTTTCAGTGTCTTTGGACTGAATGCTCTTAAAGGAGACTTTTGTTTGTTTGCATCTTTGACATGCAGAATACATGCATTCTTTGGAGCATTTTAGCTGGGGTCCATTTCTAACTAAGTCCATAGAAAACAACTTGCACATAGCTCTATAATTTTAGTGAGCAAGCCAGGTTTGCCATTACACACATAATGAGTCTTTCTCACTTGCTACTAGGCATACAGGAGAATCCTCATTTATACATAATAAATTTTTGTTGGTGCTACCATAGTGATCAGGAATTGATTAAGCAAGTAGCCTCATTGCCAACTCAGTATGAGCCTATTAGGGCCACACATAAGATTGCAGAGAAATTGGGAGTTTGGATCTGTATGGTATAGCTCATATGATGAGCAAAAGGGACTGAAATATTCTAAGGCAAAAGCGTTGAGTGCATTGAGACCAGTCAATGCTTTTGTCAAGTTAAGTGTTAACTCGTCGAACGATGGCGTCGAGTGTGTTGAGTTGACTCACCGATTCGTCGAGTATCAAGTGTTGATTCGTCGATTGTCGCACTTAAGCGTTGACTGCATTGAGTCCACCTAGCGATTCGTCGAGTAAAGGAGTGTACTGGACGAGTCTGTATCTTAGGCGTTGAGTGCGTTGAGTGAACTCAATGCCTTCATCGAGTAAAGGGTTTACTTGGCGAATTTGGCACTTGGGCGTTGAGTGTATTATATTCACTCAATGCCATTGGATGAATCTAGCCTTTGGCATAGAATTCGTATGCTGTTCGACGAATGCAGTTCGACGAATGCCATTCAACGAATATGGCCTTTAGTGCAGAATTCGTGCGTTATTCGATGAATGCCGTTCGACAAATGAAGTTCGATGAATGTCGTTTGACGAATCTATCCTTTGGCGCAGAAAGCGTTGATAGCGTTTAGTCCATTCAACGCCTTTGTCGAGTCAAGTGTTGATTCGGCTGAAGGTTGGCGTTGAGTTTGTAGTGTATCCTATGGATACTCGACGATTCGACGAGTATGGAATGATACTTGTCGATTCGTCGTGTATGCTTTAGATACTCGACGATTCGTCAAGACAAGGGTTGTCTAGTCGAATTCTGGAATCTAAGTCTTGGGTATGCGGATAGTGACAGGAAGTTGTTTTATTTACCTCTTGGAGTATAAATAGGAAGTTTTAGAGTTTGAATAGACATGCGATTATTCTTTCTGTCTAAGCACACGAGCCATCACTGTGCGAAAAAGAAAGAAGCCCTAAAAGCCGATGGAAGCATTCTGTCGATCCCATCACAGAGCCCGATCCCGATCCTGGCGAGTGTCGCCGCTGCCTTTCCTTCATCATACATAACAGTATGTGGAGATGCTGAGTGACCTCTCTTGACCTAGAACTTGTGCGACAAGTTGCTACGGGTTCTCCCGATCGTATGGATTTCAGGTAAAGGTACGGATATACTTTCGGCGCTCAAGACTCAAGCAGCTAGTGACCGGTTGGAATTTTTTTGGAGCATATAGGTTGAGTATTGACTCAATCCCTCAAAGGTAATTTTATTATAACATGGTTTACTTCTTGATTCATGAAGATTGCTAGATCCGAACTCGTTTGGGTTTTTATTTTTCTTATTTCCGCTACGTGCACAAGTGTTGTGCCATCTCCAAAAACCAAACAGTGGTATCAGAGGGAGGTTGCCGGCAATGTTCATTGTTTTAGAAGTTGCTAAATCAATCGCGTGTAGATTTGGAGATTTAAAAGTGTTCTAAATGCCCAAATCTAGTCTTGGATCTTCCCAAGAACGCATGCGATTTCGTTGAAGTTTACTCCTTAATAGTAACCGTCACTTTGTAGGTTTGTGAAACTAAGCATGTGTTAGATTTTGAATCTCACATGAAGTGACAAGCATGTCTACTGTATAAGTGGAGTTGGTTTTGATCATGTCCTATAAATGTAGGTCTGAAGATTTAGAAATGTTCTAGATGTTCAGACCTAGCCCAGTTCATCAAGTGTTGATGATTCTAGTGCACATCTGGGATGCATTTTGGTTATGATCGCTAAATTTTATTTTTCTTGATGTGCATACTGGTTAAGTGGTAACCATGATTAAAGAGTTAATCAACTGTCTAAAATCCCTTAAGTTATATTAAGTATTCGGATGCCTTCAGATGGGTGACACTCTTCCTTCCTCGATCGATGAAGTGTGGGCTTGCCAATGCAGGATGTATTAATCTATTTTGGTAAGGGTGCGAGCGGATAATTGTAAAAACCCACTGTCGACATCGGGTCAAGCTTAACTAGGTGACCTCAAAGGTTGAGTGCCCAGAGGCATGGGGTTGGCATGCACCATATGATTGATGCGAATAAATAGTTATTCACCAGCCATACAAGAATTGTATAGTGATGCAATTGGCAAGCATTGTCTACCTAAATAGCTGTATTGTGAGAGAAAAGCCAAAGCTGACTCATAGTGTTAATGAAAAATGGATCTTGTTCACTAAGAGGGTAACTCGCTAAACTCTTTGAATTGATATCGAGGGTTATCAATTTGATAAAAATAGTGAGAGTTTTTTTATTAAAGTAAAAATCAAAATAATAAAATCATATTTTTGAAATGTACTACTAATTTGCTTTGCTTGCATCCTTGTAGAATTTTCATGGTAAGTGGTCCACACTCCACCCTATCCCTCCGAGCGATCCTTGAGAAGGAAAAGCTAAGCGGGACAAATTATTTGGACTGGTATAGAAACCTGAGAATATTTCTCAGGCAAGAGCATAAGCTCTATGCTTTGGAAGATGTATCCCCTGATGAGCCTTTTGGGAATGCGTCATGTGCTGAAAAAGATACTTACAAGAAGTATCTTGACGACTCCTTAGAATTCGAATGTCTCATTCTTGCAACCATGAACTCTGAGATCCAAAATCAACATGAGAGAATGGGTTGCAAGGAAATTGACGAGAATCTCAAGAAAATATTTGAAGGGAAATCTCTTTAAGAGAGATTCGATGTCACTAAGGCCTTGTTCCAGTGCAAGATGTAAGCTATGGACCTAGTAGGGACTCACGTACTCAAGATGATTGGGTATATCGAGAACCTTGAAAGACTTAGGTTCCCTCTAGGCCAAGAGTTGGCCACAGACCTGATCCTGCAATCATTGTCAGACAGTTATGAGCAGTTTGTCTTAAACTATAATATGAACGAAATAATCAAGACACTGCCTGAGCTCTTAGGTATGTTACGAACTGTCGAGATAAACATGAAGAAGGACAAGACTGATAGCCTCATATTGATGGTGCATAAAGGCAAGGGAAAGGTCAAGGGATTCAAGAAGACAAAGGTGGAACCTAAGTTTGGACTGGAGACCGAGTCTTCAGCACTGAAAAGGAAAGGCTTGATGAAAGAGGTAAAGTGCCACCACTATAGCTAGGATGGACACTAGAGGAGGAACTATTCTTCTAATGTGGAGGGTCTGCAAAAGATGAGGGGAGGTATGATTTCCGCTTCAGGTATATATGTTATAGAGATAAACCTTTCTGCTCCTTCATCCTGGGTATTAGATATCGGATGTGATTCTCACATTTATATAAATGTGCAGGGGGAAGGAGAAGATTGCTGAGTAAAGAAGAGGTTGACCTGCGCATTGGCAATAAAGCAAGAGTTCCGTATATTGCCATGGGGGTTCATCGTCTTGCTTTGCCTAATGGGCTTGTAATAGAACTAGATAAATGTTATTTTGTTCCTTCCATTACTAGAAACATTATATCCATTTCATGTTTGGACATGATGGGTTTTTTCTTTTATTATTAAGAATAATATTTGTTCAATATTTAAGAATGATGTTTGTTTCTGTGTAGCCCAAATGTTTAATGGTCTGTATGTTTTGAACTTAGACCATCCGATCTATAATATTGAAAATACAAAAAGACTAAGAATAAATGACTCGAACCCTACGTACCTTTGGCATTGTTGTTTGGGCTATATAAATGAGAAATGCATATCCAAGCTCCATAAAGATGGACTACTGGACTTATTTGATTATGAATCATTTGATAGATGTGAATCTTGTTTGTTAGGCAAGATGATAAAGGTCCCTTTCACTGGAAACAATGAGAGGGTTGTTGATCTTTTGGGTATAATACATAGTGATGTATGTGGACCCATGAGTTCTATGGCTAGAGGTGGGTTTTTTTTACTTTATTATGTTTACTGATGATTTCAGTAGATACGGATACGTGTATCTTTTGAAGTGCAAATCCAAAACATTTGAAAAGTTCAAAGAGTTTAAAAATGAAGTAGAGAACCAGTTGGGTAAGAAGGTTAAAGCACTTCGATCTCTTCGAGATGGCGAATACCTAAGTCATGAGTTCCGTGATCATCTGAAAGAGTGTGGTATTGTATCACAACTCACTCCACCTAGAAAACCACAGCATAATTGTGTGTCTGAGCGGAGGAATCAAACCTTGTTAGACATGGTGCGATCGATGATGAGTCATGCAGATCTGCCAGTTTCCTTTTGGGGTTTTGCTCTAGAAATTGCTGCTTTAACACTAAGTCGTGCTCCAATGAAAGTGATTCTAAAGACACCATATAAGATATGGACTGGGAAGCTTCCTGGTATGTCGTTCATTAAGATTTGGTGTTGTGAGGCATACATGAGACATCAAATGCCTTATAAGCTGGAACCCAAATAAGATAAGTGTTATCTTATGGGGTATCCTAGGGATACCAAAGGGTACTACTTCTACATACCTTATGAGGGCAAAGTGTTTGTCGCGAGGACTGGTGTCTTTCTTGTGAAAGAGTTCTTAAGTAGAAAGACTGCTAAGGTGGAACTTGAAGAAGTTCAAGAACCACAAACTGTGAATGAACCAGAATTGGAATCTGAGTTAGGAATAAAAGTAGTTATAGCTAGAGAACCTATTCAGGAAGCACAAGTTCCATGTAGATTTGGTAGACCAAGGTTTGAGCCCGGGAGATATGGATTTATCGTGTCTTAAATAGGTAATGTGTTGCTTATGGATCATAGTTATGAGCCTGCAACCTTCCAAGAGGCTTTGTGTGAACCGGAGTCCGAGAAGTGGCTTGAGGGCATGAAATCTGAAATGGACTCTATGTATGAAAACCAGGTATGGACTTTGGTGGAACCACATGAAGGGGTAAGACCCATTGGGTGCAAGTGGGTCTTGAAGAAGAAGACCGACATAGATGGGAATGTATAGACATTCAAAGGGCGACTAGTGGCTAAGGGTTTCAAACAAATTCATGGTATTGAATATAAGGAGACCTTTTCCCGTGTTGCTATGGTTAAGTCCATCAAAATTTTTCTTTCTATTGCTGCGTATTATGACTACGAGATCTGGCAGATGGATGTCAAAACGGCTTTCCTTAATGGGAACCTCCTTCAGGAAGTGTACATGACATAACCCGAGGGTTTTGTATCTCCAAGTGAAGCCACTAAAATATGTAAGCTATAGAGATCCATTTATGGATTGAAACAAGATTCTCGAAGTTGGAAACTTCATTTTGATGAAAAGATCAAAGAGTTTGGTTTTATCAAAAATGAGGATTAATCGTGTGTTTATAAATGGATTAGTGAGAGCATAGTTGTCTTCCTGATTTTGTATGTAGATGACATACTATTTATCGGGAATGACAAACCGACCCTCTAAGTTGTTAAGAACAACCTAGGGGACTGCTTTTTGATGAAGGACTTAAGGGAAGCGACTTATATTTTCGGTATTAAAATCTATAGAGATAGATTGAAGAAGTTGCTGGGTTTTACCAAAAGTACGTACATTGACAAGGTGTTGAAACGGTTCAGCATTCTTCAGTCCAAGAAAGGATTCTCCCCCATGTCTCATGGTGTGAGTCTCTCTAAGGACCAGTGTCCTCAGTCTTGTGAAGATAAGGACCGCATGAAGTTGATTACATATGTTTCGGCAATTGGTTCAATCATGTATGCAATGATATGTACTAGACCCGATGTCTCTTATACTTTAAGCATGACTAGCTGGTATCAGTCTGATACTAGTGAAGTTCACTTGATAGCCATCAAGAATATCCTCAAGTACTTGAGAAGGACTAAGGATACATTCTTGGTATTCGACGGACAGGAAGAGCTCATTGTAAGTGGTTACACGGATGCTAGCTTCCAAACTGATAGGGACGATTAAAAGTCTCAGTCAGGTTTTGTATTTTGCCTAAATGGAGTTGTTGTTAGTTGGAAGAGTTCTAAGAAGGATATAATTGCCGATTCTACAACTGAGGCCGAGTATATTGCCGCTGCAAATACAGCGAATGAGGATGTGTGGATTAGGAAATTCATCGTCGAGTTAGATGTAGTTCCTAGCATTGTTTGTCCTGTATTTCTCTACTATGACAACAATGGTACAATTGCACTTGCTTCAGAACCAAGATCTCATCAGCGCTCCAAGCACATACTCTGGCGGTTTCATCTAATTCGAGATATTGTCGATCGAGCAGATGTGAGCATATACAGAGTGCCAAATGATGAAAATATTGCGGATCCACAGACGATGCCTCTCGCTCAGAGAAAGCATGATGGTCATGTTAGATCTATGGGTATACGATACCTGAGTGATCAGCTCTAGATTGATTCTTATGCATTATATATTTGTCGGCTGTAATTTTTCTTTTGATGAATTGAAGTACTATATACATTTCATTATATAGATTTTGGCAAGTTATTTTATTGTGTTATTATTTCTATTGTGATAGAATAGTTAACTAAAATAAATGCCCTTAGAATGTTTGCTTACATAGGTCAAGTAGTGACTTGATGTGAGAACCAATGATCCTAGAAGCTTCATTCTTAAAGAGTCCCTGGTCGTTGTATCATGTTAAAAGCTTAAGGATATGATGATGCCTTTAAGAATAACATGTGTGTTGACTAATAACCCGTCCTCACTGGTCATGATATTGTGATATCAAGTCATCACATGGGTACTTGTTATGAACAAGCTGTACTGGACAGACCCACAGTGAGAATACTTTGTGGATTATTATATGAACGTGTCACAAGTATGGATCAAGTGGCAATGGTGTTTGTGGTCGTTTGACTTAAAGTCACAGCACTCACTGAGTGAGGAAGAGCGTGCTTTGATGCTATCAAAAGTCCAGTCTTGAGAAAGCTGGATGATAAAGGTGGTTATTGGGTATGTTACCAATCATTTGGTTGTTTGTGTGTGAGCAGAGATGAGATTTGTCCTCCTATATGACAGGAGTTGCATCCATGGGCCCCTTGATGGAATGGGACTGAGAAAATGCATGTGCATGCTTGGTTGACTCAATATATGATATTGGACTCACCAATTTCTGAAAGTCCATTCTAGATCAGGAAACCTGGATTGAACAATTATGAGGGTGACACGGTCTATACATCTAGTTCTATCCAGATATAAGGGACGAAGTGACATGACAACACTATAACATTTGTCATAATGGCTTATGAGTTTATAAACTCTTACTGTTTGGAGAGCAATGATGTATTTATAGATGCCGCACATTGTTTGTGGAGCTTTTGTTTGTTACTTTCTAGATCAAGTGGGAGACTGTTGGTGCTACCATAGTGATTTGGAAGTGATCAAGCATGTAGTCTCACTGCCAACTCAGTATGAGCCTATTAGGGTTGCACATAAGATTGTGGAGAAATTGGGAGTTTGGATCTGTATGGTATAGCTCATATGATGAGCAAAAAGGACTGAAATATTCTAAGGCAAAAGCATTGAGTGCGTTGAGACTAGTCAACGCTTTCATCGAGTTAAGTGTTAACTCGTCGAATGATGGCATTGAGTGTGTTGATTTGACTCACCAATTCATCGAGTATCAAGTGTTGATTCGTCGATTGTCTCACTTAAGCATTGAGTACGTTGAGTCCACTCAGCGATTTGTCGAGTAAAGGAGTTTACTTGATGAGTATTGGTCTTAGGTGTTGAGTGCGTTGAGTGCACTCAATGCCTTCATCGAGTAAAGGGTTTACTTGGCGAATCTGGCACTTAGGCGTTGAGTGTATTGTATTGACTCAACGCCATTCGACAAATCTTGCCTTTGGCACAGAAGTCGTACACCATTCAACGAATGCAGTTCCACGAATGTGGTTGGACGAATGCCGTTCGATGAATCTGGCCTTTGGCGCAGAAGTCGTGCGTCGTTCGATGAATGCCGTTTGACGAATGCAGTTCAATGAATGTCATTCGACAAATCTGGCCTTTGGCGCACAAAGCGTTGACAACGTTGAGTCCATTCAATGCATTCGTCGAGTCAAGTGTTGATTCGGCTAAAGGTTGGCGTTGAGTTCATCGTATATCCTATGGATACTCGACGATTTGACGAGTATGGAATGATACTTGTCGATTCGTTGTGTATGTTTTAGATACTCGACGATTCGTAACGACAAGGGTTGTCTAGCCGAATTCTGGAATCTAAGTCTTGGGACTGTGGATAGCGACGGGAAGTTGTTCTATTTACCTCTTGGAGTATAAATAGGAAGTTTTAGGGTTTGACTAGACATGCGATTATTCTTTCTGTCTAAGAACACGAGCCGTCACTGTGCCCAAAAGATGGAAGCCCTAAAATCCGACGGAAGCGTTCCGCCGATCCCGTAACCAAGCCTAATCCCGATCCCGGCAAGTTTTGCTACCGCCTCTCCTTCAATAGACCAAGCAGTCTGTAGAGATGCTGAGTGTCCTCTCCCAACCTAGAACTTGTGCGACAAGTTGTTACGGGTTCTCCCGATTGTGTGGATTTACTGTAGAGGCACGGATATACTTTCTGTGCTTAAGACTCAAGCCGCTAGTGTCCGTTTGGAATTTTTCTGGAGCATCTAGGTATAGTATTGACTCAATCCCTCAAAGGTTATTTTATTACAGTATGCTTTACTTCTTGATTCATGAATATTGCTAGATCTGAACTCATTTGGGTTGTTCTTGTTCTTTTTTCCACTGCGTGCACAAGTGTTGTGCCATCCCCAAAAAACCCAACAATTTAGACAATAAATGTTGCCACTCCTAGTGCCTGACAAGATGATCTCTTGATCACTTGCATTCCTTATCAGACACTTATCATTGTGGAATATGATTTCAAGACCTATATAACAAAGCTGACTTATGCTTATCAGATTGTGGTTCAATCCTTCCACATAAGCCACTTTTGTGATTGTCACTAGACCATTAGAAATTTTACCATATCCCTTGGTGTGTCCTTTTTCTGAACCACCAAATATTACTTTTGGTCCACCCTTCACTGAAGCATAGTCCTTTAGCAGACTTCATGTTCCAGTCATATTCCTGGAATAGCAACTATCCAAGTACCATATTGGCATTTCTGGGGTACATAGATCCACCTGCAATCACAGAATTAATAAACCTTAGGCACCCAAATAGTTTTGGGGCCTTGGTTCCTATTAGACTTAGCTGTGTGAAGCATAACAGGCTTTCTGAACATATGAGTTTGTGACTTAAATGAGGGTGTTGTTGGATTGTACCAACAATCTAAGGAAAAATGACCAACCTTCCAACAACACCAACATTCAAATATGTTATATCTTCTCTTAGGCTGCACATTTGAAGTTGTACTTATGGGCAACTTAGAGTTGATATTCAGATTCCATGGTAGAGTTGCAACATTGACTCACTTACCTTTCAAGTTTAAGTGTTATGCACTGGGACCAGATCCAAGAATTCCTTGGCTTCTTGGATTGATCACTCCTTGTGGTTGTCTGTGGGCCTTATAACCATTAGATTTTTGTCCTTTCTAGCTAGGCTCTATATTCACCTTGTTGGTGGTGCACTCAGAATTCATGTATACAGGAACACATGATCCCTTGCATCTATTAGAAGTCAAATGCTTGGCTGGTTGCTTAGTTGGACCCATTGGGGCTTTACCCTTAGGATCAAGTTTCTTATTTATCTTATTACCCTCAATATATCCTACACCACTTCTAAATGGTGCTGAAAAGGTATCAATAATAGGTAGCACAGACTTAGGTCTTGAGAACTATTTCAGGAGCTGTCTTTCCTGAAGAAGCTTTGCTTCCAGATCTATGACAGTCTTGGCTTATTCTGTAATAGTCTCTATCTAACTATCTATTTTATTGGTTAAGTCTATGAGCTTCAGTTTTTGAAAGTCAAACTTAATGTTTGCCCTCTCCAACTGAAAAGGTACTGCTCTCAGAGACTCTAGTTCTTTGGCTTGTTCCTTGACTTGCTCTTTGCTTATAATCTAAGCCTTCAACAAATTCCCATATCTGTCGATGAGTGTTTTTAAATCTGCTTAAAAATATAAACTATATTCACTATTATTTGAAAAATATGAACATGATTTATTCTCTGATGTCGATCTAGAGCTTGAGGCAAAACTAGCAGTAAGAGGTTTTACCTTGGCAGAATTTGAGCAATCCTTATCTTCTTCTTCTACTAGAATTATCAGCCCTTGATCAGTATAGTCTTCACTGTCACTAGATGACAGTGTGGTTCTTCTTCTATTGTTGGCCTCCTCAATGGCCATTAAACCCAAAACAGTCTCCTCCTCTTCTTATTCATATGAATCTGTCTCATTATCTGAATGAGTGGACTGCTTCTTGGCCAAGAGGATTTTGTCAACCTTCTTATGATATCTAGTCTTCCAATTTTAAGACTTTTTATCCTTCCATTTTACTAGGTAGTCAGCAATTAAATGCCCTTGCCAGTTACAATAATAGCAAACAAGATTAGTCTTAATGTGTTTATTCTGTGAAGAACTATACCTGTCCCCAGATTTCTTTTTCCTAGGTTTCTCTGAGTGATCTGTCTTCTTGTGAGAAGAGTCTCTATCTGGAACCTTTCAGCTGCCGAGCCTTCTTCTCCTTAATATCTTCTTGAATTGTCTTGATAAGAGTGACTGTTCTTCTTTAGTCATGTCAACTCCTGATGAGGAAGATTTTGGGCATTCTGAGACTGCATCCTGTCTTTATGAGGGAGCAGATTTCTCCTTAATTTTCCTGGATGTCTCATCCTTTAGGGCAAAAGACTTTTATCTGTTGAGTGCTCTTGCTGAGTCTTCTTCAGACTTCCTAAGATTAAGCTATATCACATGAGACAGTAGCTTGCCAAATAGAACCTGGGGGTCTATATTGGCTAAGTTGCCCATTTCTCTAATATCACAAATCTTGATGTACCATTCCTTATTTAAGGACCTCAAGAACTTGTCATTGAGTTCATAATTGGTGAACTTCCTGCATATGTTCTCAGGTTGTTCACTATTATGAAAAATTTATCAATCTTGATGTACCAGAGTGTCCTTCCTAATTGGAATAAACCTGGCCACCTTCATAAATTTCTCGACGATCACCAAAATCGAATCGTTCCCCGTATGTGATCGGGGTAGCCAATGTATAAAATCCGTTGCTATGTCCTCAAACTTCCATTCCGGTACCGAAAGTGGCTGTAATAATTTGGCCGGACTCTTGCACTCCGCCTTTACGAGCTGGCATGTCTCGTAGTGCGTCACAAAGTACATAACATCCTTCTTCATACTCGGCTAGTACAACATCCTCTTCAGATCTGTTGCCATCTTCGTGATCCCTGGGTTCACTGAATATCTACAGTAGTGTGCCTATGTCATGATATCCTCCTAAATTTGGCCTCCTGCAGGTATGTAAAATTTGCCTCTAAAGCAAAGCAGCCCATCTCTCAAAGTGTTATCCCCTGTCGTGCCTTCTTCCAAGGCCCTAAATATCTGCTCCATCCACGTATCTAGCCTCTGCCCATCCCGGATGCGATCCCGGATGTCGTCAGTGGTGCTCATCAATGCAAGGTACTCCTCGTAAAGCTCTGGATTGTCCTCGAATACTAGATATATATGCATCTCTTCAAACATCTGCGCTAGCTCTATAGCCATTAGCTGGGGCCCTGCTCCTGACGTAGTGGGTCTCCGGCTTAGAGCATCTGCTACCACGTTTGATGTCTCGGGATAATAGTGCATGGTGTACTGATAGTATGATAAAAACTCTACCTAGCATCTTTGTTGGATGTTCAGCTCCTTCTGCATATCCACGTATTTCAAGTTCTTGTGATTCGAGAAAATATCACAATGGACACCATATAGGTAGTGCCGCCAGATCTTAAAAGTGAAGATAACTGCTCCCATCTCCAAGTCATGCACCAGGTAGTTTTGTTTGTATTTCTTCAACTATCTAAAGGCATAAGCTATCATGTGCCCGTTTTACATTAGAACGACACCCATCCCCTAATACGACGCATCAGTATGAACCTGAAATCCTTCCTTCCAAGATTGAAGGGCAAGTATAGGGGCCGAGGTAAGATGACCCTTCAGATCTAGGAAGGCAGCCTCGCACTGCGGTGTCCAAAAAAATAGAGTCACCTTCTTTGTCAGAGAAATGAGCTGGAGGGTAATTCGAGAGAAACCCTCTATGAAATTCTGGTAGTAATCGGAAAGTCCTAAGACACTTCTCATATCGGTGGTTGTCTTCAGCGGTGGCCAATCCTGTACTGCCTGAACCTTTGTCGGATCCACTGTCAGTCCTGCTCCACTAATAATATGGCCCAAGAAGGCCATCTCCTTCAACCAAACTGGCACTTGATAAACTTAGCATACAACTTGTGCTCTCAAAGCTTCTTTAGAGTCATTGTCAAGTGACGTGCATGCTCCTCCTAAATCGTCGAATAGATTAGGATGTCGTCAATAAACACTATGACGAAGACATCCAGGTAGGCCTCGAACACTCGGTTCATCAAACTCATGAACACAAATGGTGCATTCGTGAGTCCGAAGGGCATCATGGTGAACTCATATAGACCGTATTTACTACTGAAGGCGGTCTTCAGGATGTCCTCCTCTTGAATCCGTAGCTGGTAGTATCCTGACCTCAGATCCAGCTTCGAAAACCAGTGTGCTCCCTCCAACTGATCAAACAACTCGTCGATCCTTGGTAGAGGATAGGTGTTTCGGACTGTTTGTCTGTTCAGTGCCCTGAGTCGATGCACATTAGGAGTGTCCCAACCTTCTTCTTCATGAATAGCACTAGAGCTCCCCAAGTTGAAGAACTCCGCCTGATAAACCTAGATCCTACTAACTCCTGAAGCTGGCTTCGAAACTCCACTAATTCCTTTGGGGCCATCCGATAAGGAGCTCTAGATACCGGCTTAGCCCCCGACACGAGATGTATTTGAAAATCCTTCTCTCGATGCGGTGGTAGCCCTGAAAACTTCTCTGGGAATACATCTGTAAAGTCCCATACCACCGGATGCTAGCTACAGGGTCCTGGGCCTCAGTCATCTCGAATAATACCTGGTAGACCTCGTCTCCCTGCAAATGGGCCTTGATGGCCTGAACAGACGAGAGTAGAAGACGGGAAGCTGTTACAATACCTTCGAAAGTTGGTTAAGTGTCTCCATTTCACAGCACAACTCTCCTTGATGGGCAATCAATCTGCGCACAGTTCCGGGTGTGCCATGCCATGCCCAGGATGAGATCAAAATCCGGCATCCTCAGGATCATTTTCGAGGCCTCGAAGATTACACCATCAATGGTCACTCTCAGCATGTACTTGGCCTTAGACTGGATCTCCGTCCTATTGGGGAGACGTACCCTCCTAATGACTCCCTCAAAGTTCTCAATCTAGTCCAGGTCTCTGACGAACTCCTACGATACCAAATTATTGGATGCTCTAGTGTCGAATAGGGTGTGGGCAGGCTTTCTACACACCATCACTATCCCTGAGTTAGTTAAGTTTTTCCTCTTAGACATCTAGTTTCAGATTCTTTCCCTAATCCAACTTTATATATTCATGAAATCTAGCTTCTAGAAGGGAAAGAAACTTAAAATTTATTGGCGTACCTGCTATCACACTCTCCGGGTTCCGGGGCTAGGCTAGGTCCAAGGCATACACCTGCCCTCTATCCTGTTGGCGGTCTCCGCCCTGAAATCCACATCCTCGACCGCGTCCTTGACCACCAAAATGTCGTGCAGGTTGGTCATCTTAAAGTACTGGTGGGGGTACTTCCCTCATGGGGCAGTTTCTCTTGAAGTTCCCTAGCTAGTTGCACCGGATGCATGTCTGTGCCTCTTCCATTGCCCTCGGAATATCTCGTACCTGCAAGGGCTGAGGAACCAACACCACCTGGTTACTGTGCTCCTTCCTGTCCTCCTGGAGGGGTTGATCCCCATTTCTTATTTCCCCAATGACACGACCTCTGGACTAGTCTCTCCTACCTCCAATCACTGAGTCATTAGCCGATCTCTTCCAGCCCCGTACTATAAGCTGGTCTTCTTCTAGTTTGTTTTCCATATCTAATATCCTAGCCAAGCTCCCATCAGAAATAAATAGGAGGGCCTGCCACATGTCATCATGAAGGCCCTTATAGAATCTCTTCGCATAGCCCGCATCATCCAGCTGATATAAGTCCGCAAAATGGGCTAGGTGTGTGAACTCCCCGTAGTACTCCAACACTGTCCTGCTGCCCTACCTCAACTACCGAAATATATCATCCAACTCATCCCTCGTCGACCGAGGTACAAAATGCTACAACAGAGCTGCTCTAAACTCTTCCCAGGAAATGTCTGCGCACTCCAATCTAGTGAAGGCGGTGTCTAATAGAGACTTCCACCATCCCTTCGCGTGTGATTCCAAGCAAGAAACTGCCAAAGCCACTACCTCCTCCGTCGGGCATCAAATCCCTGCCAGTATCTCATAAATAATGTCCAGCCACTACTTGGTATGAACTACAGACTCCGTGCCAAGGTAGGATGGAGGAGAAAGCCCCCGAAAGACACTCAACAAGTTAGCCTCGGGATTTGGCTGTGGGGCTGAACCTGCTGAGCCCTGAAGGCCCTTAGAATAGCCATTAGTGTCTGCCCCATCTCCGTCTGTTGGAACGGAGTCGGGGCCGACAGGAGTGGAACCATGTTCTATGCCTGGGGTGTACCATGCTTAGGAGTAGGGTTTGTCGCATGTTATAAGGAAATTCTAATTGTTAGTTAATGTACAAGTGGAACTAACGAAAAGTGGACTTTTGCAAGTGATTCTCCCTTATGGGCACACCATTGCTTCCTGTAAGACCCCCCTTTTTTTTTCTTTTTCAACCACCGGGGTCTTAGGCCCAGAACCGCCGCTTTGCGGTGACTCCTTCACGTCCTGAAGGGTCATCACCACAAGGCGCCGATTCTGCCGGCCAATTCGATCGCAGAAAGGTAGCACAATTTAACAGTAAGAGCAATGCAGTCCACAATAATATGATCACATATATATAATAAAGCTCCACGAAGGGAGTGTCCACAGAAACATCAGAGTGCAGCATAATGTAAAACTAGAAATAAGGGCATAAGCCCTGTACATCAGAGTCCTCACTACAATATCACTCATGCGGAAGCAAACACTAGAAACTACTCAGGGTCGAGACTCACGGTCCCGGCTGTGTGAACTCCGGAGCTAGACTGCCCCATCTCTAGGCGCACCGATCTCTGGGGCTGCTCCTCCATGCTGGGCTCCACGATCCCCTAAATGATGCGGTTCGAAAACCGTTAGTCATAAAGACTAAGCCCTATCATCCCCTACCCCTTCCCCCATGGCTCCTAGGTACCGAGCGGGGAGGAAGAAAGGGAAGGACATGAAGGTAGAGATTAAACATGAAACAGATGGCAGCGGAAACTAATCTAGCAAGTTGTATTAGGTGAGCTGTTAATAAATTGTTATAATAGGCATAGCAGTAAGAAAAGCAATTATATGAATTTAAACCTTCACTTATGCGAGAACACATAAGCAAAAGGGATCTTTTGCAAGGCTCCCAACGTATAGAATGTCCCATACCACTTATACGTTGGGGTGTCGGTTATCAAACAGCAATGGTTGTTATATATTGAAATTAACCTTTGATTTATAAACTTGCCCACACAAGCTTATAGACCAAAGGGTCGTTTTGCAGGTCCTAATGTATAAGCGTCCCATACCACTTATACTTTAGGTGTCAGGGTTAAATGAATCGATTATGCTATGAAATGCTAGTGGGTATGATGAAACATGCAAGTGCAACTCACACACCTGACTCTGTGCACACAGACCTTTAGTTCCCCCTTTCGGAGCCGTTACCTCCCAGGATACTTCCGTAGTGGCAGACGGAAGCGGTGGGTTGGGCCTCGCCCACCTCCAAAACCAGTAAAAGCACCACTGGTCTGACCTATCGTACGCCTCAACGCTTGGTGCACTAAGCGGACGCCTGCGTACTCTTGCCGGCTGGCGCACCGGACTTCAGTTGGCGGAGTGCTAATCACCCCGCCGAGTCAACGATATCGGTGTCGGTGCAATCGAACTCCCCGATATCGAAAGGCCCACCACCTTAACTTTTCCTATCTTATGCACATGCAAGTTTAATCGCAAACACACAAAAACCGAGCCGAAGCTCCCCGGACCAAACGTCCGTCTCCAACCAACCGAGCCGAAGCTCCCCGGACCATCCCGTCCGTCTCTTAACCAACCGAGCTGAAGCTCCCCGGACCCAAACGTCCGTTTCCAGATCACCCGAGCCGAAGCTCTCATCAATCTTCCTGTGCCAACAGTGTTTGTGAAAAGTGCAATCCTAGTTACTAAGTTACTCTTGCCAGTTTATTATTACAGTTTACGTTAGCCCAGGACTGCCCCCGGTATACCCCGTGAAGGGCTCTCAAGGGGCACTAGGAACCAAGACGGCGGCATTACGGCCCGAAGTTCCCTTTCGCAAGGCACTTAATATTATTGGTTTATTTCCCTTAACCCATTCCTTTCTCACATTACGATAGACTATCCTAGGGTGATTTTTAAACCTTCCACTCTTCGGGGAAGACGTTCTTTCGCCAAACCCGAGCACCTCTTAACTCTAGCTATCACTACTACTCTCTACTCTTCATATTTTCCTATTGTAACTTCCTCCACAAATGTCCACCCAGACAAAATGTTTAACTCCAAAAACTTCCTCAGATCAAGTCCTATTGCATTTCTCAAATTGCTATATGCAGACCGACCTAGGCTACATGTCGAACCGGTTATGCAATGATCCATTACCCATCCAAATGCCCTAAATTATTTACTGGAGACTTACCATGATATGAATGTCCTAAATCCAGAAAATGGAAATTTTCCTAATTTATTTGGCATTTAATTAAATTCCTCGAAAATTCCAAGGGCTATCAGTTTGAACATGAACTACCCTAATTATTCATGCAAGATGTCCAGCAAATTTATGATAAATTGTAGGTTATCGCAGAAGGTTAAATCCTAAGTATCATAATTTTTCTAACATCAAAATGGCATGAAAGCTATTTTAGAAATAATCTCTAACTTCTATTGTTTATGAAGCAAGTACAGAAAATATTCTTCCAAAAATTATAAAACATTCATGACATGCAAATAAAGGCCTAAAATTAGCACTGGCCAAGTTTCATAATTTTCCAGCAAGTATTTTATCCATAATTAATTTTTAAACATAAAAGCCCTTTCTATCATCTGTGAATAAGGTACTAGATTTACTCAACATAAAATTCTATAAAAATCCAGAGATCATTAAGCTACTAGTCAAGATCTAAATCCAGAATTTCAACTGATTATAATTAATTTAAAGCCTCCAAATAATTGAAACAATAAATCGGGCAATTATTCCTTTAACACATGAAGTATAACATTTATTAATCCTAAAATTCCAGAAGATTTACTTTAAGTCTAAAACATCCTAAAACTCCCTTCTCCCGAGTTTCACAATTTTTGGATTAGATTTAGTGCTTAAAATAACTAAATTACATTTTTATCCTAATCTGACATCTCAACTTTCGAGGTACCTAACTACCTCCAATACCTTCACTATTTCAACCAGAGGGTTTTCATCATATCATCCCCCTCTCCTCCAAATTTCAAGGGCATACAAGAGCTTTTGCTCCTATGTCCTTCACAAATCTCAAACTCCCACCCGTTGGATTTGAGCCAATCTCTTAGGGTAAAATCCACCCTAAGCTACACCATGTTACCCAAGAGGGTAGACATAGACTCAACAAATCAGTGGCCAACAACTTCAGCCTCTTTTGAGGAGATTTGTCCACTCCATCTCCAATCGTACTTTTCCCCAAAGTACCCCTCACTAAGACCTATCTAGGACTTGATACTTCCCTATTCAAAACTCGACCAATCGAGTTGAAATTTTGTACAGATCTTAATATTGATGCCAGGGACCACCACCCAAAATTTGGGGGAGTTTGGACTTAATTTCATCTCCTAATTAATTTTATATTGTTTATTAAATTTTTACAAAAACTTTAGGCAAAAGTTCTCCAAAAATTCTCATTTTTGGACAGCCTCTCGATATACATATTATAGACCCCCAGTCCAAATTTCAAGTCATTTGGACATGTTATGAACCGTGGGCAACCATTTTAATTTCTGGTTAGCCTAGGTCTTGATCCCACCAAAATGAGTGCTGTGTTCAAACCACTCACCAAAATTGAATAAAATCAATTTTAAATTAAAGTAGACCCCGAGGGCTACAACTTTTGTGTCTGGTCATTTTTCCTAAATCGGCCTCTAAGTGCCTCGTTTTGCAGCCTCAAAAATACATTCAAATAACCTATTTTTCCATTATGTACTATATAATAATCTATGTATTATATATTAAATCTACTGTTCATCTTCTTCATGAACCCGAACAGACACAGGAAAACATTTTTTTTTCCTGTAAGCATTTCGTGGTCCGTCGCCGGCCGTTCGGTCACTTCCCTGGCCAGCCACCACCACCACCACCTCTATTGAGGCGATGGCTAGCGGTCGGCGGTGGTTTGGCCGCCGGAGGTGGCGGTTTCCGGCGAACTCAAAATATCTTTTTCATGGTTTTTCCATGAAAACGAGAGATGGGTCCGGCTCCGTTGAGCGCGAACCTCCTTTCTAAAAATCCTAAGATCTACCCATGAAAGAGAAGGAGTAGAGGAGGACCTTGTTCGCGGTTTGAAGGCGAGAAGAACGTCGGGGTGCCATGGCGCGGTGGTGGCGTTTGCTGAACTTCTCCTACAGCAAGAACAAAGGTCTGATCCGATTACTTGAGCGTGTAACCTTCTCCTCTTGCCCAGGTGGGCTTTTATAAATCAGGAAGTGGGAAGGTGAATGGGTAAAACCATTATGGCCATGAAGTTCCCCCCCCCCCCCCCTTGACGTTTCGGTTACAGTGAAGGGATAAGAAATGGTGGAAACTGAACAGGTGTGTCCAGCTGGCGGTTTTCTATTGGACCACCTTTTCCTCATTTATCATATAATTATCGAAGGAAAACGGCCGGAAGTTACTCCTGGTGTAACTTCCCACACCAGCATTTATTACCACGCGTGTTGGAATAATTTCGGGCCTGAACCGTCGTTTCGGCCAATGTCACGGGCGTGACACATAGGTCACGGGCGTGACAGGCCCGGATAGCCAATTCTGGGTTCGACGATCGTCGAACTGAGTTCGACGATCGTCGATGGATGGTCACGGGCGTGACACCTCGGGTCACGGGCGTGACAGGCCCGAACGGCAGATTGTGGGTCGACGATCGTCGAATTGAGATCGACGATCGTCGAAGGCTGGTCACGCCCTAGGTCACGGGCGTGACCTCTAGGTCACGGGCGTGACATGCCCGAACGGCAAATTTCGAGGTCGACGATCGTCGAATTGAGATCGACGATCGTCGAAGGCTGGTCACGCCCTAGGTCACGGGCGTGACACTCATGTCACGGGCGTGACATGCCCGGGCCGCAAGCTCGACGATCGTCTCACGGCGATCGACGATCGTCGATGGGGTCACGCCCATAGTCACGGGCGTGACACCTTGGTCACGGGCGTGACATGCCCAGACAGCACGTTCGACGATCGTCTCGTGGAGATCGACGATCGTCGAAGTAGTCACGCCCAAGTCACGGGCGTGACGGGTCGGTCACAGGCGTGACCAACCCTTGACCCGAAAACTCGGTCGATTTATTTTCACTTTTTACGCTCCCTGGGGTTCTGACTCGACCAACCGACTCCTAGGGGTCTAGCCGGAAATGGGATGTTACAAATCCCAATAAACAAAACAAAAATTTCGTCCCCGAAATTGAGGTTGAGCCTATGGGGATTTCTATCGGAATAAATTAAACTTGTAACATCCCATACGATCTTTCTATTGGGTTCAGGCGACTGTTCGTTTGATAACTAAGACAATCTCCCCAATAAACAAAAGATTAGCCCCTACCTTTCTGATTAAGTGCGCATGCCTAGGTCCTGGATTTTCCGTATCTAGTCTTAACATTCCAAAACAAGAAGGCAATCTATAGTATACCGAGAGGTGGTGAGATGTACCTGACTGAACAACTCCGGGTATCTTTGCCTCATCAGATCCTGCGGTTCCCATGTGTGCTCCTCCTGACCGTGGTTTCTCCACAGAACCTTGACTAAGGGGATCTTCTTGCGCCGCAAGATCCGCACTCCTTTGTCGTCGATCCGAACCGGCTCCAAGTGAACAGATCGGTCTGAAGCTACCGGCCCTTCGGTGGTCAAAATCCGCTGCTCCGGGCGTAGTAGAGCCCTTCTCAGCGAAGAGATATGGAAGACGTCGTGTAGAGCTGCCAGCTCCGGTGGCATCTCTAGCCTGTAGGCTAGGGGTCCGATCCGCTCCAGGATCCGGTAAGGGCCCATATACCTAGGGCTGAGTTTCTTCCTCCGACCGCGCACCCGTGAGACTCCGTGCATGGGCCGGATCTTCAAGAACACTCGATCCCCTACCCGAAACTCCACCTGACGATGTCGGGCGTCATAGTATTTAGCATGTCTGCTCTACGCCTCCAACATCCTATCTCTGATCAGTCTCACCTGAGCCTCGGTGTCTTCAACGAAATCCGATCCCAGCAGCTTTGGATCCTCGTCCTGAACCCAAGAAAGCGGGGTCCTACATTTTCGTCCATACAAGGCTTCATAAGGCGCCATCCTGATGCTGGACTGGTAGCTATTATTGTAGGAGAACTCGACCAACGATAACATCTTCTCCCACGGCTCCCCTCGGTCCAGTATACACAGTCGTAGTAGATCCTCCAACGTCCTGTTGGTGCGCTCTGTCTGCCCGTTTGTCTGAGGGTGGAAGGCCGTGCTAAAAGTCAACCGGGTGCCCAAATATGCCTGCACTGACCGCCACTCCCTGGATGTAAACCGTCCATCGCGGTCCGATACTATCGTCCGGGGCACGCCATGATACCGGACATACTGCTCCACAAACTTCCGTACCAACACTCCCACCGAGTCATCCTTCCTGATCGGTACAAAGCGGGCCACCTTCGTCAACCGATCAACAATCACCCAAATCGAGTCGTTCCCCGTCCGAGACCGGGGAAGACCATGTATAAAATCCATCGCTATATCGTCAAACTTCCACTCCGGTACCGGGAGTGGCTGCAACAGTCCTGCGGGGTTCCTGCATTCCGCCTTCACCAACTGGCACGCCTCGCAATGGGTCACGAAGTACGTAATGTCCTTCTTCATGCCCGGCCAAAACATCGTCCTCTTCAAATCAGCGGTCATCTTTGTGATCGCCGGGTGTACCGAGTACCGGCTGCAATGCGCCTCCATCATAATATCCTCTCGGATCTGGCCTCCTGCGGGTATATATACTCTGCCTCTGAAGTGGAGCAAACCATCTCTCAGGGAATAATCTCCTGTCAAACCTTCCTCCAAAGCTCGGAACATCGGCTCCGCCCACGCATCTGTCCTCTGTCCGTCCCGAATGCGATCCCGAATATCGTTAATGGCCACTATCGATGCCAGATACTCCCTATACAGATCTGGGTCATCCTCGGACACTAGGGATATCTGCATATCTCTGAATGACTGGACTAGCTCCATGGACATAACCTGGGGCCCAGCTTCGGAAGTGGCAGCTCTCCGGCTCAACGCGTCGGCCACAACGTTTGCCTTCCCTGGATGGTAGTGCATCTCATACTGATAATCTGCTAAGAACTCCACCCAACGCCTCTACCTGATATTCAGCTCCTTCTGCGTGTCCACGTATTTCAGGTTCTTGTGATCGGAGAAGATATCGCAGTGGACTCCATAAAGATAATGACGCCAGACCTTCAGAGCAAAAACGACCGCTCCCATCTCGAGGTCGTGCACCGGGTAGTTCCTCTCATGGATCTTCAGCTGGCGGGAGGCATATGCTATGACATGTCCGTTCTGCATCAGCACCGCTCCCATCCCTTGGTATGATGCGTCGGTATACACCTGGAATCCCTCCCTTCCGGATGGAAGGGCCAGGATAGGGGCCGAGATGAGTCGGTCCTTCAGCTCCTGGAAAGCCGCCTGGCACTGCGGGGTCCAAACAAAAGGCGCCTCCTTCTTTTTCAAAGATGTGAGGGGGAGGGCAATCCGAGAGAACCCCTCCACGAACTTCCGGTAGTAACCGGCAAGTCCCAAGAAACTGCGTACATCGGTGGCTGTCCTCAGCTGCGGTCAATCGCGAACTGCCCGAATCTTTGCTGGATCTACTGATAACCCGGCTCCGCTGATGATGTGGCCTAGGAAGGCCACCTCCTTCAACCAGAACTGACACTTGCTGAATTTTGCATAAAGGCGATGCTCCCGCAACCTCTCCAAGGTCAGTGCCAGATGCCGAGTGTGCTCCTCCTCCGTCCTAGAGTAGATCAGGATGTCGTCTATGAATACTATGACGAACACATCCAAGTAGGCCTCGAAAACCCGGTTCATGAGACTCATGAACGCTGACGGAGCATTCGTGAGCCCAAAGGGCATCACGGTGAACTCATACAGGCCATATCTGCTACTAAAGGCCGTCTTCGGGATATCCTCCTCCTGGATCCGCAGCTGGTAGTATCCTGATCTCAAGTCCAGCTTCGAGAAATAATGGGCCCCCTCCAGCTGGTCGAATAATTCGTCTATCCGAGGGAGCGGATAGGTATTCCGGACGGTCAGCCTGTTTAGTGCTCGGTAATCGATGCACAGGCGGAGAGTCCCATCCTTCTTCTTCACGAACAGGACTGGTGCTCCCCATGGCGAGGAACTCGGTCTAACAAAACCTGCCTCAACTAATTCCTGCAACTGAGTCCGAAACTCTGCCAACTCCTTTGGGGCCATCCGATAAGGGGCCCTAGATGCCGGCTTGGCTCCCGGCACAAGCTGTATCTGAAAATCCTGCTCTCGGTATGGAGGTAGTCCTGGCAGTTTCTCTGGAAAGATGTCAGCGAAATCTCGCACCACCGGGATGTCTGTCACCAACTCCTTAACCTCCGCCATCTCAAATAGAATCTGATAGACCTCCTCTCCCTGCAGATGGGCCTTAACGGCCTGTACCGAAGATAAGAGTATACGAGAGACAGGTCTTATACCTTCGATGGTAATGAAAGAGTTCCCGTGTCTCACGGTGATCCTCTTTGCCTGGCAGTCAATCTGGGCATAGTTCCAGTGCAGCCATACCATGCCCAGGATCAGGTCGTAGTCCGTCAGCTTCAAAATCGTCGCTGGAGCCTCGAACGCTTTTCCACCAATTTCTGCCTCCATATTGCAGTGATCCGTGGTAAGGAGCTCAGATCCATCTGGCAGTCGCACCCTCATCCTCGAGCCTGTGAACCGCTCCACACCTTCCAGTCCTTCCACGAACGACTCCGATACAAAGGAGTGAGTAGCTCCAGTATCGAACAGCGTGCGGGCAGGCTTGCCGCTGATGAACACTATACCTGGGGTGATTAAATATCTTAGGGTTCTATAAAGAATTTTCTTTCCTTGTTAATCTATCTAGTGCGGTTCTGAGTTTTAACAACTTAAAGGGAGATTCTATGAAAATAAAGAAATATTGCAGCGTACCTGCGATGACCTGCTCCGGATTTCGAGGCTGCGCAAGGTCCAAAGCATATACCTGCTCTCTTTCCTGTCTACGATCTCCCCACTGGTATCCACGACCACGCCCGCGTCCTCGGCCTCCATAATGCTGAGCTGGTGGGCCGCCTTGATGTGCTGGAGGTGGTGCCCCCCTCATGGGGCAGTTCCTCCGATTGTGCCCAATCTGATGACAAAGAAAACACTCTAGTGGGGGATACGCCATTCCCCCGGGTCTCGGCATCTCCTGCATCCGAAGAGGGGGAGGGGCTAATACCACCTGTTCCCTCGGCTCCGGCCTCACGTCCTGACGAGGCTGGTCCTCTGTCCTCCTCCCCTCTAGTACAGCACCCTGCCGCTGGTCATTCCTACCTCTCCGTCCCTGATCCTCTGCTGGCCGCTTCCGGCCCCGGGTGGCGTGCTAATCTGCCTCAATCCTTTTGGCCATCTCCAAGATCCGGGAGATGGGCCCGTCAGATACGAACAACAGAGCCTCCCTCAAGTCCTCCCGTAGGCCCTTATAGAACCTCCTGATATACCCTGCCTCGTCCAGCTGGTAGGAATCTGCATATCGAGCCAGATGGTCAAACTCTCGATGGTACTCCACCACGGTCCGAGTACCCTACTTCAGCTGTAAGAACCGCTCCTCCAAATCATCCCTAGCCGACTGCGGAACGAAATGCTCCAGCAGTGCGGCCCTGAACTCCTCCCAAGTAACCTCTGCAACCTCCCTATCAGCAAATGTCGTGTCCAACAGCGTCTTCCACCACCTCTTTGCATGGGACTCCAGGCAGGAGACAACCAGAGCCACCCTCTCCTCCCATAGACACCGAATCCCGGACAGCATCTTGTACATGATATCTAGCCACTCTTCCGTCCGAACAGCCGACTCGGTCCCCAAATAGGACGGGGGAGCCAGTCCTCGGAAGATGCTTAGCCAGTTGGCCCCCGGATTTGGCTGCGGGGCCGGAACCTGCTGGGCCCTGAAGGCCTCCAGGATGGCAGTCAGAGTCTGTCCCATATCTGACTGAAGGAAAGGAGTGGGGATCGGTGGAGGTGGTGCAACTCCCTGTGTCTGCTGAACTCCGCCTTGTGGCGTAGGCTGCGCTGGAGGCTGCGCAACAAAAACACATGCTGAGAAAACGTTCAAATATTACCTAAAGGTGGACAATTTATATGTGATCCCCATATGGGCACACCACTGCTTCCGCTGCTTAGTTTGTCCCCAAACTAAACTCGAGCGGGGGTGACCTAGGGTTTGTGGACTGCTACTTCCGTCTGATCGATGTTTGCCTCTGATACCACTTGTAAGACCCCCCTTTTTTTTTCTTTTTCAACCACCAGGGTCTTAGGCCCAGAACCGCCGCTTTGCGGTGACTCCTTCATGTCCTGAAGGGTCATCACCACAAGGCGCCGATTCTGCCGGCCAATTCGATCGCAGAAAGGTAGCACAATTTAACAGTAAGAGCAATGTAGTCCACAATAATAAGATCACATATATATAATAAAGCTCCACGAAGGGAGTGTCCACAGAAACATCAGAGTGCAGCATAATGTAAAACTAGAAATAAGGGCATAAGCCCTGTACATCAGAGTCCTCACTACAATATCACTCATGCGGAAGCAAACACTAGAAACTACTCAGGGTCGAGACTCACGGTCCCGGCTGTGTGAACTCCGGAGCTAGACTGCCCCATCTCTAGGCGCACCGATCTCTGGGGCTGCTCCTCCATGCTGGGCTCCACGATTCCCTAAATGATGGGGTTCGAAAACCGTTAGTCATAAAGACTAAGCCCTATCATCCCCTATCCCTTCCCCCATGACTCCTAGGTACCGAGCGGGGAGGAAGAAAGGGAAGGACATGAAGGTAGAGATTAAACATGAAACAGATGGCAGCGGAAACTAATCTAGCAAGTTGTATTAGGTGAGCAGTTAATAAATTGTTATAATAGGCCTAGCAGTAAGAAAAGCAATTATATGAATTTAAACCTTCACTTATGCGAGAACACATAAGCAAAAGGGATCTTTTGCAAGGCTCCCATCGTATAGAATGTCCCATACCACTTATACGTTGGGGGTGTCGGTTATCAAACAACAATGGTTGTTATATATTGAAATTAACCTTTGATTTATAAACTTGCCCATACAAGCTTATAGATCAAGGGGTCGTTTTGCAGGTCCTAATGTATAAGCGTCCCATACCACTTATACTTTAGGTGTCAGGGTTAAATGAATCGATTATGCTATGACATGCTAGTGGGTATGATGAAACATGCAAGTGCAACTCACACACCCGACTCTGTGCACACAGACCTTTAGTTCCCCCTTTCGGAGCCGTTACCTCCCAGGATATTTCCGTAGTGGCAGACGAAAGCGGTGGGTTGGGCCTCGCCCACCTCCAAAACCAGTAAAAGCACCACTGGTCTGACCTATCGTACGCCTCAACGCTTGGTGCACTAAGCGGACGCCTGCGTACTCTTGCCGGCTGGCGCACCGGACTTCATTTGGCGGAGTGCTAATCACCCCGCCGAGTCAACGATATCGGTGTCGGTGCAATCGAACTCCCCGATATCGAAAGACCCACCACCTTAACTTTTCCTATCTTATGCACATGCAAGTTTAATCGCAAACACACAAAAACCGAGCCGAAGCTCCCCGGACCAAACGTCCGTCTCCAACCAACCGAGCCGAAGCTCCCCGGACCATCCCGTCCGTCTCTTAACCAACCGAGCCGAAGCTCCCCGGACCCAAACGTCCGTTTCCAGATCACCCGAGCCGAAGCTCTCATCAATCTTCCTGTTCCAACAGTGTTTGTGAAAAGTGCAATCCTAGTTACTAAGTTACTCTTGCCAGTTTATTATTACAGTTTACGTTAGCCCAGGACTGCCCCCGGTATACCCCGTGAAGGGCTCTCAAGGGGCACTAGGAACCAAGACGGCGGCATTACGGCCCGAAGTTCCCTTTCGCAAGGCACTTAATATTATTGGTTTATTTCCCTTAACCCATTCCTTTCTCACATTACGATAGACTATCCTAGGGTGATTTTTAAACCTTCCACTCTTCGGGGAAGATGATCTTTCGCCAAACCCGAGCACCTCTTAACTCTAGCTATCACTACTACTCTCTACTCTTCATATTTTCCTATTGTAACTTCCTCCACAAATGTCCACCCAGACAAAATGTTTAACTCCAAAAACTTCCTCAGATCAAGTCCTATTGCATTTCTCAAATTGCTATATACAGACCGACCTAGGCTACATGTCGAACCGGTTATGCAATGATCCATTACCCATCCAAATGCCCTAAATTATTTACTGGAGACTTACCATGATATGAATGTCCTAAATCCAGAAAATGGAAATTTTCCTAATTTATTTGGCATTTAATTAAATTCCTCGAAAATCCCAAGGGCTATCGGTTTGAACATGAACTACCCTAATTATTCATGCAAGATGTCCAGCAAATTTATGATAAATTGTAGGTTATCTCAGAAGGTTAAATCCTAAGTATCATAATTTTTCTAACATCAAAATGGCATGAAAGCTATTTTAGAAATAATCTCTAACTTCTATTGTTTATGAAGCAAGTACAGAAAATATTCTTCCAAAAATTATAAATAATTCATGACATGCAGATAAAGGCCTAAAATTAGCACTGGCCAAGTTTCATAATTTTCCAGCAAGAATTTTATCCATAATTAATTTTTAAACATAAAAGCCCTTTCTATCATCTGTGAATAAGGTACTAGATTTACTCAACATAAAATTCTATAAAACTCCAGGGATCATTGTGCTACTAATCAAGATCTAAATCCAGAATTTCAACTGATTATAATTAATTTAAAGTCTCCAAATAATTGAAACAATAAATCGGGCAATTATTCCTTTAACACATGAAGTATAACATTTATTAATCCTAAAATTCCAGAAGATTTACTTTAAGTCTAAAACATCCTAAAACTCCCTTCTCCCGAGTTTCACAATTTTTGGATTAGATTTAGTGCTTAAAATAACTAAATTACATTTTTATCCTAATCCGACATCTCAACTTTCGAGGTACCTAACTACCTCCAATACCTTCACTATTTCAACCAGAGGGTTTTCATCATATCATCCCCCTCTCCTCCAAATTTCAAGGGCATACAAGAGCTTTTGCTTCTATGTCCTTCACAAACCTCAAACTCCCACCCGTTGGATTTGAGCCAATCTCTTAGGGTAAAATCCACCCTAAGCCACACCATGTTACCCAAGAGGGTAGACATAGACTCAACAAATCAGTGGCCAACAACTTCAGCCTCTTTTGAGGAGATTTGTCCACTCCATCTCCAATCGTACTTTTCCCCAAAGTACCCCTCACCAAGACCTATCTAGGACTTGATACTTCCCTATTCAAAACTCGACCAATCGAGTTGAAATTTTGTACAGATCTTAATATTGATGCCAGGGACCACCACCCAAAATTTGGGGAGTTTGGACTTAATTTCATCTCCTAATTAATTTTATATTGTTTATTAAATTTTTACAAAAACTTTAGGCAAAAGTTCTCCAAAAATTCTCATTTTTGGACAGCCACTCGATATACATATTATAGACCCCCAGTCCAAATTTCAAGTCATTTGGACATGTTATGAACCGTGGGCAACCATTTTAATTTCTGGTTAGCCTAGGTCTTGATCCCACCAAAATGAGTGCTGTGTTCAAACCACTCACCCAAATTGAATAAAATCAATTTTAAATTAAAGTAGACCCCGAGGGCTACAACTTTTGTGTCTGGTCATTTTTCCTAAATCGGCCTCTAAGTGCCTCGTTTTGCAGCCTCAAAAATACATTGAAATAACCTATTTTTCCATTATGTACTATATAATAATCTATGTATTATATATTAAATCTACTGTTCATCTTCTTCATGAACCCGAACAGACACAAGAAAACATTTTTTTTTCTTGTAAGCATTCCGTTGTCCGTCGCCGACCGTTTGGTCACTTCCCTGGCCAGCCACCACCACCACCACCTCTGTTGAGGCGATGGCTAGCGGTCGGCGGTGGTTTGGCCGCCGGAGGTGGCGGTTTCCGGCGAACTCAAAATATCTTTTTCATGGTTTTTTCCATGAAAACGAGAGATGGGTCCGGCTCCGTTGAGCGCGAACCTCCTTTCTAAAAATCCTAAGATCTACCCATGAAAGAGAAGGAGTAGAGGAGGACCTTGTTCGCGGTTTGAAGGCGAGAAGAACGTCGGGGTGCCATGGCGCGGTGGTGGCGTTTGCTGAACTTCTCCTACAGCAAGAACAAAGGTCTGATCCGATTACTTGAGCGTGTAACCTTCTCCTCTTGCCCAGGTGGGCTTTTATAAATCAGGAAGTGGGAAGGTGAATGGGTAAAACCATTATGGCCATGAAGTTTCCCCCCCCCCTTGACGTTTCGGTTACAGTGAAGGGATAAGAAACGGTGGAAACTGAACAGGTGTGTCCAGCTTGCGGTTTTCTATTGGACCACCTTTTCCTCATTTATCATATAATTATCGAAGGAAAACGGCCGGAAGTTACTCCTGGTGTAACTTCCCACACCAGCATTTATTACCACGCGTGTTGGAATAATTTCGGGCCTGAACCGTCGTTTCGGCCAATGTCACGGGCGTGACACATAGGTCACGGGCGTGACAGGCCCGGATAGCCAATTCTGGGTTCGACGATCGTCGAACTGAGTTCGACGATCGTCGATGGATGGTCACGGGCGTGACACCTCGGGTCACGGGCGTGACAGGCCCGAACGGCAGATTGTGGGTCGACGATCGTCGAATTGAGATCGACGATCGTCGAAGGCTGGTCACGCCCTAGGTCACGGGCGTGACCTCTAGGTCACGGGCGTGACATGCCCGAACGGCAAATTTCGAGGTCGACGATCGTCGAATTGAGATCGACGATCGTCGAAGGCTGGTCACGCCCTAGGTCACGGGCGTGACACTCATGTCACGGGCGTGACATGCCTGGGCCGCAAGCTCGACGATCGTCTCATGGCGATCGACGATCGTCGATGGGGTCATGCCCATAGTCACGGGCGTGACACCTTGGTCACGGGCGTGATATGCCCAGACAGCACGTTCGACGATCGTCTCGTGGAGATCGACGATCGTCGAAGTAGTCACGCCCAAGTCACGGGCGTGACGGGTCGGTCACGGGCGTGACCAACCCTTGACCCGAAAACTCGGTCGATTTATTTTCACTTTTTGCGCTCCCTGGGGTTCTGACTCGACCAACCGACTCCTAGGGTCTAGCCGGAAATGGGATGTTACACTTCCACTGCTAGTTTTTCCTCAAACTAAGCTCACGCGGGGTGGCCTAGGGTTTTGTTGACTTCTTCTCTTTGAATCGATGTTTCCTCTGATACCAGTTTGTAAGACCCCATTTTTGCTACACAACTGGGTCTTATTCCCAGAATCGCCGTTTTGTAGTGACACCGACACACAGGAAGATCGCCACTACAAAATGCCAATCCTGCTGGCCTTAACGATCACCAAAGAAAGAGAAATATAATGATAGTTCAGTTAAATCAAAGTCCACATATCATATATAATCTATGAATCAGAAATCACAACAAGTCCACATGATGATATAAGTAATAGAAATAGATTAAGAAAATAGAAAGGCAATAATCAGGCTTATGCTCGATACATCGAATCCTCACTATAATCCTCTTGCGGAAGCTAAGTAAAGCTATCACTCACAGAGCTAGAGGCTGGTGCTCCTGTACTAGACTGGCCCACCTTTAGGTGCACCATACTCCGCTGGTGCTGCATCTCCTACTGATGCTCCTTGTCCCACATCCGGATCCCCTAAAATGTTTGGTCCGCTGACCATTTGTCAGAAAGACTAAGCCAACTATCATCCCCACCTCTCCCCCGTGACTCCTAGGCACCGTGCGGGAGGAGAGATAGGGATGCTTATGGAGAGTAAACAAAACCGATCACGTCAGAACTATCTAGCAGGTATATTGTAGCATCTATAATACTATATAAGGAAATGCAAGCTAACATTTCTATAATAATAAAGCAGTAATGTAAACGAGTGAGCAGAGTAGTAAGTACATGTAATGTAGACAATGAAATAAGTAACCATAACTTATACGAATGCTTATAAAAACTTATAAGTTAAGGGATCTTTTGCAAGGGTCCCATCGTATAAAAAGTCTCATACAAATTTATACGATGGGGTGTTAGGTTATATGCAAGTATGAGTGTGGTGATATGTTGTGCCATAATTCATGTAAGTGCAACACATGCACACGGCTCTATGCGCACAGACCTTTAGTTTCCCCTTATTTGGAAGCAAGCATCACTCCCAGGAGCCTCCGAAGTGGCCATCAGGGACAGTGGGTCGGGCCCCCAACTCCTAGACGGGTATCCATACTACTAGGCCTAGCCCTACACATGCCTCTGAAGGACACACCAGAGTCACCACGTACTATGCTGACCCACCGCCAATATTTTCCTTGGCTAAGTGTAAACCACACCCGCCGAGTCAGCATATCGACGTCGGTGTGAACCACTGCCAAATACCGAAGACCCACCACTTTATGCACATGCAATCATGAATTTACCAAGCCACCTAATCCCCAGACTATGCTGTCTATTATAACTATCTTCTGAGCCTTCGGCTCGCCGGGCTAACCCTTCCATTTCCACAACCACCGAGCCTACCTTCTGGATATCCTAACCAAGCTAACCTCCTAAGACATCGGGGTGAGTGAAAGTGATATCCTATTTTACTTATTGCTCTTTATTATTTATTCTTACAGTTTAGGTTAACTTTGAACTACCCAGTGTATTCCTTTTGAAGGGCTCTTACGGGGCACTTGGAACTATGATGGTAGCTGAAGCCAATCATTCCCTTTCTCAACGCACTTACTATTATTGATATCTACCCAGGTCCTAATCCCATTTAATGTTATACTAAGTCTAACCCTAGTGTGTTTTAACTTTCTCTCTCTCCTTAGGAAAGACGATCTTTCGTTGATCCCGAGCACCACTTAACACTAGTCATACCAATACACTCCCCATCACGAGTCCCAATGATGAACTCAATTTCACTTTAAAAAATCAGTATATCATTAAACCAACTCCCTATGTCCTTCCTACATGCTAACACAATTCTGCAGTTTTAGTATATGCAGACCAACCTAAGATATATGATGAGCATGAGTGGTGACCCCTTACAATATTAATCCAAGTGACCTAAGATTATTACTGGGGGTCTATCATGACATTTTAGACTAAATCCAAAAAATAGTATTTTTCCTAACTTAATTGTTATTTAATTAATTTTTTGCACAGTAAGGCCAACAATTCTTTTGAACATCAAGTACACTTTTCTATCTAGTTAAGGCCTAATAAAAATTATGTCTGGTGCATGTCATCAAAATAACAATAAATATTAAAATTCATAGTTTTCCAAAATGAAGATGACCATCAATTAATTATTGAATAAACAACTACAATGTTAGGATAAATAAGGGAAAAATAGAATCAACCTTTCAAAATTTATCAGAATATTAATAGATTAAAAATATGATCAGAAAAGTCCATGGAACAAGAATTATTATTTTTCAACATCATTTGGTCCCAAAAATAAATAATTTAAAATAAAATAATATTAAGCACCTTGTGAAGCAACCCATATAGAAAGTCCTCCAATAATTCTATAAAAATTCACATAGCTCAAGTATGACTTAAAAGGTCCTTCTACCAAATTGCATAAGTTTTCAATGAGTAGATATCTCTCAATAAATTCCTTAATGATTTGGGCTACTAAAAGGGTTGTGAATCAAATATCTCAAATACTTATCTAAAATTCAACCTAAAATATCCAGAGCCTAATAGCAATATTATTTTACCACTGCCTAAATTTCAAGATCATCCAAGGTCTTATGATGCAGTAATAAGTTCAAATGTAAAAGTGCCCTAAATGGTCCTAAGTTGTTATAAGGGGGATGTAAATTCTAAAAGTCATAGAATTACTTCCTAGGGTTATTTACCATCCTAAAATCACATGGACTAAACTCCAAGTCCATACAAGGACATATCACCCTATGTCCTTCACACACCCCCAAAGTTCAACCCTAGGGTTTGAACTAGGGTCCTAGGGCAAATCCACCCTAATCCACCCCAAACTCCAAGTGAGGGTATTTCAACTAACCTTGAGGCTCTGGCCAAAGTCCCATCCCCTTTGGGTGAGAATTGGCTCCTCTATGCCCAAACACCCTTTTGGCCTAATTTACCCTTGCGGGACCAAACATGGTCACACCAAAGCCTATTCCATTCAATCCCAAATAGGCTGAAAAATTTTACTAGGCCCATATCATGACCCTAAGAACTATACACCAAAATTTTGTGGGATTATGAGGTCATTAGACCCACTAATTAAATCTTACACGGTTCATTAAATTTTTACAAAAACTGTAGATTTTTTTTTCCAAAAATTACCATTTTTGGATATGTTATAGGTATAGATAAAAGTGACCCCAAGTCCAAATCTCAAGTCATTTGAATTGCTGGATTGATGGGGGCACTCAATTTAGTCTCTGGTCAAGCCTATGTATAGGCTGCACCATTTTGAGTGTTGTAGTCAAACCACTGACCCATATTATTGAAACCAATTTTAAAATATACTAGACTTCAAGCCCTATAACTTTCAGATTAACCATTTTTATTGTAGAGGGCTCTAAGTATTTTTAATATTTAATTCAAGCAGTATAATTTATGTGACAAAATGAAACATTAATAATATTAATATTAATTAATATTTAACCGACGGCTCGAATCTTGGAGAAAGATTGGACAGAATCTGTTCATCTCCTTCCTTGAGACGACGGTCCCGATTCCTCCATCGTGGAGCAACTTTACGCCGCATTTCCCTGCATCCAAACTTCCTCCCTAGCCAGCCTACGCCACCACCACCTCCATCGAGCTGGGGGCTATTGATTGGCGGCGACATGGCCGCCGAAGGGGCTGTTTTTGGCGAACCCGCAACCACTCAAATCTCATGGAATTTCTTCAAAATTTCTCACTAGATCGAGCTCAATTGAGCCCAATATCTCCCTATTTGATCTAAGAAGCAAGCACATAGGGAGAGGGGGAGAAGTCGACCTTTTGGGAGGCCTAAAGCCTTGCCGATCGGCGGGACGCCATTGTCGGTGGTGGTGTCAACTGGTGCTCTGCAACTGTACAGCCAAACGACTTGGTTAATTCAGGTAAATGGTGGAAACGATTCCTCTGAGTCCAGTGAAGCTTTTAAAAGGAGCAATTGGGGGAGAGGAGGGGCCAAGCTTGATTTCATAATTAATGGCCATGAAAGCCATTTTCGGCCAATGGAATTCTCTGAATTAAGCCCCTGGGTGGCCGGCCATGGCTATTCAACTCCTCAAAACTGATTTGGGGGAGTGTATCCTGCCTTTGGAATCAATTGGAGAGGCCCTTGGTCTTTCATGGCAATGAATGGCCTTTACTTCCCATTTTCTCTCCTCCATTAAAGGGGAAGTGGTGCTTTCTCTCTCCTAGTCACTAATTCTAGAAAATGGGTGTATTTTTGGGTAATTATAACACTCATGAGGCTAGTGGGCAACCTTAGTTTGTCTTGGCCCAAGTGGCTTGGGCTTCAGCTAGCCTTTTAGGCTAGTTTGACCTAATTCAAGGGTGGAGTTGTCCTTAATCAAAATGACCTTTTGGGTGGACCCTAATGGGTCCTTGGTGACCCATTGGCCTCCCCTAAGGTCTAGGGAGACTTGGGTAGGGTTGGTTGGGCAACTTGAAGGCCACTTGACCCTTAGTTAGGGCACTTTGACCATTTTAGGGCTAGTGTTGACTTGGGTCAACTTAGCCTCTTTGGTTGACCCCAATGGATCCTTGGTGACCCATTGGCCTCTCATAGGGCTTGAGAAGATCTAGATGGGTCCCTTTAGCTAAGGGGAGGTCAATTGGCCATATGTGAGCTCAGTTGACCTAATTAGAGTTTGGTTTGACTTAGTCAACTTGCCCCTTTTTGGGTGACCCCAATTGGTCCTTGGTGAACCATTGGCCTCCCCTGGGGTTAGGGGTGCCATGGTGGGGGTTATGGAGTCAAGTTGAAGCTCTAATGTCAAACCCTATGGTGGGTAACTAAAAATTACTATTTGTAGCCCATGGTGATTTTCATCTTCATGCCAAAGTTCATTTGTTCTTCTCGGGCTACCTAGGGTTTTTTCATGACCTAGTCATGAAAAAACCCCTCCTAGGGGTCTAGTTGTTTGAGAGATGTAAGAAGATAAGGGCTTGGGATATGGGTAGATACCACAAATAATAAGTACCTTGTGAAAGGGAGCTTTGGGTCATCGTAGTTCCTAGTGCCCTCGAGTGCCCTTCACAGGGAATGCCCTGGGCAGTCTAAGGTTAACCTTAATCCGTAAGACTAAAATGTTAAATATTAATTAGTAAAAACTAGTATTTCACTTTCACTCACCCCGATGACTCGGGAGGTTTGCTTGGTTGGGTTATTCGAGCGGTAGGCTCGGTGGTTATGGATGTGAGCAAGTTAGCCCGGCGAGCCATAGGCTCAGAAGATAGTTGTAGCGGACAGGTTAGTCTGGGGAGCCAATGGATCAGAAATTCATGGGTGCATGTGCATAAAGTTGCGGGTCTTCGGTATTTGGCGATCGTTCACACTGACGTCGATACGATGACTCAGCGGGTGTGGTTTACACTTAGCTAAGGAAAAGACTGCTGGTTGGTCAACATAGTACGTTGTGACTCTATTGTGTCCTTCAGAGGTATACCTAAGGGCTAGGCCTGGTAGTGTGAATACTTGCCTAGGAGTGGGGTGGCCCAACCCACTATCTCCGTTGGCCACTATGGAGGCTCCTGGGAGTGAAGCTAGCTTCCAAATTTAGGGAACTAAAGGTCTGTGCACATAGAGTCGTGTGTGTGTGTTGCACTTTCATGAATAATGCATAACATATCAAAACACACATACTTGTATAAAAACAGACACCCCAACGTAAAAACTAGTATGTGATTGCTTATACGATTGGAGCCTTGCAAAAGACCCCTTAACTTATAAGTTTGTAAGGGCATTCATATAAGTTAAGGTTAATTATTTACCTGTTACTTTTTTTTATTGTGCACCTTACTTTTTACCCCCTTTTTTACTCTACTTGATATAGAACTGTTAGTTTAGATTCTTGTAAATTATATACTATATGATCTGTTAGCTTAGGATCACCGTCACCTGCTTTTGACTACTCTCCACCATCATAGCTTTTCTATCATTCCTCCCGCACGGTGCCTAGGATCCACTGGGGGAGGGGTGGGGGAAATTAGGCTTAGTCTTTTTACTAACGTTCGGTGTACCAAACATTTCAAGGGCTCCAGATGGGAGACAAGGAGAAGTAACATGAGATGCAGCACCAGCGGAATACGGTGCATATGGAGGTTGGCAAGTCTAGTACGGGAGCACCAACTTTTGGCTACGTGAGCGTTAGTTTTACATAGCTTCCGTGAGAGTGTTGTAGTGAGGACATGATGTACCGGGCATGAGCCCATTTATATTTCCACTTTATTATTCTGTTTCAGTACCTTATCTCTGTGGACTTTGCTGTGATTCATGCTTATATATATATATATATATATATGTGTGTGTGTGTGTTGATTTTGTGGACTTGACTTGTTTGTACTTCTACTCCGTTGATGATCATCAATGCCGACAGAATCAGCGTTTTATGGTGGAGACCCTCCCAAGTGTCAGTGTCACCGCAAAACGGTGATTATGGGCGTAAGACCCGGTAGCATAGCAAAAAAATGGGGTCTTACAAATTGGTATCAGAAGCAACCTCGATCTGAAGAGTAGAACTCCACAAAACACTAGGACACCACGCACAAGCTTAGTTTGGGGACAAACTAGAAGCGGAAATAATGGTGTGCCTATAAGGGGAATCACACGCAAAATTCCACTTTTTTTCATTAATTCCACTTGTACATCAACTAATAATTGGAATTTTCCTTATAGCCTTCGGCGAACCCTAACCCTCAACAGGGTACACCTCAGGCACATAACATGGTTCCACCCCCGTTGACTCAAACTCCGTTACAGCATAAGGAGATAGGACAGACCTTAATGGCCATCTTTGAGGCTTTCAGGGCTCAGCAGGCTCCAGCTCCTCAGCCAAATCCTGGGGCTAACTTGCTGAGCTTCTTCTGGGGGCTTTTTCCTCCATCCTACCTCGGTACAGAGTCAGCAGTCCGTACGGAGGAGTGGCTAACATTATCTAAGAGATGCTAGATGGAATTTGATGCCCGACGGAGGAGGCAGTAGCCTTGGTAGTTTCCTGCTTGGATTTGCACGCGAAGAGATGGTGGAAGTCACTATTAGACACCACCTTTGCTGGAGTGGTTTGCAAGGACATTTCCTGGGAGGAGTTCAGATTAGCTCTATTGGAGCATTTTTTACCACAGTCTGCGGGGGATGAGTTGGTGGATAGGTTCCTGTAGTTGAGGAAGGGCAATAGGATGATGTTGGAATATTACCGGGCATTCACACATCTAGCCCGCTTTGCGGAATCATATCAGCTGAACGATGCGAGCTGTGCGAAGAGGTTCTACAAGGGCCTTCATGATGACATGAGGCAGACCCTCCTCTTCATTTCTAACGAGAGCTTGGCAAGGATCTTAGAGATGGCCAAGAAGCTGGAGGCATACCAGCTTATAGTCCGGGACCGGAAGATACCGACGAATGAATTAGTGAATAGAGGCAGGAGAAATCAGACCAGAGGTCATGTCATAGGGAAAAGGTGGAATGGAGATCAACCATGCAAGGAGGACAAGCAAGAGCAGAGGAACCAGGTGGTGTTAGCTCATCAGCCCTTACAGATGCGGGAGATGTTGAGGGCAGTGGAAAAGGCATCGACATGCTTCCTGTGCAACGAGCTGAGGCAAATGCGGAGGAACTTCCCCATGAGGGAAGCACCCCCACGAGCACTTCAAGATGCCCCACCTGCATGGCACTTTGGTGGTCGATAGGAGGAGCGGGCAATTTTAGGGTATTGATCACAGATAGTATAGAGGGCAGGTATATGCCTTCGATCTGGCTCAGCCTCAGAACCCGGAGCGGGTGATAGCAGGTACGCCAGTGATTTAAGTTTCTTTCCTTTCAAGAAGCTAGATTACATAAATATAGAACAGTAGAATTAGGGAAGAATTTGAAACTAGATATCTAAGAGGAAAAACTTAACTAACTCAAGTGATGCAGGCCAATTGTTTTAATTGATTAAACTACGTGCTTTTGGGATCGCTCTAAAATAGATAAGTAGCATGCATGATCTCTCTAAAACACCACCGATTATTCAATCAATTTAACAACACACAAAAGAAAAGGGTCGCTACCCCTTTTAGAGATATATCAAGGGCTATATGCCAATGTTTGCTAAAGCGAATAGGACCTACCCGATCCAGACAATTAGCAATTCAAATTAAATCTATCCGCAAACATTCACAAATCCAATTAGAGAGGGTTCAGACTAAAATAGCAATTTAAAATGAAGTCCAAAATCTATCCCAAATTAATTAAATACGAGGGTGGCCAAATCACTTGACCTCAAGGAGAAATAAGGTTAAGGAAACTCATTTCCTCTAGCGTTCACAAGATTTACCCGATCCAAGTTATACAAAAATATTCAGAAGAATAAATGCTTAAAAATCATATTTTAATTGAGGCACTAATTTCAATATAAATTTGAACTATTTACTAGCCTTCTAAGCCACCAAACCTCACAAATATTATAGAAGAAGTCACACAAGAGAGGTTTAGAAATCATTACTGAAAGTCTTTGATTACAAGGGTAGCTAATCACCTATAGGGGGGGGGGGTGAAAAGGTTATTGCAGTCTTTTAAGGTTCTTTAAAATCTTCTATGACTTATGTCCTACTATGTATACTTAATTCAGCTTTCAAGAACACAAAACTCAGCACAGTAAAACACAAGACACAGCACACCAGATTTTTATAGTGGTTCCCAAGTGTATGCTACATCCACTGTCCCTCTCAGCCTTTCTAACAGTATGTTAGACAATACACTTCTCTAAAAACCTATGGCTCCTCAGTGATTACAGCACGATACCACCTGATCAGTAAGTCTCCACTGAGACTTAAAACACTAGCTCATAGCCCTCCAAACAGTAATCTCCTGACAACAAAACACAGACGCAAATGCCCTTTACACAGTCTGGGAGAAACAGCCCCACACCGATCCATACAGGGATCTAATCAAAGGCCCACGACCCTAACACAGATCTCACAGATCCTTCTCATAGCCTTTATAATTTAGGCTTTATAATAAGATCACATAGATCTCTCACATAGCCTAATCAATCTAGGCCTCAACACAGATCTATCACAGATCCACTGATTTTGAAAGAGTTGTTGATTTGACTCAAGAGAAATTATTCTCTGAGTCAATTTCTTCCTGGGCTAAGTAAATCTCATCCCTATCTACTTCCCAGCAATAAGAATAACAATCTTCGACTATCTGTGGCTTGTGCTGGAAGTTCCTAAGGAACTTGATCCTGTTCTTGCTGATGAAGGGGGATGATTAAGAATGAATGTCTTCAATCAACTAACCCTTATTGGTAGGAAATGAATTGCTCTGCCTCTCTTTCTATCCAGAGAAAACTCTATACAGATATCTTCTTCTTTTTCAATGATCCAGAGAAAGATCTTCAGATTTAGCTCGGCTTGGATCGTGAATCAACATCAGATAGGGCTTGCCTAGACTGATTCGACTTCCTCAGAGAGATCCTCTGTACTTGATGTAGTAGATGTTGATTGCACCAGTGAACTCAAAAACCCTTCAGATTTATCAATTTCAAGTTCTTGGTTCTGTAACAATGGCGGATGAAGACGACGATCTCCCACTTCTCGTTTTTAGATTGTTAATCAAAAAAATAAAATTTATCTCAATCTCAGCTGCTATTTATAATCCCATGGATTTGTGGGATGATTGACACGTGTCCCAGTTTTAAGAGTGGTAAAAACCTCAGCTTGATAAAATTTAGATTCACTATAGACTGATGACGATGTTAATGTCAATTTGCAGCATTTAAATAATGAATCTGGAATTCGTTGATTTGTTTACTTTGCTGATGTCAGCATCATTCTAGACTTGGAAAAATCAAGCATGATTTCAGAAATACTCAGTTCGACGAGCAAAAAACTCAGTTCGACGAACCCAGAGCTCAGCTCGATGAAATCAAGCATTATTCAGAAATCCTGAGTTCGACGAACTCAGAACTTAGTTCAACGAACCCAGAGCTCAGTTCGACAAAATCAAGCATCATTACAGAAATCCTCAGGTCGACGAACAAGTGAAAGCTGAGTTCGATGAACTATGAACTCAGTTCAACGAATTCAAAGCTCAGCTAGACGAAAAGTGGATAAGCAATACTCAACGATTCTGGACTTAGAATTTTCTTCAGCTCTAGGCATTGAGTGACATTGAGTGAATATGCCATACTCAATAAATCTAGACTTGAAAATATTTCAGCTCTGCTAGGTGTTGAGAGCGTTGAGCGTATATGCCTCACTCAACACTTTTTGTCTTGGCCACATTCTTTTGTCTGCTTAAAAAGTATTGAGAGCGTTGAGTGTATATACCTCACTCAATGATTTTTGCCTTAGCCATATTCTTCAGCTTTCTGTCAGATGGCGTTTAGACCGTTTAGTTTATAAGCATCACTCAATGCTTTTATACTTGCCTAAATTTCTACAATCTTGCCTTCTTGCTGAAGTTTGACGTTGACAGACTCAGCATGGCGTTGAGTTATGAAGCTTTACTCAATTCTTCTGGACTTAGTCGAATTTTTGGCTTCCACTACTCAGGCTTTGACATGATATCCTTGACTCAATGATTCTGGCCATATATCATTGAGTGAGTTGAGCTTATTCAATGCCTGTGGACTTAGCCATATTTCTGCTTTTTCAATACAGTAAGCTTTGACTGCCAGCCTTCACCTTGAGTCCACCTATCATTATCACTTGAACTATATGTCCAATCATAGTGATAAAGACCAACCTGTATGCATGAACTTAAACATACATCGAATATAACTATGCGTATACCATTAACCTGTTTGACTTCTTACAAATCTAGGAGATTGGGATCAATGGACCCAACAATCTCCCCATATTTGAAGAAGTCAAAACACCACTTGAGAATTCTTTGTCAATGATATACACTAACATAAACAACAAAACTATTAATATTGTATTAATCTAAGAGCAGCAAGTGTGACCACATTGAGTTTCCATATTTTCCCTTGTTACCATATTTTCCTATATCTGCTACTCTGTTACTGCTACTCCGCCTTGCTACTTTGTTCTTGTACTACTTCTCCCCCTTTTTGACTTCTGTGAAATAGCTCAAGAGCAGCATGCTATCTACTCCCCCTATTTGAGAGCAGAGAAACACCTAGAGCTGAACTTGCTCCCCCTCAATAAGAACAACTGAAGCTATACCAAATTTAACATACCCAATTCAAATTTGAAGGCGTTGAACTTTGCTTCATCTAGTGGCTTGGTGAAAATATCAGCCACTTGCTTGTCTGTTGGTACAAACTCAAGACTAATATCCTCACATTCCACATGCACTCTTATAAAATGATATCTAATATCTATGTGCTTAGTCCTGTTATGTGATACAGGATTTCTAGCTATAGAGATTGCATTTGTAGAATCACATAATAAAGGGCTTTTACTTATCTGAAGGTTATAATCCTGGAGTTGATGCTGAATCCACAAAAACTGTCCATAGCAGCTTCTTGAAGTTATGTATTCGGATTCTGTAGTAGAAATAGATACACTAGTTTGCTTCTTGCTACTCTAGGACACTAGCCCTCTACCTAGAAACTGAAAGGAACCTGATGTACTTCTCCTATCCTCTCTGCAGCCTATAAAGTCTGCATCTGAATATCCAATTAGCTTAAAATACCAATTCCTAGGGTACCATAGGCCAAGATCTGGTGTGCCCTTTAGATATCTCAAAATTCTCTTAACAGCTGAGAAATGTGTCTCTTTAGGGCATGCTTGATATCTAGCACAGACACATGTAGCATACATGATATCTGGCCTACTAGTAGTGAGGTATAAAAGAGAACCAATTATCCCTCTATATAAAGTTTGATCGAGAGGTTTCCCTACCTCATCTTTGTCTAAAGAAATATTTGATCCCATGAGAGTTTTTATTGTGGAAGCATTCTCCATCCCAAATTTCTTAATTAACTCCCTGGTAAACTTAGACTGTGATATGGATATTCCATTGTCAGTCTATATTACTTGGATACCCAAGAAGAACTTAAGTTCACCCATGCTACTCATCTCAAACTTCCCTTGCATAAGTTTAGCAAACTTCCTGCAAAGGTTATCATTTGTAGATCCAAAGATAATGCCATCAATATATATCTGGACTAGGATGATTTTGCCCTTAGATTCACTAATGAATAGGGTCTTGTCTATCTTCCCCCTTGAGAATTTATTTTCAATGAGAAAACTAGACAATGTTTCATACCAAGCTCTAGGGGCTTGCTTTAGCCCATATAGAGCTTTCCTTAGTCTATAAACAAAATTAGAATGGTAAGGAACAACAAAACCTGGAGGTTGTACCACATAGACTTCTTCTTTCAAATCTCCATTCAGAAATGTTGATTTCACATCCATCTGATAGACTCTGAACCATTGGAATGCAACTTATGAAAGGAATAACCTGATAGCTTCTAGTCTTGCTATAGGGGCAAAGTTTTGATCAAAGTCAACATATTCCTCTTGTCTATAACCCTGAGCCACTAGTCTAGCTTTATTATTAACTATAATGCCATTTTCATCAAGTTTATTCCTGTAGATCCACTTTGTTCCAATGACATTATGTCCTTGAGGTCTAGGAACCAGCTTCCAGACCTTACATCTTTTAAACTGGTTCAATTCCTCTGGTATAGCTCCAATCAAAAACTTGTCTTGGTTAGCCTCTTCACATTTCTTAGATTCTACCTGTAATTGGAAGCAAGAGTACAATGTTGTGTTGATACATCTTCTCCTTGTCACTACTTCTTATCTCGCATCACCAATGATCTGATGGTCTGGATGATCCCTCAGATGTCTTACTGCTGGAGGCAGTATTGCTTCAGCATCATGTTCTTAATGATGTTATCTTCATCCACTTCCTATGATCCTTGTGCTTCCTCTAGAATGTACAAACCCTCTACTTGGTCTTGTATTATTGGAGCATCTTCTCCATTTCTCTTGAGAGTGAGCTTTTTCAACACTAGTTCAATACCTGTAGAACTAGATGAAGAGCTCAACGGCTCATTGTTTCATCAAACACTACATTAACTCCTCTACAACTTGACTTGTCAAGTTGTAGATCCTATAAGCCTTATTATGATTGATGTACCCAATAAATATCCCCTCATAGGCTTTGGCAGCAAACATAGTTTTATAGGATTTCCTATTGTTGAGCACAAAGCACCTGCTCCCAAAATTTCTGAGATAAGTAAGGTTTGGTTTCCTACCCTTCATAATCTCATAGGGAGTCTTATTGTGGCTCTTGGTGATAGAAGCCCTGTTAAGGACATGACAAGCTGTATTTCTAGCCTCAACCCAGAAATATTATAGAAGAGAAGTGTCATTTAGTAGTGTTCTACCAGCCTTTATGAGAGTTCTATTCTTCCTCTCAGTTATCCCATTTTGCTGGGGTGTTCTTGGAGAGGAAAACTCTTCCTGAATCCCATGATGTTCACAGATTCTTATTATGCATTCAGACTGAAACTCAGTCCCATGGACACTTCTGATTTTGACCGCAGTACTGTTAAGTTCATTTTGTATTTGCATGATAAATGTCTTGAAGATATTTGGGATTTCAGACTTTTTCTTCAAAAATAATACCCAAAAAAATCTGGAAAAGTCATCAACCACCACAAAGGTGTAGACCTTCCTACCTAGACTATGAACTGACATTGGACCAAACAATTCCATATGTAAGAGGTATAAACACCTTACATAATCTTTAGTCTCAATGCTTTTGAAGGAAGCTTTTGTCTGTTTACCCTTTTAGCATGCAGATAAAATACCTTCCTTAGAGCATTTCATGTTAGGACCTTTCCAAACTAACTCTTTACTATAGATCTTTCCTATAGTATTATAATTCAAATGAGATAGTCTCTTGTGCCATTTGATACAATATGAGGATTTCTCATTTGCAACTAGACAAATGGGTGAGTCTGATGATAAATAAAGAAAATTAAGACAATAGACATTCCCACTCCTAGTACCAGTCAAAGTGACCTCTTGGTCACTTGATCTTCTTATATGGCTCTTATCATTGTGGAAAGAAATGACATAGCCAAGATCACATAATTGGCTTATTCTTATAAGATTGTGTTTCAACCCTTCCACATAAGCCACTTTTGTGAAAGTGATTAAACCATTAGTGATCTTACCATAACCTGTGGTGATCCCTTTATCTGATCCACCAAATATCATCTTAGGTCCATCCTTTACTGGAATGAAATCCTTCAGGATGCACTTTGTTCCAGTCATGTGCCTAGAACAACAAATGTCCAAATACCATACAGGGGTATGATAACTTGGACTCATCTTCAAGAAATAAATCATTAAACCTTAGGACCCCATTTCTTATTGGTTCATAGGTGTATGTTAGGATGAAAATGAATGTGCCTTCCTGCAGCTCTTCTGACAGGTAAGACGACATTAGCTCTCTGTACACTTTTATTGTACCAACAATTAATGGCATAGTGGCCCACTTTGCCACAACACCAGCACTCATAGATGTTGTACCTTCTTTTTAGGCCTGGTTTAATAGCATTGCTGTCAGTAGCTCTCAATCCAGCAGGTACAACAACAGCCCTTTTCTTGAGTGTTGGGGCTATACACCAAACACAAATGGTCCAGGATGGGCCATTTAGACCACTTCATGGGTTGCCTTATAGGCAATATCACCCTTTACATTCTTACCACCATACTTCTAGTTACCAAATATGCTCTCTTGGTCATACTTGTTAGATGGTAGCAACACAATCCTTTAAGAAATACGAGGCTTGGTGGCTAGTGGCTACACTGGAGCTTTGCCCATCCTTTTGGAATTACCAGCTATAGTGTTCCTTTTTAATCCTATCCCTTTCTTATCCTTTTAGGAGGAGAAGGAATCTATCATGGGCAACACAGTATGTGGCTTTGAAAACTTAGCCACTAGCTCCTTCTCCTTTTGGAGTTTACTTTCTAGATTCCCGATATGATCATTCTTAAAAGTTATGGTGCCATCTGAATAACAGTAATGTTCTTTAGCTGGCTAACTTCCCTAATTTTCTTCTCTAGCAAAGTTGTTGTTTCAAAATGGTCAGAAGCAGTAAGCTTCAGAGTTGCAATCTCCTGAGCCTGCTGTTTGGTAAGCAGCTTAATCCTTCTGAATGGTTCTAGAAGTTCACCATATGTTTCAATCATTTTATTTTTTTCCTCTAATTCAGAGCCATCTTCATCTCTTGAATAAGAAGCACTTGAATCTATATCAGTCATATTATAATACTTGGATGAAGAGTTGAATGAAGAGTGTACCTTAGGTGGTCCAGGATGATCCTGTCAGTATTCCTCATGTGATCTTGCCATCAGCCCAATGTAGGCTTCATCATCCTCTTCTGATTCTGATGAGGAAGACTTAGTCAAGCTTTTCTCCCTCTTAGTAATGAAGGTTTTCTCCTTCTTGCTTCTCTTGTGTTTATGACTCTTTTCACCACCTTCTTTCTTCTTTGGACAATTAGTCACAACATGACCTGGCTTGCTGCAATAGAAACAGACAACCTTTTTAGAAAAATGTTTACCATGTTTTGGATCATGCCTGCCCTCTTTGGAGCTTTACTTCTTATTTTTGTATGAGTCCTCTTCTTGCTAGAAGGAAGAGGTAGGTTTTCTCCTCCACCCCTTATTTTTCATCAGCTTCATAAACTGCTTTAAGAAAGCAGCAAACTCCTCATCAGGCATATTACAACCTGATTCCTCTTGATCTGAATCTTCTGACTCAGCTGGCCCTCTTAGGGGAGAATGATTCTTCTCCTTGCTCCTCTTCTAGCTATCTGCCTTAAAGGCCATAGAAGTTTCTTTGGCCTGGCCTCTACTAGTCTTCTCTTCCTCCTTACTTATTGTCAGTTGCATCTCATATGAAAGCAGCTTACCAAATAGTATGGATGGTGGAGTATATACCATCTTTGCCACTTCTCTAAGGATACATATCTTAGTGTCCCATTCTCTAGTAAGAGACCTAAGAAGCTTATCATTTATCTCATAATTACTAAAGGCCTTGCCATAGGTATTTAGCTCATTAACTGTCCTGAAGAACCTTTCATAACAACTAGTTAAGGTCTCCTCCCTGATCTGTCTGAAAGCTTCATACTCTTGATTTAGCATTGACTTTCTATCATCTCTCACTTCCTCAATACCTTCCATATACACTATCAAGTTATCCCACATTTCCTTTGAGGTCTTGTAGTGCTCCAGGTTTTGAAAGGTGGAGTCATATATGATACTAACTATGATGTTTTGTGCCCTTTTATCCATTGTTGCTAAGATGACTTCATCTTTAATCATTTGAGTGTACTTCTTTGGAGTCTAAAGATTTGAATCAAGGATAGATGTATTCATTGGGATGAAGGGTCCTTCTTGAACTATGATATAGATCATAGGATCAGATGCTTCCATGAACAATCTGACCCTTTCCTTCTATATGCCAAAATTCTCTTCTGAACACATCTTAACCTTCTAACAGCTACCCTTGAGATCTCCTCATACTGTTAAGTCTTTTCTTGAGCAACCTCCCTCTTATACCACTTGAAATTCTTTGATTACAAGGGTAGCTAATCACCTAGGGGGGGGGGGTGAATAGGTTATTACAGTCTTTTAAGATTCTAAAAAATCTTCTATGACTTATGTCCTATTGTGTATACTTAATTCGTCTTTCAAGAACACAATACTGAACACAGCAAAACACAAGACACATCACACCAGATTTTTATAGTGGTTCCCCAGTGTATGGGTACATCTACTATCCATCTCTGCCTTTCTAACAGAATGTTAGACAAGGCTCTTCTCCAAAAACTATGGCGCCTCAGTGATTACAGCACGATCCCACCGGATCAGTCAGTCTCCTATGAGACTTATAACACTAGCTCACAGCCCTCTTCATAGGCACAAATGCCCTTTACACAGGCTGGGAGAAACAGCCCCACACCGATCCACACAGGGATCCAATCACAGGCCTACGACCCTAACACAGATCTCATAGATCCTTCTCACAACCTTTATAATTTTGGCTTTATAATAAGATCTCACAGATCTCTCACATAGCCTAATCAATCAAGGCCTCAACAAAGATCTATCACAGATCCCCTGATTTTGAAAGAGTTGTTTATTTGACTCAAGAGAAATTATTCTCGGAGTCAATTTCTTCCTAGGCTAAGTAAATCTCAGCCCTATCTGCTTCCCAACAATAAGAATAACAATCTTCGACTATCTACGGCTTATGGTGGAAGTTACCCAGGACCTTGATCCTGTTCTTGCTGATGAAGTGGGAAGATTAAGAATGAATGTCTTCAATCAGCTAACCTTTATAGGGAGGAAATGAATTGCTCTACCTCTCCTTCTGTCCAGAGAAAACTCTGTACAGATATCTTCTTCTTCTTCAATGATCCAGAGAAAAATCTTCATATTTGGCTCGACTTGGATCGTGAATTAGTTTCAGCTAGGGCTTACCTAGACTGATTTATCTTCCTCAGAGAGATCCTCTGTACTTGCTATAATAGATTTTGATTGCACCAGTGAACTCAAAAACCCTTAAGATTTAACAATTTCAAGTTCTTGGTTCTGTAACAATGGAAGATGAAGACGACGGACTCCCGCTTCTCATTTTTAGAATGTTAATCAGAAAAATTAATTTGATCTTGATCTCTATTGCTATTTATAATCCCGTCGATTTGTGGGATGATTGACACGTGTTCCAGTTTTAACGGTAGATAGAACCTTAGCTTAATCAAGTTGAGATTCAATGTAGACAGACGATGACGTTAATGTCGATTTACAATAATTAAATAACGAATCTGAAATTCATTGACTTATTGACTTTGCTGATGTCAGCATCATTCTGGACTTAGAAAAATCAAACATCATTTCAGAAATACTCAGTTCGATGAACCTAGAGCTCTACTCGACGAAATTAAGCATTATTTCAGAAATCCTGAGTTCGAAGACCTCAAAACTTAGTTTGACGAACCCAGAGCTCAGCTCGACAAAATCAAGCATCATTCCAGAAATCCTAAGGTCAACAAAGAAGTGAAAGCTGAATTCGACGAACTCTGAACTCAGTTCAACGAACTCAAAGCTCAGCTCGACAAAAAGTGGATAAACAATACTCAATGATTCTGGACCTAGAATTTTCTTCAGCTCTACTAGGCGTTGAGTGGCATTGAGTGAATATGCCATACTCAACGAATATGGACTTGGAAATATTTCATCTTTGCTAGGCATTGAGAGCGTTGAGTGTATATGCCTCACTCAATATTTTTTGCCTTGGCCATATTCTTCTGTTTGCATTAAAGCGTTGAGAGCATTGAGTGTATATGCCTCACTCAATGCTTTTTGCCTTAGCCATATTCTTCAGCTTTCTGCCAGATGGCGTTGAGAGCGTTGAGTGTATAAGCTTCACTCAATGCTTTTATACTTAGCCTGAATTTCTGCAATCTTGCCTTCTTGCTAAAGTTTGGCGATGACAGACTCATCATCGCGTTGAGTGATGAAGCTTCACTCAATGCTTCTAGACTTAGTCGATTTTCTGGCTTCACTGCTTAGGATTTGACATGATATCCTTGACTCAACGATTCTGGCCATATGTCGTTGAGTCAGTTGAGCTCATTCAACGCCTGTGAACTTAGACACATTTCTTCCTTTTCAATACTGTAAGCTTTGACTGCCAGCCTTCACTTTGAGTCCACCTGTCATTGTCTCTTTAACTATATGTCCAATCATAGTGACAAATACCAACCTGTATGCATGAACTTAAACATACATCAAATGTAACTATGTGTATACCTTTGACCTATTTGACTTCTGACAAATCTAGGACATTAGGATCAATGGAACCACCAGTTACCCAATCCCAAGAAAATCTGTCCACAAAGATGAGTGGAGGATGCACACACGGCGGTGGATTGATCTATTTCCACGCAAATCTACGGATCCGCACCGGATGATGAAGACGCGAGCCATTTTCCTTTTGCAATAACTCTAGGAGAGGGATAACCTTGATGGCCAAAAATATGGTGAGAGGAGAGAGGAAAGGTGGTGGCCTAATATTACCAAAAGGGGTGCTGCTGCTCGGATTTCTTTTGGTGGATGGAGAGGGGGGTTGGTTTTGGTGGGTAAGGAGGTGGTTTTCTCGGGTTGGGTGAAGGAGGATGGCGGCCAAGAGGTTTAAGGGAAAAGAGAGGGTGGCGGCTAGGAGGATGGCTAAAACCCTAGGAGAGGTATGGTGGACAGTGGCTAGGGGAGGGGGCTGCTTGTGTTTGGGGTGGAAGGAGGGTGGCGGCTTGGTGAATGAGAGTTAAGGAAAGGAAACTTTACAAAGAGGAGGAGAGGAGGAGGAGGAGAGGTGGCCATAAAATACAGAGGGGGAGAAGTGGTGGTCGACGACTAAGAGAGGGGAGAAAGAGGAGAGGCCGAAATTGCCAAGGGGTAAGGAGAAATTCTCAATAGAATTTTTTGGGTTTCAATTTCTTTTCATTTAACTTTACAAAACTCTTCATAACATGGACTTATATAGCCTACACCACTCAATCTCCTCCAATCAAAATTTAAATGAACATATGATGGTTATAAGCACCCATTAACATGAAATAAAAATACATTAATCAAATACATGAAATAAAACATTTAAAATAAAATGCTTAAAATTAAAATTGCTAAACAATATATAATTATAAATATATAATTTATAATTATATATTTTATTTGAAGGTAATGGCGGACGTCGTACAAAACATGTAGCGGCATTAGCAAACAATATCGTAGTAGAATTCCATCTTCAAGCTTGCGGCATCGATCGTCCCAATCAACAAATTCTCTATGTCGGGGATCAACGACCGCATCAGCAAGGTCGCCATCAATCCTCCCCCACTCAAAATTACTCATCACTGATGAGTGGCCTGTGAGGGGATAACAGTTGAAAGCAGCAGCAACATGGGGTAAATTTGGCCCCACTATCCATGTCGTAGTAGCATGAACATCCCATAGCAATGAGCACCTGATAGACAGAGAAACAACAAGACTTTCGAGGAAACTCAAAAGGATGTCAAGCAAAAGAAAAATAACTTGAATCTTACCATCTTGTTCAAGAACCAAGGAATCCACGTGGAAAATAGATACGGTCAAACTAACACTCCCCAACCCAAGAGAACATGTAGTGGGAGATAGAAACGACGAAGAAAGCAACTGAGGTGGAAAAAAGACGTACAGTAAAAAGTTCGGAAACTTGAAATAAAGTGAAACACCCTATGCTTTCTAAAAATCCAAAAGAAAATTATGAAATCCGAAGTTCTTCATATCCATGGATGGGTCGACATTCCTACGTATTAAATTATTAATGGAGTAAGAAGACATCCGCTTAGGGATTTACCAGACTAAACCAAAATCACTAACTCTAGCGTAGGATGGTCTCGGAAGGGAGGGGAAGTGCGTGCGACATAAATTAAAATGAAACGCTAACGTCCTAGATATATGTAAGCAGAAATATAAAATGATGAAAATAGAGGCTATGCCCTAATCAGTGGGAAATTCTAAAAGAAATTCCATGCCACCAAACTCTTTTCAGATTCACATAGGCTTGGCTTGTCGGTTAATTAATATTTTTAAGGTGACCGGGGGTCATCCGTTCAGGGGTGAGACAAGCCAAAACCAAATCATCCACATAACTGTGGGAGACTCTCAGATACAAACTAGCATATAAGTAATAAGACGCAAATTGATTAATTAAAATTTTAAAAGTGCGCCTAAGTAACTTATGACCGTGAGGAGTGAACCCATGTGCTACATGACTTGACCCAAATCCGGAGTATAAGGGGGTTAAGTCAGGTGGCACAGGAGACTTATAATCAAAAAAGATTTCAATGGGCTCCAAATCTGCAGTTTTAATTCTAACTTTAATATACTCACGCTTGGCATGAAGATATGCCAAGGAGAACTGCTCATCATAAACAATAAAGTTGGACGCTCCCGGATGTGAAAGTATGTGCGTGGGATACAACTCAAGGGGCCCAACTATAGTTACTAACGTGTGCACACGAGGGTCATCAAAAGGCGGTGGGTAAATGAATTCAACCGAGTGTGGTATATAAGTATGTTTAGGAGACACCACATCTAGAGGGGCATTATCCAAGGAATCACAAGCGGTCCAAAGCGAGGTTTTGCCTAACATCGTGCGATCAGATGAACGGTCTATCCCCAAAAAAGCATAATCAGATCTACGAATGGTGGTGGAAAGACCGAACATGACAACTAATAACTCACTCACACATATCCGACTAGATTAGTCCAACGGGGAAACTAATTAAATGGGCACCTCAAAATGTCTCAGACTAGAAGGAACCAACTCGTGTTTTAACAGGTCATCACCTAAATTACTTTTAGGTAAAATTTCATCACAATGTGACTCTACCAACTCAACCGAAATGTCTTCCAACTCAGGGTCATCAGAAGACTCCATGACAATCAAGGGAGATAGCTCAGAAATATAGTCGAAGGGAAGTGGGAGAATCACATGGGTTGATACCTCAGAGGAGAAATCCTCATCCAGGTCACTAGGATAACCAAGCTCCTCAACGTCTTTAAAATCGTCAGTGAAACTGGCCTCAACCTCAGTGGCAGGTTCAGTCCTAAACACTGCCTGAAAATCATCAGGAGAGTCAACGACTAGATCACGCAGCTCAAGGGGAGACTTAAAAGGGACTACGAGCGTATTCGGAATAGGACGCATAATAGAACCAAGATCAGATACACCACTAGACTCACATGTCGTAATCGTCTTTCTGCCCCTACAGATAGGACTACTCTCACCCCACGGGATCATGGCAGTCCTAGCAGTCACTTGTACAGAACTCGCGATAGGGGACCTCACCTTTTCCTTTCCTCTATAGGTGGGTGCAGGTATGCTATTGGTAGCTATACCAACCTGGGGAAAGGGTCTATCCTGAGGGAATATGTCACTCCTATGGTCAGGTGGGGATCTAGTGCCATAATTATTCTTGCTAATAGGTGTGGTTCTATTAGGAAGGAGGTAGGTGGGGTCAAATTGAAAAGTGAGAAGGCTACCCATTTGCGGCCGAGCATATTGATAACCACCCACACGACGCTCTTCGTTTATAGAAAACACCTGGGCTTGACCTACTAATCTTTCTCAGGCTGCGAGAACCTTGTGGTGGTCGACCCATTTTTGACAGTCAAAATAAATTTCTATTTCCTAAATCCAGTCCCTAAAAATTTGCAAATTCCCATAACCATCATAACTGGGTGAATGTCTTCTAGTGTCAGGATAAGTGTGTGGATGGTTGGTATTCCTCTAGTTTGTAGGCAAGGTTGGGGTGTGATTAGCCATGACTTTAACATACAAATAGTCTAATCGGGAAGCATAAACGTCAGGGTCCATTTTTAGTGGTGACGGGACAGAAACACCAACTCAAAATCTTGTGTGCGTGCAATGAATAAATGACTCTGACCCTATAAAATTGTCACAGAAGGATTTGTTCCCGCCTAGTAACTAGGGTAATAAATATATAATTTTGATTTTCTTGCTAAAAATAAATAGGAGATTATTAAATAAAATTTTTTGATTTTTTGCAGAAAAATAAAAGTTTTAGGCCGCTATTTGCATATCACAAATAAAAATTTATTTTGTTGTTTTGGGCAATGAATTGTGCAAGTGCATGTCGACATGCTAAAAAAAGGGGGAGGGTGATAATTAGGAAATTGACGTGAACCTCCCTCTGATACCAAATGTATGCATGCCAATTGTTCCGACAAATAAAACGACATGCTCTTGGGTTCAACAATTAAAATAGATTTGTAGAGTGCGAGATCTCTCTAAAATTCTATCGATGATTAAACCAATTTAACAACACAATAAAGAAAAGGGTCTCTACCCCTTTTAGAGATTAAACAAGGGCTACATGCCAATGTTCGCTCAAGCGAATAGGACCTACCCGATCCAGACAATTAGCAATTCAAATTAAATTTATCCGCAAACATTCATAAATCAAATTAGAGAGGGTCCGGACAAAAATAACGATTTAAAACAAAGTCCAAAATCTATCCCAAATTAATTAAATACGAGGGTGGCCGAATCACTTGAACTCAAGGAGAAATCAAGGTTAAGGAAACCGATTTCCTCTGGCGTTCACAAGATCTACCCGATCCAAGTTATACGAAAATATTCGGAAGAACAAACCCTTGAAAATCATATTTTAAATAAGGCACTAATTTCAATATAAATCCAGACTAATTGCTAGCCTTCTAATCCACCAAACCTCACAAATATTATAGAAGAAATCACACAAGAGAGGTTTAGAAATCGTGACCCAATCCCACGAAAATACGTCCATAAAGATGAGTGGATGAAGCATACACGACGGTGGATGGAACTATTTCCACGCAAATACACGGATCCATACCGAATGATGAAGATGCGAGCCATTTTCCTTTTGCAACAACCCTAGGAAAGGGAGAACCTTGATGGCCAAAAATATGGTGAGAGGAGAGAGGAAATATGGTGGCCTAATATTACCAAAGGGGGGGTGCTACTCAAATTTCTTTTGGTGGATGGAGAAGGGGGTTGGTTTTGATGGGGAAGGAGGTGGTTTGCTAGGTTTGGGTGGAGGAGGAGGGTGACAGAGAGGTTGAAGGGAAAAGAGAGGGTGGTGGCTAGAAGGATGGCCGAAACCCTAGGGGAGGTGTGGTGGCCGGTGGCTAGGGAAGGGGGCTGCTCGAGTTTGGTATGGAAGGAGGGTGGTGGCTTGGTGAATGAGAGTTAAGGAAAGGAAACTTTGCAAAGAGGAGGGGAGGAGGAGGAGGAGAGTTAGCCAGAAAAAAAAGAGGGGGAGAAGAGGTGGTCGGCGGCCAAGAGAGGGGAGAAAGAAGAGAGGCCGAAATTGCCAAGGGGGAAGGAGAAATTCTCAATAGAATTTTTAGGGTTTCAATTTCTTTTCATTCAACATTACAAAACTCTTTATAACATGGCCTTATATAGCCTACACTACTCAATCTTCTCCAGTCAAAATTTAAATGAACATATGATGGTTAAAAGCACCCACCAACATGAAATAAAAAAAATACATTAATCAAATGCATGAAATAAAACACTTATAATTAAATGCTTAAAATGAAAATTGATAAACAATATATAATTAGAAATATATAATTTATAATTATATATTTTATTTGAAGGTAACGGATGACGTCGTGCAAAACATGTAGCGGCATTGGAGAACAATGTCGTGGTAGAATTCCATCTTCAAGTTTGCGGCTTCGATTGTCCCAATCAACAAATTCTCTTTGTCAGGGATTAACAGCCCAATTAGCAATGTCACCATCATCAGGGATAGTGATGGTTTGTTGCATTCCTGCCCACACCCTATTCGATATGCGAGCAACACATAATTTTGTCTCGGAGGAGTTTATCAGAGACCTAGAGAAGATCGAAAGCTTTGAGGGAGTTGTTAGGAGGGTGCGTCTCCCCAATGGGATGGAGATCCAGTCTACGACCAAGTGCGTTCTGAGAGTAACCATTGATTGTGTAACTTATGAGGCCCCAAAAATGATCCTGAGGATGCTGGATTATTATCTCGTCCTAGGCATGACATGGCTCACCTGGAACCATGATCATATTGATTGCCAATCAAGAAGGGTCATGCTGAGATACGACGACACTTAACCGACCATCGATGGTATTGTTCCATATTCTCATCTTCTACTCTCATCTATTAAGTCCATCAATGCCCATCTGTAAGGAGACGAGGTCTACTAGGTGTTATTTTAGAACGCCGAGGCCAAGGATTCCATTGTTAGTATCTTGGTGGTACGGGACTTTACTGACACATTTCTGGAGAAGTTCCCAGGATTGCCGCCGCATCGAGATAAGGATTTCCAGATACAGAAGGTGCTGGGGGCTAAGCCGGTATCCAGATCTCCTTATTGGATGTCCTCGAAGGAGTTGGTGGAGTTTCGAAGCCAGCTACAAGAGCTAGTGGAAGACGGATTTGTCCGGCCAAGCCCTTCGCCATGGGGAGCTCCGGTGCTATTCATGAATAAGAAGGATGGGACACTTTGATTTTGCATTGACTATTGGGCACTGAACAGGCTGACGGTTCAGAACACGTATCCTCTGCCAAGGATTAACAACCTATTTGACTAGTTGGAGGGAGCTCACTTGTTTTCGAAGCTGGATCTGAGATCAGGATACTACCAGCTGCGGATTCAGGAGGAGGACATCCCAAATATCGCTTTCAGTAGTAAATACAGGCTATATGAGTTTATCGTGATGCCCTTCAGGCTCACGAATGCACCATCCGCATTCATGAGTCTGATGAACTGGGTATTCGAGGCCTACCTGGATGTCTTTGTCAAAGTTTTTATTGACGACATACACATATATTCAAAGATTGAGGAGGAGCATGTGCATCACATGGCACTGACTCTAAAGAGGCTTCGGGAGCACAACTTATATGCCATGTTCCGTAAGTGCCAGTTTTGGCTGAAGAAGGTGGCTTTCTTGGGCCATATTATCAGTGAAGCAAGACTAGCCGTGGATCCCACAAATGTTCAAGAAGTAAGGGATTGGCCACCGCTGAAGACGACCACTAATGTGAGGAGTTTCCTTAGACTTGTCGGTTACTACCAGAAGTTCGTAGAGGGATTCTTCTGGATTGATCTCCCGCTCACATCTCTGAAGAAGGAGACCCCTTTCGTTTGGACACCGCAGTGCGAGGCTGCTTTTCAAGAGCTGAAGGGTCGGCTTACCTCGGCTCCTATCCTTTCCCTTCAATATAGGAAGGAAGGATTTCAGGTTTATACGAACGCGTCGTATCAAGGGATGGGTGTCGTTCTGATGCAGAACATGCATGCGATAGCTTATGCCTCCCTCCAGATGAAAAAACATGAGCAAAACTACCCAGTACATGACTTGGAGATGAGAGCGGTTATCTTCGCTCTGAAGACCTGGCAGCACTATCTCTACGGTGTCCACCATGATATCTTCTCAGACCACAAGAACTTGAGGTACGTGGACACACAGAAAGAGATGAACGCCTTATAGAGATGTTGGGTAGAGTTTTTGTCAGGCTATCAGTACACTATGCACTATCATCCCGGGAAGGAAAACGTGGTAGCAGACGCACTTAGCCGGAGATTCACTATATTAGGAGTAGGGCCTCAGCTGATGGTTATGGAGCTGGTATAGATGTTGGAAGTGATGCAGATATCTCTCGTATTCGAGGATGATCCAGAGCTATATGAGGAGTACCTGACATCGATGAGCTCTACCGAGGACATCCGGGATCGCATCAGGAACGGGCAGAGGTTGGATGTGGGGATGGAGCCGATTTTTAGGGCCTTCGAGGAGGTCACAATAGGGGATTACTCTCTGTGTGATGGGTTGCTGTGCTTTAGAGGCGGAGTTTATATACCAGTAGGAGGCCGAATTCAGGAGGATATCATGACCGAGGCTCACTACATCAGATATTTAGTGCACCAGGGGATCACGAAGATGATAGCGGATCTGAAGAGGGCTATGTATTGGCCAGCCATGAAAAAGGATATCACATACTTTGTGATGCATTACGAGGCTTTCTAGCTCATGAAGGCGGAGTGTAAGAGTCCGGCCGGATTATTGCAGTCACTTCCGGTGCCGGAATGGAAGTTTGAAGATATAGCCATGGATTTCTTACATGGGCTACCTCGATCTCATGCGGGGAACGATTCGATCTGGGTGATCATCGATAAATTAACAAAGGTGGCCAGGTTTATTCTAGTTAGAAAGGATGCTCCGGTCGGTGAACTAGTGTGGAGATGTGTGGAGCAGTTTTTCCGCTACCATGGTGTGCCCAAGACGATCGTGTCAGATTTGGATGGACGGTTTACGTCCAAGGAGTGGAGGTCGGTCCAGGCTTACTTGGATTCTCGTTGATGTTCAGCACAGCCTTCCACCCCAGACGGACGGGCAAACAGAGCACACTAACCAGACACTAAAGGATCTTCTGCGCCTATGCATTTTAGATCGCAGAGAGCCATGAGAGAGACTCTTGCCGTTGATCGAGTTCTCCTATAACAACAATCCTGCATAGGCATGGCCCCTTATAAGGCACTGTACAGACGGAGGTGCGGGACCCCACTATTTTGGATCTAGGAAGAGGATCCAAAGGCACTCGGCTCGGAGTTCATGGAAGACACAAATGATCAGGTGAGATTGATCCTGGATAGGATGCTGGAGTCCCAGAGTAGAAAGGCCAAGTACTACATCAGACAACATCATCAAGTGGAGTTCCAAGTGGGTGACCGGGTTTTCTTCAAGGTACAACTGATACATGGAGTCTCACAGGTCACAGACGGAAGAAGCTCAGTACGAGATACATGGGGCCTTATAGGATCGTGGAGCAAATCTGCCTCTTGGCTTATAGACAGGAGCTGCTGCCAGAGTTAGCGGGATTGCACGACATCTTCCATGTCTCTTCACTTCGAAGGGCTCTACTACGGCCAAAGCAGCTGATTTCCACTATAGATGGCCCGATGGATTCTTATCAATCAGTCAGCATGGAGCCGGTCAGGATCGATGATATAACAAATCGGGTCTTGCGACGAAAGAAGGTTCCGTTGGTTAAGGTCCTGTGGAGGAATCATGGGCAGGAAGAGCACACCTTGGATCCACGGGACCTGATGCAGCAAAGGTACCTGGATCTCTTCGAGTCAGGTATACCTTCAAATTCCTAGGGATGTTACATACTTTACTTTTTAGAAACCCCGTAGGCCTAACCTTAATTTTGGGGACGAAATTTTTATTTTTATGTATTGGGATTTGTAGCATCCCTCAAACTACTAGACTCCTAAGAGTGGTTTTGTCATGACTAGGTCATGACAAAACCCTAGGAAGCTCAAGAGGCCAAGTGAATAAAGGCATGAAGGTGGGAATCACCTTGGTCTGCCTATAGCACAACCTCATCACCAAACCTAGGGTTTGACTTTAGGTATTTAACTTGGTTCCATGACGCCACCATTACTCTCACAACCCTAGGGGAGGCCAATAGGTCACCAAGGACCCATTGGGGTCAACTAGAGTGGTTAAGTTGACCAATGTCAACCCTAACCCTAAATGGGTCAAACTAACCTATATAGGGCCAGTTAACCTTCCCTTAGAAAAATTTACCCCACCTAGACCTTCCTAACACTTAAGGAAGGTCAATGGATCACTAAGGACCCATTGGGGTCAATGAAAGAGGTCAAGTTGACCAAAGTCAACCCCAACCCTAAAATGGTAAAAGTGCCCTAACTAAGGGTTAGGTGACCTCCAAGGTGCCAAACCAACCCTACCCAACCCCTCCTAGAACTTCGGAGAGGCAAATGGGTCACTAAGGACCCATTGGGGTCAACCCAAAAGGTGAAGTTGACCAAAGTAAACTAAACCCTAGTTTAGGTCAAATTAACTCAAGTTGACCTTACCTAGCCCAATCCATTTGGGCTAAGCCCAATTTGAGTGGACCACTTGCTCGAGGAGGCTAGTATTTATCTAAAAGACATTCATTTGCTGGAAATAGTGACAAGGAGAGAGAAAGATCCATTTCCCCTTTAATGGAGGAGAGAGAAAGTGAGAAATAAAGGCCATTCATGGCCAAGGGAGGCCAAGAGCCTCTCCACTCAATTCCCATGGATGGATTCATCTCCCCTAGTCAGTTAGGAGAAATAGTCCTGGCCATGGCAGTAACTAGGGGAGGAGAATTTTAGTTAGACAAAAAACATTCTTCATGGCCATTAATGGTGCAATCAAGCCATGGCCTCTCCTCTCCCCATCTGAACATTTTAAAAGATTCACCAGGTCTAGAGCAATCGTTTCCACCTTTCCCTTGAAGGAGATGAGCCCTTTGGCTATATAGTTGCAGAGCATCGAGCGGTGCCACCACCAGTAATGGCGACATGGCGATCGGCTTGAATCCAGCCACCTCAGAAGGTCCTATTCCTCTCCTCTTTATCAGTGGATAGATCCACTTCTATTGGACGTAAGGTTCTGTTGGGGCTGCGGTCCGGAATCGCCCCCGCGCTGCGGTGCTATGCGGTAATGGCTTAACTGGCTGCCCCGTGGATCCGCCCGAGGACCTTTGATATAAAGATTAGTGGCGCCGTCCTCCATCAGTCCGGGCTTTTGGTGCGAGTGGTTGCGCTAAGTCCTCTCAATTGGTATCAGAGGGAGGTTGATGCTTCAGCAATGCCTACACCCATGGCTACTAATGTAGTTATTGATTCTGATGATCACGGCAAGCCAGTTGATCAAAAGACTTATAGGGCCATTGTTGGTTCCCTATTATATCTAACTGCAAGTAGGCCAGATATAATGTTTGCTACATGCCTTTGTGCTAGATTCCAGGTCAACCCCAAGGAATCTCATCTGATTCTTCTAAAAAGAATCCTGAGATATCTGAAAGGATGTCCAAATCTAGGACTTTGGTACCCAGCTGAGTCAGAGTTTGAATTAATTGGATATTCTGATTCTGACTATGCTGGTTGCAGAGTTGACAGGAAGAGCACCTCAGGAACTTGCCAGTTCCTGGGAGAGAGATTGGTCTCTTGGTTCTGTAAGAAGCAGGCTTCTGTCTCAACTTCAACTGCAGAGGCTGAATATATAGTAGCTGCCAGTTGTTGTTCACAGATCCTGTGGATTCAAAACCAGCTTGTGGATTATGGTTACTCACACAAGAACACCAAGATCATGTGTGATAGTACCAGTGCTATTTTTATTGCACAAAATCCAGTGCACCACTCTAGAACGAAGCACATTGAGATTAGGCACCATTTCCTGAGAGATTGTGTGGAAAAGAACAAGATCTGTCTTGAGTTCATATCCACTGAGTTTCAGAGAGGTGATATATTCACCAAGCCTTTAGATGAACAGAAGCATCTGTTCTTTTTAGTCCAACTAGGCATGATCAATGGACGAGACTAAGTGTGACGATATCTGCCTATGTTGAGGTCTGCTTGAAGATCGTCGAACGATGATCGAAGATCGTCGAACGGATTGAGCCTATCGTCGACCTCTGGTTAATGATAGCTTATCTATTTGAAGATCGTCGATCGACATTCGACCATCGTCGAACAGGTTGAGCTCATCGTCGATCTCTGAACGACGACAGCTTGTTGCGTGTGAAGCCAGAAATAGCCGAACGATGGTTCGACTACTCTGCTTCTGAGCCGATCGTCGAACGACCGTTCGACCATCGGGTCAAGATCTTTTTAATAGATCGACTATTTCCGGTCCAATATAAAGCCGATAGTCGACCTAGGTTAAAAGATCGTGTGCTTTATCGTCGACGGAGCGTGCCCTTTCGCATTCTGCTTTCCCGCTTGCGATTTTTTGGCGCTTCATCTTTCTCGTTCTCTCTCCAGCTTTCTCGTGCTTTCTCCGGCGAATCCATGGCGATTTCCCCAGCTGTTCTAGCCGTAGTAAAGTTTGATGCCGGATTCAGTGTGGATTTCGAAGCTTTCAGCAGTTGCGATGCCGGAATCGTGGAAGTTCTCCAGCTCTGCAGGGATCAAGGTTTAGAGAAGCTGATGTCTGAAAGGATCAAGATCAACATTCCAGAAATAAAAGAATGGGCTTTCACGTCGTCTTCCACAGACGAATCGATGATCGGTACCATCGGCGGAGTAGAAGTTATCCTGACTCCGGCCGTTCTTTCTGATGTTTTTGGTTTAGTTATTGGTGACGAAGATTATGAGCAAGATGCTCAGGAGTTCGGAAGGATGCTGGTCGAGCTGGGACATGCTGAGGGCATCCCCACCAAGCTGCTCAAGGTAAACTTCCCCTTCAAGATCAAGTTCCTCGCTGAGGTAGTCGGAAAAGTGCTTCTGGGCAAGCACTCTGCCCATGATAACATAACAAGGCAGCAATTCGCACTTATGTGTGCAATCGTTAATCGAAAAAGGATCGATTGGGCAGCTGTTCTGTTTGATTTAATCAGGAAGAAGACAGGAAAGAAGGAAGTCACCCTGGGAAGGGTTATTGGAATTTTCCTTAAGGAGAAATTCCCCCAGCTGCTGAGTTCTGCCGCAACTACCATCAATGCCAGCAAGAAGATGGATCCCCATCTGTTCTCAAAGTGGAAGAGGACGTTTGTGAAATCTGCTCCAGCACAATCTGAGGACACAAGGACTGCATCAGTCGCTCCTCAACCTATTGAAGCTGGCTCAGCTCTCCCTTCCTCCTCCTCTGCATTGCCGTCTGCCTCAGTTGAAGTACCATCAACTTCAGCTGAGGTACGACCTTCTTCTTCTGCTGCACCTGAAACAACTATGGTTGTTCCTCTGTCTCCTCCAGCATCTCCTCTACCTGCTCATCTGGCTAGGATATCTGCTCCTAGCTTTGATTTGTTAGGATCAGAGAGATTCCCTACTCCTCCTGTATCTCCAATTCATTCCCCAATAAATTCTCCTGCTCCATCACCTGCCCCATCTCCTGCTCGATCCCTGTTCACACCATCCTCCATCCCAGCACATCTACCATATTTGCTGCAGCTCCATCCACCTCTCATCCATCATACTTTGAAATCACTCCTGATTTCATTTCCCGCATTGTGGAGCTGATTACCCCGTCAATCAAAACCATGATTGACGAGGCAATCGCTCCCTTGCTGCCTCCATTGATCTCTTATCTGCTTCCATCAAATCCCTCTCCAAATCAGCTGAGCCATCTTCCTCTAGGGGCCTGGTTTCAGTACCCACTGAAATCAGGCAGGGGGAGATGTTCAATGAAGATGTCTCAGGCCTTCCTGCCTCTCCTCCAGTTGTGAAAGATTCAGTCTTGTCTGCCCAGCCAGAATCTGCTCAAGTTGAGCCAGAAGAAGTTCCAGATGTTGTTATGACTGTTCAGGAAGAGACAGCTCCAGCTGAGGAAGTGGTAACTCCAGCTGAGGAAGAGATTGCTCCAGTTGAGCAAGTTGTAGCTCCAGTTTTGACTGAGAAGGAAATAGCAGATGGAATCCTGCTATCAGAAATTGCAGTGAAAGTATGCTTAGAGGATCTAACTACTCCTATGATTGCCAGATTCCTGGAAGGAATCATAACTTCTTATCTAAATGAAACCTGGGAAATGGTTAAATATGAAGGTAACTCTTTCATTCGTTTTGTTGATGAATCGATTAATTTGATAGTTTGTGAATACCTTGAAGGAATGATTCAAGCTTATTTAGCAGATATGTATTCATAATTTTACAGATATTATTAGAGAAGATCTAACTGCCCAGATAATAGCAGTTATTTCTGAGGCTGCTCCAAGTGATTCTGATATTCAATTAGATCCAGAATTGGATGTGTTTTTAGATGATAAAGAGGATGAAAATTAAGAGGAAATCAAAGTTGATTCTCCTGTTTTAAGTTTGGAAGAAATTCAAGCAAGGGCTGCTTGGGACTTAAGAGTAAAATCTTTACAAGAGAAAGAATCAGTAGAGCTGCAATGTAAAAAGTCATCCATCTGGGATGACTCTCCAAGTTTAGATTTAGACTCCCTTCTGGCTATGGATGCCATGGAAGAAGAAAGGGAGAAATCTGCTTCAAAGCTTAAAGAAAAGGCTGTCTCAGAAGCCTATGATCCGTATGAGAACCCTCCATCATCCCATTCTGATGATGATGATGATTCTGATATCTCTGAAAAGTCAAAGAAAAAGAAATCTGCTGCAAAGAAAAGAAAAGTTGCTCCTCCTCCACCTCCAAATAAGGATAATGACACTCCCTACTATATTTTGAAGGGCATTGACCCCAAATCCAAGGATTTTAAGCATTGGATGTGGTTTTCGAAAAATCAGCAAAAAGAAAGGAAGAGAACTAAGAGGTATGACAGTCCAGTCTCCAGATGGACTCCCAAAGGTCCTCCTCCACCTCCAGGTGTAGGAGCCTCTGGGAATCTACCTGCTAATCAATCTGCCGCCTATGGAAAATCTGTGTCTGCTCAGCCCCAGCCCAGACAAGGTCATCAAAGTTCACAAAGCAAATCATCTTATGGATCTCAAAGACAAATGAAGGAGGTTGTGGCCCAAAGACCAACTTTTTCCCCACCTCCTTCTCCAGTTCAATCTGAGAAAAGTGCTTCTAAAGGTAAATAGTTTACAGTGTTTTAAAACCTTCTAGCAAGTCCCTTTTGCTAAGTTTATTCTAATGTCTTACCTAGATAAAATAGATGTTGCTGCTTCTCCTGAGCCCGTATATGAAAATCCTGAGCTCGATCCTAATTTTAGGATGGCTCGCTTTCAAGAGCTTGTAGGAGCAGCCCAAATAAGAAAAGCAAGAGCCGAAGGTAAAGATACGTCTGGCTTTACTACCATGTCAGCGTACAGAAAGAAAGAATTTGAGAAATTCCAAGTCAATCCTGAGATTTTTGATCCAGCAAAGTACATGGAAAAACATCCTGAAGCTGTTGTCCCCAGATCTACAGAACTAAAGATCCTTGGAGTGCAGGATTTAAAGATGTCAAAGAAGGAATCAGATGACCCTCTTCGAAAAATTTCTTTTGTCTCTAGTTCTTCTGATCCATTACCTGACCCTAAAGATTCTTAATAGTTTGATTAAACTGCTGTGATATATTTGATAATCTGCCAGTTTATTGATTAACTATTTGATGAATTTATTATTTTGTTTGTTTTATTGCTAGCTATTTTAGTTTTTGAGAGACTTAACTCAAATAGGGGGAGATTGTTGGTACCCTAGTTTGATTTGAGTTTAGTCCTCTCCTTTGTGCCCCTTGACCCAAGAAATATCTATGGTCAATGGTTAGGAGTCTAGCTGTAGGGTCCTCGCTTTTCCAAATTGAGAATTTGGTTAAGTAGGTTTTTCGTTCGACTATAGTCGAACGCCGTTCGACTATCGTCTATCGGCTGATCGACGATCGTCTATCAGTTGGTCGACGCTTTGTCTGCGCTGATAGTTCGACTATCTGTTGATAGCTCGATTATCTGTTCTGCGCTGATAGTTCGACTATCTGTTGATAGCTCGACTATCTGTTCTGCGCTGGTAGTTCGACTATCTGTTGATAGGTCGACTATCTGTTCTGCGCTGGTAGTTCGACTATCGGTTGATAGGTCGACTATCTGTTCTGCGCTGATAGTTCGACTATCGGTTGATAGGTCGACTATCTGTTCTGTGCTGGTAGTTCGACTATCTGTTGATAGATCGACTATCTGGTTTGTTTTGATAGCTCGACTATCTGTTGATAGATCGACTATCTGTTCTCTGAGGTAGGTCGACTATCTGCTTGATAGTTCGACTATCTCTGTGCGCTTGATAGCTCGACTATCTGTCCTAGATAGTTCGACTATCTGATAGTTCGACTATCTGTCCTGATAGTTCGACTATCTGCTGCGGTAGCTCGACTATCTGTTTGATAGCTCGACTATCTGGATCGTTCGACTATCTGCCCGATAGTTCGACGATCTCCTGGCGTCGTTCGACGATCTTCGAAGGTCGTTCGACGTTTTCTGTCTGCCTTTGTATTTTGTATTTATTTATTATATTTAATTATTTAATACATTTTCTGGCACTCTATTTTAAGCTGTATGATAAAGTTTCCTGGCATTATTTGCTCTATTCTTTTTGCCTGAGTTAAAATCTTTTAAGATAAAGTTGTTTGTCTTATTAGCTGTCATTTTAATTTACTTTATCTGCTGACAGCCCTTTATAGCCGTTAGACTGAAAAGTCTTCTTTTGCTATAAAGAGATTGTTTCTGATGTGACTTTATTTAGTCTATCTGATTATTTGATTTAAGCCTGCAGCTTCTTAGAAAGAAGTTTATTCCTTTTTATAGAATGTTTTGCTGCAGAGATATTTCTGTCTTCTTGATATTTACAGCCCAGGTCTCAAGGCTCAGAAGAAGACAAATCAATTCAAATGGAAGAGAGAGCCGTTGCATGCTGATAATATTTAAAGAACCCTTTGCAGAAGGATTCAAGCTAGTTAATAGAAGCTAGTGTTACACAGATATTCAAAAGCACTCAAGCCTTCATCAAGCTCAAGCTTCCTGCTCTCAGCAATCTCCATCTACCTGAGAAGTGTTAAGATCTTCATCTCTTCTTCACCTGAGTTCTCCTGCTTTCAGGAAGTTCAACTCAGAGTTTCTTTGAAGAAGAAGAAGAAGAATAGCTGCTTGAAGAGATTTCTTTTTGTTATTTACTTTCTTCTTGTAGCTCTTTCCTTCAGAACTTTCTGAAGAGTTTTCTCTGCACTGAAGCAAGACTTCACCTGGACATCTTTGAGCCAGGGGGAGCCTTGATCCTTTAGAGCATTCTAGCTCAGTGCAAGCTTTTGTGCTTCTCTAATCTATTGCAAAATAGAGAAGACATCTTAACCTTCTTCCCCCTCCTGTACAGGGTTATTACTCCCTTCAAAAGTATCCCTTGGTGGCAGGGCACCTGATCAAAAACCTGTGCTTGGTTTTTAGACACCTGATCAAAAGTCTAAAGGGTTTCTGAATCTACCTGAAGCAGATTCTGTTGGTGGCAGGGCACCTGATCAAAAACCTGTAGTGGATTCCTACCTTGGTGGTAGAAGAGTGGACGTACCCAAGTTGTTTGGGGAACCACTTAAATTCCTTGTGTCGTCTGGCTTGTTTATTATATTTCCTGTATTGTGGCTGTGAATAGATATAACTAGGTTGCTAGTTGCTGTTCAGGTTTTCCAAGCTTTAACTGTAATTACAGTTAGCTTGTGTCTGCACATCACTTGTGTTAGGCTTTAAGGTTAAATCAATATCTATAATCTTTTCATTCCGCACTTCACTCCAAGGGAGTTGGGTAGACAGTTAAGTTTTGTATTGTGCAAAATTTGATTACTCTATTCACCCCCCCCCTCTAGAGTAGTATCTATCCCTTCACTTTCAGGTTCGGGTCCAATTGGCCCCAGATCAAGCAGGCCAAAAGCTTGTTTTTCAAGCTTTCTCCTCCACTCACAACTCACTGTTCCAGCCACCTCCGGCTGGCCAACCATCAAGAATCGCAAGCCACCACATCAATGAAGGTGGTGGTGGTGGTGGCGGTGGCCGGCCGGGAAGAGGTGTGGGTGGCCAGGAATTCACGGGCGAAGATGGCTTAGGACGGGCCAATCCTGGCCGATGGCTCAAGGTAGTAGACGACAGAATGCCGTCGATTCTTGCTTTAAGATTCGTGCTGGCCGATTATAATTTATTTCATTTAATTAAAACATTTTGTCACACATTATGCAGTAGTTAGATTTAATTATTAAAAATACTTAAAGGGATTTTATGGGAAAATAGTTAACATAAAAGTTGTAGCCCTTGAAGTCTAGTTTATTTGAAAATTGATTTCAACCCATTTGGGGCAATGGTTTGTCCACAACACTCAATATGGTTCAACCTATTAATAAGCATGACCAGAGAATAAATTGAGTGCCCCCACTAAACTAGCTAGGCAAATGCTTTGAAATTTGGAACATAGGCTAGATATATATATATGCACACTGATCATGTCCAAAAATGGGAATTTTTGGAAATTATTTTCCTATAGTGTTTGTAAAAATTTAATAATTCATGTATGATTTAATAAGATAGTTTAATGACCTCACCATTCCCCACAATTTTGGTGGATGACCCTTAGGGTTATGATAGTTCACTGTTAAAAATATCAGCCCATTTGGAGCTGATTTGATTAGGTTTTGATGTGACCAAAAGGTGGGTCTCTTAAGGGGAAAATAGGGCAAAGTTTTTTTGATGGCTTGAGTGGCCAAAACTCATCCAAAAGGGATTAAACTTAGGTCACTGCCTCAAAGTCATCTAAAACACCGCCTCAAGATAATTTGAGTCGTATGTGGTAGGAATGCTCTAAGACCCTAGTGTAGGCCATAGAGATGAGGTTTGGGGCCTAGGGAAGGACATGGGATAGTATATCCATTGATGGGTGTGGAACTTGGTTGGTGAGTTCCTATGGTAGAAATTGTCTCTAGAAAATGGTTTTAGGATTTTTAGGAACCTACACCTTCATTAAAATAATTATGGATAGTTTAGGGTACTTGGGTCCAATATTTAATTACATGCTCAAATGAAATTGGATGCTCATGTGATATAGGCAATAACCTTAATTAGATGATATTATTCCATAGGAAATTTATTGTGAATTTTAAATTGATAATTTTAGTACTTCATTCACAAACCCTATGATTGATTCAATCACAAAATAATTATTTTAGAGTTATATGCTTACTAAAAAATTGTAAAACTTGGTTAGGGAACATTTAAGGACTAAATTATGCTTTGTGAATTTTTATAAAAAATATTGAAAGAAGTTTCATATAGGATCCTTCACAAAGTGCCCTAAGTTGAATATTTTAATATAATTCATTTATGTGATTAATTGGAGTTGGAAAATTATAATTCTTAGTCAGTAACATTTTCTAGTCATATTTATCATCTATTAATTTTCTCATAATTTTTGGATTATTAGTTTAATTTCTCACTATTTATCATAATATTGTGGTCTTTATCCAATAATTGGTTGAGTCAAATCCACCTTGAAAAATTGGTACTTTGGGTATTTACTGTTATTTTGATGTTATAGTTTATCATAATTTTGTTAAGACCATAGCTAGTAAGAAATATTTACTTGGTGTTCAAAGCATAGGTGGCCTGATTTTGCAGAAAATATAATAAATGCCAAACAAAGTAGGAAAATTACAATCCTCTTGATTTATTCATAAAGTATCATGATAGACTCCCAATAATAATCTTAGGCCATTTGGATGATTGTTTGGAGTATCACCTTTCATGCACACTGTTGAAACCGGAAACTCGGTCTCTTGTGGAGTTCACCCTTGGGGAAGGGGTGACCGTGCACCAACTTCTATCCTACAAGCAAAAATGACAAAAGGATAAGAAAGGACTGACCCAAGGGCTCGGTGCGGAGGACCCACTACACACCCAGAAAATCTTAGAGCGCTTCCCCTCCTTAGCCAAATGTCGAGCTAAGGTACCTCAAAAAGCGCTAGAAGACTGGGAGACAAGTGAGCCTGCCTTCTGAGGTACCTCTTGGGTCATATTTATAGAATTATAAAAATGGACTTCAAATAGCCAACCTCCGCTGTTCCGAACAGCTTTGTGCAGCCCAACTGGGCTTGCCAACAGTGTAACTCCACTGTTCTAACTGGCTATGGGCAGGACAGCGGGGGAAAATGGTAAAAACACTTCACAATAGACTTGTCGAGTAGTCCCTAAGACCTTACTAGCCTGGGGCGGCGAGTGATCGAAAGCACTGGCACTCGTAACCTCCCCAAACCTTGGCGTGCGCGAGCCCGGCTGGCCCTGCTCTCCTGCATCTTGCCGAGCTCCCCTGGGGTGAGTGCAAGCTGACCTGCTCCACTCTCCCCCTAATGATTCAACCTCGCCCTTGGTGAGCCAGGTGGAATCGCTGAACTCAGGCCCCTTCCAGCTCCATTCGACGAATGGCAAGCTCAATTCGATGAATGACGAGCTCAGTTCAACGACCTAAGCTTTTAAGTCTTGACAAATGCCGAGCTCTGTTCGACGAATGACCGAGAAAAGCCTTACTCGCTGATTTCTTGCCGAGATCCAGAGGCGAGTACCGAGCCCACTCGCTGATTTTCTTGCCGAGCTCCTAAAGCGAGTACCGGGTCCACTCGCCGAGTCTGGGTTCGCCCAACATCACTCGTCTTATATGGGGTTGTACACAATATCCGCTCTTTGTGAGATTAGAACAAGTTCAGAAAGAATCATTCAACCCCACAGGATTCACCAAGTGTGGCAGAAGGCGGAGAATCTTTCGGTGTGGTCCACCAGTGGCTATATTGTTGGGTATTGAATCCACAATAATCTAGATTTGTATGAAGTCACCCTTGAACTAAGATGAATTAAGTTGTATTTGATGCCCTATTTGAGTTATGTGTTTGCAGGATATAATTGCCAAGTTGATGAGTTGTAATTATACCTATATTTTCGTATTTTATTTAAGTCCGTTTCGTTTATTTTTTGTCTTTTTTATTAGTTTAATTCAATAAATTGCTTGTTTTTGTAAATATTATTTCTAACTTAGCTTAATTTTTATTCCAGAAAAATTCCAGAAAAAATTCCAAAAAGTCAGAAAAAACTGCCTGACACGCCCGTGTCAATCGGCCGACACGCCCGTGTCACGCCAGCCCGACGATCGCCGACCACAGGTGCCAGCTCGACGATCGGCCGTCATCAAACACAGCCCGACACGCCCGGCGTCACGCCCGTGTCAAATGCCTATCACGCCCGTGTCGTTGCCGACCCGCAAGCTTGGTCAACATGTCAACTCTACCGACATCGAACTGTCAGCTCCCCCAGTCACACCCACCTGTCACGCCCGTGACATGGTTGTCACGCCCGTGACCTGGGGCGTGACAGCCACGTTTTCGCCCCGAAGTCAAAGCTCCAGTCAAGTCAACCGGTCAGCTCGTGAATAGTAGTGACACGCCCCCCTGTCACGCCCGTGACCTAGGGCGTGACCAACCCGAAAAATTGCCTATAAATAAGAGCTTCCAGGAAGCTTATTTTGTCCACTTTTTTGACCACTTTGCTTAGGGGAGGTGCTGCCCAATTGGATTCCATACCTATGTAAGGAGAATTTCCCCCCCCCCCCCCTTCTCTCTCTCTTAGTTTGTATTAGGGTTTTTACTTCAATAAAATATGAAATTTTCTCTTTTAATTTGTATGAATAATCCAATTGAATGCGCCTGCTTAAGCAATTTTTCGTTCATCTTTTCGTATTTCTTTTATGTTTTTATCTTTTTAGCCTTCGTAACTTAGTTAGATTTAGGGTTTATCGGCATTTCTAGCCGTTGTGCCGTCCATTTAAATTTCATTTTCTGCACTTTTTTAGATTTAGCTTTTCTACTTTTTCCTATATTTTCATTCATAAGGCTTTATAAAAACTCATCTAAAACTATTACTTTTTAACTTAGGCTCTTTAGGGTTGTAAAACTTTTTGTCCTTTTTGTTTTATTTTCACTTTTTAGGAGTTTTTATAAAAATATAAGAATGAAAATATAGTCGTTATAATTTTTCGCTCACTTCATTTTAGCTTTTAATTTCAAAACTTTTAGTCCGGTTATTTTTTATTTCATCTTTTTATGCATTTCTACCGCATTCTAGCGGTAGAAATGCAGTTGTATTAATTTTTCGAGTACTTCCATTTTGCGTTTATTTGCAAAAATTTTCACTCCGGTTAATTTTTATTTTCACTTTTTATGCATTTCTACCGCATTCTAGCGGTAGAAATGCAGTCGTTTTAATTTTCTGAGCACTTTGTTTTTCTTATTTCTGCAAGTGTGTGTGCGTGTATGAGTTAGGTTTTACTGCTCTATTTCATTTCTGTAGAGTGCGTGTGTGCGTATGCATTTATTTCCGCCTACTCGTTAAGAGTTAAATGGCGCTTTGCTTTCATTTCCCGCCCACTCGTTTGAGTGGGACTTGTCTTTTTACTGCTTTCATTTTCTTCCTACTCACTTGAGTAGGAAAACTTTGTGTGGGTGCGTGTGTTTTCTTTTCTGTAGAGTGTGTGCGTGTGCTTTCTTTTCAAGTAGAGTGCGTGTGTGTATGAGATAGATTTACTCCCGCCCACTCATTTGAGCCGGGACTTGCAATTTTATCGCTTTCTCAATTATGTAGAGTGCGTGCGTGTAGGAGATAATTTTACCGCTTTATTTATCGCTTTCTTCAATTCTGTAGAGTGTGTGCGTGTGTTCATTTATTTCCGCCTACTCATTTGAGTAGGTCTTGCTTTATTTAATTTTCTTTATGGTTTTGAAGTGTGCGTGAGTGCCTGCATCAATTAGCCTTAAATTTATCTAATTGTCCTATTTTTCGTGTTTTCTCTTATAATTGTTCAGTGTTTAATTTAACGCTCACGCTTCACCTAAAAACATAAAGCCGTCCCCATACCGATGAGTGGCTAATCTCTTTTAGCCTTCGGCATCGAAGAGCATTGGGACATAAAAAATGATTTGAAATAATTAAAAAACTTTATTTTTAATTTAATTTAAGGACTTAAGGTTTACCCCGGGTTAACGACGCATAGGACCACATAATCGATGTGTGGGCTCTATTTCCGTTATCCATACGCGACGCCGAGAGGCTGCACGTATGGACCGATCCCCCTTGGGTAAAGAGAACTGCGTACACCCCCTCGAAAGAGGAGAAGCGTAATTCTGCCGGATTGGGTTCCCCACCCAATAGCGGGGTTCTTAGCGTAAAGCGAGCATTAAGAGGAATCCTTCGTCGGTCTAACGATCGGTCGAATAGTCTTAATGTTTAGGTGAGCAATATTCCTAGAGATAAGTGCGCTCATATTTTCGGAACCTCCACGGCCAAGTGCCTTTTATTAAATTAAAAACAAAGTTTAATAATTGTTAAGAATTATTTTGGTCTTAATCCGATTCGATGCCGAGCGTTAACCCGTCATCGAACTAATTTAGCAAAATTCCGTTTTCCTTCTTTCCGCTTTAATTAAACAAAAAAATCCCACCTTACCGTTAGTAAGATAATAGTGTTCCTGGAAGAGTAGATATAATCAACGCGTCCCCGAGAATAATACGACCTCGGTATTTTCCCGAATACCGAGTACTACTTGCGATAGGTGCGCTTGCCTCCTTTCGTTAGAAAACTCGATCTTCTAACCGGCCCGCGGAATCTGACCATTTCGAACCAACCACAGTAGGTCTCTGTTCCGCGGCCATCAAGTTTTTGGCGCCGTTGCCGGGGATTCCGGTTGTTATATTGAATCCGGGAATCTATTAATTTTACTTTATTTTCAAAAAAAAAAAAAAAAAAATTTTTTTTTTAGACTCTTTTCTTTTTTGTTTAGGGTGTATGACCCGTGGACAACCTTCGAGTTCTGAAAATCTTGAATTCGACCCCGAGATCGACCGCTCTCTTGCGCGTATCCGATCTCTCCGTCGAATTCCCTTTTTAGACCCCGCAGAATCTATCGGAGAACCCTCTTCTTCTTCTATGGCCGACCCCCGAATAATGCCCAACCGGCCGAGCGGACTATGTCTTACTACGCTCGCCCAATTTGGATGATACGGGGTCGAGTATTGTTCGGCCGGCTGTGGCCAACAATAATTTCGAAATTAAGTCAAGTGTGATTCAGATGATCCAAAATGCCGTGCAGTTCGACGGACAGCCGGATGAGGACCCCAATAATCACTTGTCTAATTTTCTTGAGATTTGCGATACTTTTAAAATTAATGGCGTCACTGATGACGCCATTCGTTTGCGCCTTTTTCCCTTCTCTCTTAAGTCCAAGGCTAAGGCGTGGTTACTCTCCCTCCCGCGGGGATCCATCACGTCCTGGGCGGAATTGGCCGAAAAATTCCTTACGAAGTATTTTCCGCACGCGAAAACTGCAAGACTGCGGGCGGACATATCTTCGTTCGTCCAAAACGACTCCGAGTCTCTTTACGAGACTTGGGAACGCTTTAAGGAATTTCTCCGCCGGTGCCCGCACCACGCTCTGCCAGCGTGGTTGCAGGTACAAATTTTTTACAATGGACTGAATAGTCAGACGCGTCAAATGATTGACGCGGCTGCCGGGGGCACTCTGAACAATAAGACCCCCGAGGCCGCCCAGGCCCTTTTCGAGGAAATGGCGGTGAACGCCTACCAGTGGAACGTCCCGCGGGCGCGCCCTAAGCAGGCGGGCATTTTTGAAGTGGATGCCACCGCTCAGCTAGCCCTCCAAGTGGAAAGGCTAACTAAGCAGGTGGCGGAGATGTCTGTTTCCTCCTCCACTCCGCCTTGTTTTCTCCCCCCCTCCAACGTCTGCGTGGTCGACGAATTCGTGGACTACATGGGAAATCCGATGCGTCCCTCATTTCAAAACAACCCTTATAGTAGCCACTATAATCCGGGTTGGAGGAACCATCCGAATTTCTCCTGGAGCAACCCGAACAACGCGCAGCGTCCCCCTCCCCCTCCTTTTGCGCCGACGCTTCCTCCTCCCCCTCCTATGAAGCCATCCCCGGTGGAGGAAAAATTTAATCGTTATGTCGCGTCCAACGAGTCTAATATCCGGAACATCACCGGATCGCTAAAAAATTTAGAACTCCAGGTTGGACAGCTGGCGCGACTCATGTCAGAACGCGCCATGGGGGCACTGCCAGGGAACACGAAGCCCAATCCAAGGGAAACCGCCAACGCTATAACCCTCCGTAGCGGTAAGGAGGTGGTCGATCCAAAACGGATCGATCCTCAGGTACAAATTTCACCTCCTGCCCCTCTTCCCTCTTCTTCGTCTACGCAGCCTTTACCAATTTTAATTGAAAAATCTATTTTAAACAAGGCGTTGCCCTACCCGCATAAATTAGATAAAGAGCGAGTTAACGCGCAATATGAAAAATTTATTTTATTACTTAAACAAATTCATATTAATGTTCCTTTTTGCGAGGCTATCTCGCAAATGCCTAAATATGCGAAATTTTTAAAAGAACTACTTTCTAATAAACGCAAACTCGAGGATATTTCGCATATATCTCTCAACGATGTCTGCTCGGCGGCGATTACTAATAGATTACCCTCAAAACAAAACGACCCGGGAAGGTTCTCCATCCCGTGCCTTTTTGGCGATGTGTTAGTAAAATACGCCTTGGCAGACTTAGGCGCGAGCATTAATTTGATGCCGTTCTCGCTCTTCCTGCGTTTAGGTTTGGGTACTCCTGCTCCTACCAATATGCGCATCCAACTAGCGGATCGCTCGGTTAGGTTCCCCATCGGGGTTGTTGAGGATGTCCTTGTCCGAGTAGACAAGTTCACCTTCCCGGTGGACTTCGTCATCTTGGACATCGAGGAAGACGCCAACGTACCAATAATACTTGGTCGCCCTTTCCTCGCGACCTCACGTGCGTTAATTGATGTAAGTAATGGTCAGCTTCTCCTTCGGGTAGGAGACGACCAAGTTACTTTTTCTATTAACTCCTCTATGGAAGACTCGTCGCCGAGCGACGATTTCTGCTATTCTTTAGATTCTTTTTATGGAGATAGTTCTTCCCCGGTTTTCGAGTCGGATTTTTTTAACGAAAATTTTTTTTCTCTCGAAAATTTTTATTGCGATGAGGACGAGTCTACGAATATGCCTTTTGAACCAATTGGTTCGAAAGACATTAGCACTAAAACATCACTAGAAGAACCGCCCATCCTAGAACTCAAACCATTACAAGAATCCCTAAAATACGCCTTTTTGGGGAAAAATGATACACTCCCGGTAATCATTTCTTCGTATTTAAGCGATTCGGAGACCTCCGATTTATTGGAGGTTTTGCTTAAACATCGCCACGCAATTGCGTGGCAAATTTCTGACCTAAAGGGGATTAACCCTTCTTTCTGCACTCACAAAATTTTCTTAAACGATAATTGCCGCAAAACCATTCAGCCCCAGCGACGTCTTAACCCAAACATGAAGGACGTCGTGAAAGCTGAGATAATTAAATTATTAGATGCGGGGATTATTTATCCCATTTCTGATAGTGCGTGGGTTAGTCCCATTCATGTCGTGCCCAAGAAGGGCGGTCTAACCGTAGTGGCGAATGAGCACAACGAGCTCGTCCCAACTCGTACTGTTACGGGTTGGCGCGTGGTCATCGATTATCGCAAACTTAATGATGCCACCCGCAAGGACCATTTCCCACTACCGTTCCTTGACCAAATTCTCGAGCGTCTTTCCGGTCATCCTTTTTATTGTTTTCTCGATGGTCTATCGGGGTTTTTCCAAATCCCCATTTCCCCCGAGGACCAAGAGAAAACAACTTTTACTTGCCCCTTTGGCACCTTCGCCTATCGAAGGATGCCATTTGGCCTCTGCAATGCGCCGGCTACATTCCAACGATGTATGCTAGCAATTTTTGGCGAGCTAGTAGAAGATATTATGGAAATATTTATGGATGACTTTTCTGTATTCGGATGCTCTTTCCCGAATTGTCTTCGTAATCTCGATCGTGTCCTCCAGCGATGCGAGGACACGAATCTTGTTTTAAATTGGGAAAAATGTAACTTTATGGTTCGAGGAGGTTTGTTCCTCGGCCATACGATTTTGAGTAAGGGGATAGAGGTCGATAAAGCCAAAGTTGAAATCATAGAAAAACTTCCTCAGCCGACAAACATAAAATCCATTAGGAGTTTCTTAGGCCACGCGGGCTTTTATAGGCATTTCATTCAAGATTTTTCAAAAATAACAAAGCCGCTTACTCACCTCTTGGAAAAGGAATCACCTTTTGTCTTTAGTAGCGATTGCGAGTCTGCTTTTAATTTTATAAAACAAAAACTTATTAATTCTCCGATTCTAGTGGCCCCTAATTGGTCCCTTCCGTTCGAAATCATGTGCGACGCTAGTGATATTGCCTTAGGCGCCGTTCTTGGCCAACGCGTAGAAAAACATTTTCATCCTATTTATTACGCTAGCAAGACGCTCACTTCCGCACAAGTGAATTACACGACGACGGAAAAGGAACTCTTAGCCGTCGTTTTCGCTTTCGATAAGTTTCGCTCGTATCTTACGCTATCTAAAGTTATCGTTTTTACCGATCACTCCGCCCTTAAATATCTATTAGCTAAAACCGACGCGAAGCCCCGCCTTCTTCGATGGATTCTCCTCCTACAAGAGTTTGACTTGGAGATCCGAGATAAGAAGGGCGCGGAGAATCTAGCGGCAGACCACCTCTCCCGTTTAGACAATCCGGGTGCGGAAGCGCTCGTCGAATCTGAAATAAATGACAGATTCCCCGAGGAACGCCTTCTCGCCATTCGTTCATCTTCGTCATCTTCGCCTTGGTTCGCAGATTTTGCGAACTACTTAGTCGCGTGGGTACTTCCAAAAGATTTCTCAAGTCATCAAAAGAAGAAATTCTTTTCCGACTTGAAAAATTTCTTTTGGGATGACCCTTTTCTTTTCCGTATCTGTGCGGACCAAGCGGTTCGAAGATGCGTCGCGGGAGTGGAGTGCACGCAAATATTGAGGCACTGCCACGAGGGTCCGGCCGGGGGGCACTATCAAGCCAACCGGACCGCTAGGAAGGCGCTAGAGGCGGGCTACTTTTGGCCCACTCTCTTCAAAGACGCGCATAATTTTGTGCGCGCATGCGATAGCTGTCAGCGGTCGGGTAACATCTCACGTCGAGACTAGATGCCCCAAAATATGTTTTTAGAATGCGAAGTCTTCGATTTATGGGGCATAGATTTTGTTGGCCCCCTACCTCCTTCTTATAAAAATTCTTATATTTTAGTGGCGGTCGACTACGTATCACGGTGGGCGGAAGCGCAGGCTCTCCCCACCAACGATGCGCGAGTCGTCGTTACATTTCTAAAAAATTTTTTTTCTCGCTTCGGCACGCCTCGCGCAATTGTTAGTGATAGGGGTACGCATTTCTGTAACGCTCTAATGGCTAAGACGTTAGCTAAATACGGAGTCACGCACAAGCTTGCCACCCCCTACCACCCGTAAACAAGTGGCCAAGTTGAGGTAGTAAATCGAGAAATAAAACGCATATTAGAAAAAACCGTTTCACTTAATAGGAAAGACTGGTCCGCTAAGCTTGACGATGCGTTATGGGCGTATCGTACGGCGTACAAAACCGCTACTGGTTGTACCCCGTTTCGATTAGTCTATGGCAAAGCGTGCCATTTACCCGTAGAACTGGAGCACCGCGCACTTTGGGCATTAAAACTCTTAAACCTCGACTCTAACTTAGCCGCTCAGAATAGAAAACTGCAACTAAACGAGCTCGATGAATGGCGTGCAAACGCTTGCGAGAGCAATAAGTTCTATAAGGAGCGTTCTAAGTTTTATCACGATCGAAAAATTAAAACCCCCAAAATTTTTTCTCCGGGCGATCTAGTCCTTCTTTATTCTCGTCTTAAACTTTTTCCTGGCAAACTCAAATCCCGTTGGTCCGGTCCCTTCTTAGTTGAAGAAGTTTTTCCATATGGGACCGTACTCGTCTCCCACCCGGAAAAAGGCTCGTTTAAAGTAAACGGTCATCGATTAAAGACTTACATAGCGGGCGACCCTGTGATCGAGTATAGCGAAACCATATCCCTCCTCGACTTATAATCCCGCCACTATAGTCAAGCTACGCGACTATAAACAAAGCGCTCCTGGGAGGCACCCCACGTCTATCTTTTTACGTCTTTATTTATTACGTTTTCTATTTTTCTAATAACTGCAGGGTTTCTAAAGGGCTTCCCCGAGCGCGGATCAGGGACGTTTTCTGCCCCCCTCTTTTTCCCTTTTTGTACATATACCTGCTGTCTTGTTCCTCATGCTTAGCATACAACATTGGGGACAATGTTGGATCTAAGTATGGGGGTGTTTTCATATTTTCGTACTTTCTTTTTCACTTACAAAAAAAAAAAACAAAACAAAACAAAACTTCAAAAAAAAATTTATAACAAAAAAAAAATTATAAAATCCAAAAAAATTATTATAATTAAAAATTATTTTTTTGAAGTTTCATTTTTGAAACTTTGTCTTATTTTTAACTCGGTCCGCGAGATCCGGCTCATCGAGCCATCCACATAACGAGTCATCTCGCGGCTACCTAGTTTGTATTTCTGTAAATATTCTTGTAAATATTTTTGTAAATAATTTTTGTAAATACTTTTTGTCTTTTTATTTTTTCTCTTTCCCCTCTCCCTTTTCTCCCTCTCATCCTTGTAAATTTTTTTTCTTTTTCCCAAATTTTTGTAAATAGAATGAAACTTTCATTAAAAATACAAAAAAATTCACAAAACATTAAAAATACAAAAAAAATTCACAAAACTTAAAAATCAAAAAAAATTTTTTATTCTCGCATTTTTCTTTCTTTTTAGTATGTATATATTAAAGATATAAATACAAAAATACAAAAATTACAAAAAAAAAAGAACATAACTTCAAAAAAAATTTTCAAAAAATTATTATGAAACAAATAAATCAAACATTTCATTCTTAAGTTCTTGCTATCCAAAACTTTCGTTTTGAGTTTATTTATATGCGAATTTGATAAATTCTTTGTTCACTATTCGTTTGTTAATTATAGATTGAAAAATCTAAATAGCCGGGGTTAAGTTTTAAAGAATTTTATACTTTGTTAAAAATAGGGGACTCGCTTTAGGCACTACTTCTAATTTTTCATAGATAGGGGCATTTGTACCATGTTAAAAAATAACGACTATAGAATTCAATTATGCTTACTTTTAGCTTTCTGAAAAATTGGAACGTACAATTTATAAAGGTTGCTCTCAATTATTTTTCAATTAAAAATCTAGTTCTCTTTTCTCCCCTTACCTATCCTATCATAACCTACTTGGTATGATAAAATTATATCCCCAAAAAGATCTTATGTCAATGGGAATAAGATTTCATTCCGTAAACATAGGCACCCAATAAATTAAAAGATTATACGTTACGGAGTAAGAGGATAAAATTCATTACTCCAACACATATACATTGGGTTATTTTTATTTTATGAAGAAGAAAAAAATTTTTATGTTAAGGAAAATAAGATTTCGTTTTCCTTTAACATCCAAATCAAAAAATTGGAGGTTCGAGAAAAAATAACCTCGCCTCAAAATCCAAGCATCTTCATAAACCAACATCAACCCCCCTTAGCCAATTTCATGACTCTAGAATTAATTCAAAAATCTTTTTGAGAGCATAATTCATAAATTGCATTATTTCCAATAACACTCCTATAAGCTAAAGTTCGTATAAATCCAAACTATTTTCTGTTAATCTAACCAATACAACTATTGCTTTCTATTTGATTACATCAAGAAGTCTTTTGGCCAAAACTTTTGCCCTGTTTAAATCATCTAAATAATTTTAGGACTTAACTCTTATACCCCGTATATTTTTATTTGATCTTTCTTATAATTAATTTAGCGGTAGCAGAACTTAGGGTTTTTCATTATTCCTTATAAATTCACCTCAAACTTTTGCTCTGGAATAGCAAAAGCTTAAGTATGGGGGTGTTTGATGAGTTGTAATTATACCTATATTTTCGTATTTTATTTAAGTCCGTTTCGTTTATTTTTTGTCTTTTTTATTAGTTTAATTCAATAAATTGCTTGTTTTTGTAAATATTATTTCTAACTTAGCTTAATTTTTATTCCAGAAAAATTCCAGAAAAAATTCCAAAAAGTCAGAAAAAACTGCCTGACACGCCCGTGTCAATCGGCCGACACGCCCGTGTCACGCCAGCCCGACGATCGCCGACCACAGGTGCCAGCTCGACGATCGGCCGTCATCAAACACAGCCCGACACGCCCGGCGTCACGCCCGTGTCAAATGCCTGTCACGCCCGTGTCGTGGCCGACCCGCAAGCTTGGTCAACATGTCAACTCTACTGACATCGAACTGTCAGCTCCCCCAGTCACACCCACCTGTCACGCCCGTGACATGGTTGTCACGCCCGTGACCTGGGGCGTGACCGCCACGTTTTCGCCCCGAAGTCAAAGCTCCAGTCAAGTCAACCGGTCAGCTCGTGAATAGTAGTGACACGCCCCCCTGTCACGCCCGTGACCTAGGGCGTGACCAACCCGAAAAATTGCCTATAAATAAGAGCTTCTAGGAAGCTTATTTTGTCCACTTTTTTGACCACTTTGCTTAGGGGAGGTGCTGCCCAATTGGATTCCATACCTATGTAAGGAGAATTTCCCCCCCTCTCTCTCTCTCTTAGTTTGTATTAGGGTTTTTACTTCAATAAAATATGAAATTTTCTCTTTTAATTTGTATGAATAATCCAATTGAATGCGCCTACTTAAGCAATTTTTCGTTCATCTTTTCGTATTTCTTTTATGTTTTTATCTTTTTAGCCTTCGTAACTTAGTTAGATTTAGGGTTTATCGGCATTTCTAGCCGTTGTGCCGTCCATTTAAATTTCATTTTCTGCACTTTTTTAGATTTAGCTTTTCTACTTTTTCCTATATTTTCATTCATAAGGCTTTATAAAAACTCATCTAAAACTATTGCTTTTTAACTTAGGCTCTTTAGGGTTGTAAAACTTTTTGTCCTTTTGTTTTATTTTCACTTTTTAGGAGTTTTTATAAAAATATAAGAATGAAAATATAGTCGTTATAATTTTTCGCTCACTTCATTTTAGCTTTTAATTTCAAAACTTTTAGTCCGGTTATTTTTTATTTCATCTTTTTATGCATTTCTACCGCATTCTAGCGGTAGAAATGCAGTTGTATTAATTTTTCGAGTACTTCCATTTTGCGTTTATTTGCAAAAATTTTCACTCCGGTTAATTTTTATTTTCACTTTTTATGCATTTCTACCGCATTCTAGCGGTAGAAATGCAGTCGTTTTAATTTTCTGAGCACTTTGTTTTTCTTATTTCTGCAAGTGTGTGTGCGTGTATGAGTTAGGTTTTACTGCTCTATTTCATTTCTGTAGAGTGCGTGTGTGCGTATGCATTTATTTCCGCCTGCTCGTTAAGAGTTAAATGGCGCTTTGCTTTCATTTCCCGCCCACTCGTTTGAGTGGGACTTGTCTTTTTACTGCTTTCATTTTCTTCCTACTCACTTGAGTAGGAAAACTTTGTGTGGGTGCGTGTGTTTTCTTTTCTGTAGAGTGTGTGCGTGTGCTTTCTTTCAAGTAGAGTGCGTGTGTGTATGAGATAGATTTACTCCCGCCCACTCATTTGAGCCGGGACTTGCAATTTTATCGCTTTCTCAATTATGTAGAGTGCGTGCGTGTAGGAGATAATTTTACCGCTTTATTTATCGCTTTCTTCAATTCTGTAGAGTGTGTGCGTGTGTGCATTTATTTCCGCCTACTCATTTGAGTAGGTCTTGCTTTATTTAATTTTCTTTATGGTTTTGAAGTGTGCGTGAGTGCCTGCATCAATTAGCCTTAAATTTATCTAATTGTCCTATTTTTCGTGTTTTCTCTTATAATTGTTCAGTGTTTAATTTAACGCTCACGCTTCACCTAAAAACATAAAGCCGTCCCCATACCGATGAGTGGCTAATCTCTTTTAGCCTTCGGCATCGAAGAGCATTGGGACATAAAAAATGATTTGAAATAATTAAAAAACTTTATTTTTAATTTAATTTAAGGACTTAAGGTTTACCCCGGGTTAACGACGCATAGGACCACATAATCGATGTGTGGGCTCTATTTCCGTTATCCATACGCGACGCCGAGAGGCTGCACGTATGGACCGATCCCCCTTGGGTAAAGAGAACTGCGTACACCCCCTCGAAAGAGGAGAAGCGTAATTCTGCCGGATTGGGTTCCCCACCCAATAGCGGGGTTCTTAGCGTAAAGCGAGCATTAAGAGGAATCCTTCGTCGGTCTAACGATCGGTCGAATAGTCTTAATGTTTAGGTGAGCAATATTCCTAGAGATAAGTGCGCTCATATTTTCGGAACCTCCACAGCCAAGTGCCTTTTATTAAATTAAAAACAAAGTTTAATAATTGTTAAGAATTATTTTGGTCTTAATCCGATTCGATGCCGAGCGTTAACCCGTCATCGAACTAATTTAGCAAAATTCCGTTTTCCTTCTTTCCGCTTTAATTAAACAAAAAAATCCCACCTTACCGTTAGTAAGATAATAGTGTTCCTGGAAGAGTAGATATAATCAACGCGTCCCCGAGAATAATACGACCTCGGTATTTTCCCGAATACCGAGTACTACTTGCGATAGGTGCGCTTGCCTCCTTTCGTTAGAAAACTCGATCTTCTAACCGGCCCGCGGAATCTGACCATTTCGAACCAACCACAGTAGGTCTTTGTTCCGCGGCCATCAAGTTTTTGGCGCCATTGCCGGGGATTCCGGTTGTTATATTGAATCCGGGAATCTATTAATTTTACTTTATTTTCAAAAAAAAAAAAAAAAATTTTTTTTTTTAGACTCTTTTCGTTTTTGTTTAGGGTGTATGACCCGTGGATAACCTTCGAGTTCTGAAAATCTTGAATTCGACCCCGAGATCGACCGCTCTCTTGCGCGTATCCGATCTCTCCGTCGAATTCCCTTTTTAGACCCCGCAGAATCTATCGGAGAACCCTCTTCTTCTTCTATGGCCGACCCCCCGAATAATGCCCAACCGGCCGAGCGGACTATGTCTTACTACGCTCGGCCCAATTTGGATGATACGGGGTCGAGTATTGTTCGGCCGGCTGTGGCCAACAATAATTTCGAAATTAAGTCAAGTGTGATTCAGATGATCCAAAATGCCGTGCAGTTCGACGGACAGCCGGATGAGGACCCCAATAATCACTTGTCTAATTTTCTTGAGATTTGCGATACTTTTAAAATTAATGGCGTCACTGATGACGCCATTCGTTTGCGCCTTTTTCCCTTCTCTCTTAAGTCCAAGGCTAAGGCGTGGTTACTCTCCCTCCCGCGGGGATCCATCACGTCCTGGGCGGAATTGGCCGAAAAATTCCTTACGAAGTATTTTCCGCACGCGAAAACTGCAAGACTGCGGGCGGACATATCTTCGTTCGTCCAAAACGACTCCGAGTCTCTTTACGAGACTTGGGAACGCTTTAAGGAATTTCTCCGCCGGTGCCCGCACCACGCTCTGCCAGCGTGGTTGCAGGTACAAATTTTTTACAATGGACTGAATAGTCAGACGCGTCAAATGATTGACGCGGCTGCCGGGGGCACTCTGAACAATAAGACCCCCGAGGCCGCCCAGGCCCTTTTCGAGGAAATGGCGGTGAACGCCTACCAGTGGAACGTCCCGCGGGCGCGCCCTAAGCAGGCGGGCATTTTTGAAGTGGATGCCACCGCTCAGCTAGCCCTCCAAGTGGAAAGGCTAACTAAGCAGGTGGCGGAGATGTCTGTTTCCTCCTCCACTCCGCCTTGTTTTCTCCCCCCCTCCAACGTCTGCGTGGTCGACGAATTCGTGGACTACATGGGAAATCCGGTGCGTCCCTCATTTCAAAACAACCCTTATAGTAGCCACTATAATCCGGGTTGGAGGAACCATCCGAATTTCTCCTGGAGCAACCCGAACAACGCGCAGCGTCCCCCTCCCCTCCTTTTGCGCCGACGCTTCCTCCTCCCCCTCCTATGAAGCCATCCCCGGTGGAGGAAAAATTTAATCGTTATGTCGCGTCCAACGAGTCTAATATCCGGAACATCACCGGATCGCTAAAAAATTTAGAACTCCAGGTTGGACAGCTGGCGCGACTCATGTCAGAACGCGCCATGGGGGCACTGCCAGGGAACACGGAGCCCAATCCAAGGGAAACCGCCAACGCTATAACCCTCCGTAGCGGTAAGGAGGTGGTCGATCCAAAACGGATCGATCCTCAGGTACAAATTTCACCTCCTGCCCCTCTTCCCTCTTCTTCGTCTACGCAGCCTTTACCAATTTTAATTGAAAAATCTATTTTAAACAAGGCGTTGCCCTACCCGCATAAATTAGATAAAGAGCGAGTTAACGCGCAATATGAAAAATTTATTTTATTACTTAAACAAATTCATATTAATGTTCCTTTTTGCGAGGCTATCTCGCAAATGCCTAAATATGCGAAATTTTTAAAAGAACTACTTTCTAATAAACGCAAACTCGAGGATATTTCGCATATATCTCTCAACGATGTCTGCTCGGCGGCGATTACTAATAGATTACCCTCAAAACAAAACGACCCGGGAAGGTTCTCCATCCCGTGCCTTTTTGGCGATGTGTTAGTAAAATACGCCTTGGCAGACTTAGGCGCGAGCATTAATTTGATGCCGTTCTCGCTCTTCCTGCGTTTAGGTTTGGGTACTCCTGCTCCTACCAATATGCGCATCCAACTAGCGGATCGCTCGGTTAGGTTCCCCATCGGGGTTGTTGAGGATGTCCTTGTCCGAGTAGATAAGTTCACCTTCCCGGTGGACTTCGTCATCTTGGACATCGAGGAAGACGCCAACGTACCAATAATACTTGGTCGCCCTTTCCTCGCGACCTCACGTGCGTTAATTGATGTAAGTAATGGTCAGCTTCTCCTTCGGGTAGGAGACGACCAAGTTACTTTTTCTATTAACTCCTCTATGGAAGACTCGTCGCCGAGCGACGATTTCTGCTATTCTTTAGATTCTTTTTATGGAGATAGTTCTTCCCCGGTTTTCGAGTCGGATTTTTTTAACGAAAATTTTTTTTCTCTCGAAAATTTTTATTGCGATGAGGACGAGTCTACGAATATGCCTTTTGAACCAATTGGTTCGAAAGACATTAGCACTAAAACCTCACTAGAAGAACCGCCCATCCTAGAACTCAAACCATTACAAGAATCCCTAAAATACGCCTTTTTGGGGAAAATGATACACTCCCGGTAATCATTTCTTCGTATTTAAGCGATTCGGAGACCTCCGATTTATTGGAGGTTTTGCTTAAACATCGCCACGCAATTGCGTGGCAAATTTCTGACCTAAAGGGGATTAACCCTTCTTTCTGCACTCACAAAATTTTCTTAAACGATAATTGCCGCAAAACCATTCAGCCCCAGCGACGTCTTAACCCAAACATGAAGGACGTCGTGAAAGCTGAGATAATTAAATTATTAGATGCGGGGATTATTTATCCCATTTCTGATAGTGCGTGGGTTAGTCCCATTCATGTCGTGCCCAAGAAGGGCGGTCTAACCGTAGTGGCGAATGAGCACAACGAGCTCGTCCCAACTCGTACTGTTACGGGTTGGCGCGTGGTCATCGATTATCGCAAACTTAATGATGCCACCCGCAAGGACCATTTCCCACTACCGTTCCTTGACCAAATTCTCGAGCATCTTTCCGGTCATCCTTTTTATTGTTTTCTCGATGGTCTATCGGGGTTTTTCCAAATCCCCATTTCCCCCGAGGACCAAGAGAAAACAACTTTTACTTGCCCTTTGGCACCTTCGCCTATCGAAGGATGCCATTTGGCCTCTGCAATGCGCCGGCTACATTCCAACGATGTATGCTAGCAATTTTTGGCGAGCTAGTAGAAGATATTATGGAAATATTTATGGATGACTTTTCTGTATTCGGATGCTCTTTCCCGAATTGTCTTCGTAATCTCGATCGTGTCCTCCAGCGATGCGAGGACACGAATCTTGTTTTAAATTGGGAAAAATGTAACTTTATGGTTCGAGGAGGTTTGGTCCTCGGCCATACGATTTTGAGTAAGGGGATAGAGGTCGATAAGGCCAAAGTTGAAATCATAGAAAAACTTCCTCAGCCGACAAACATAAAATCCATTAGGAGTTTCTTAGGCCACGCGGGCTTTTATAGGCGTTTCATTCAAGATTTTTCAAAAATAACAAAGCCGCTTACTCACCTCTTGGAAAAGGAATCACCTTTTGTCTTTAGTAGCGATTGCGAGTCTGCTTTTAATTTTATAAAACAAAAACTTATTAATTCTCCGATTCTAGTGGCCCCTAATTGGTCCCTTCCGTTCGAAATCATGTGCGACGCTAGTGATATTGCCTTAGGCGCCGTTCTTGGCCAACGCGTAGAAAAACATTTTCATCCTATTTATTACGCTAGCAAGACGCTCACTTCCGCACAAGTGAATTACACGACGACGGAAAAGGAACTCTTAGCCGTCGTTTTCGCTTTCGATAAGTTTCGCTCGTATCTTACGCTATCTAAAGTTATCGTTTTTACCGATCACTCCGCCCTTAAATATCTATTAGCTAAAACCGACGCGAAGCCCCGCCTTCTTCGATGGATTCTCCTCCTACAAGAGTTTGACTTGGAGATCCGAGATAAGAAGGGCGCGGAGAATCTAGCGGCAGACCACCTCTCCCGTTTAGACAATCCGGGTGCGGAAGCGCTCGTCGAATCTGAAATAAATGACAGATTCCCTGAGGAACGCCTTCTCGCCATTCGTTCATCTTCGTCATCTTCGCCTTGGTTCGCAGATTTTGCGAACTACTTAGTCGCGCGGGTACTTCCAAAAGATTTCTCAAGTCATCAAAAGAAGAAATTCTTTTCCGACTTGAAAAATTTCTTTTGGGATGACCCTTTTCTTTTCCGTATCTGTGCGGACCAAGCGGTTCGAAGATGCGTCGCGGGAGTGGAGTGCACGCAAATATTGAGGCACTGCCACGAGGGTCCGGCCGGGGGGCACTATCAAGCCAACCGGACCGCTAGGAAGGCGCTAGAGGCGGGCTACTTTTGGCCCACTCTCTTCAAAGACGCGCATAATTTTGTGCGCGCATGCGATAGCTGTCAGCGGTCGGGTAACATCTCACGTCGCGACTAGATGCCCCAAAATATGTTTTTAGAATGCGAAGTCTTCGATTTATGGGGCATAGATTTTGTTGGCCCCCTACCTCCTTCTTATAAAAATTCTTATATTTTAGTGGCGGTCGACTACGTATCACGGTGGGCGGAAGCGCAGGCTCTCCCCACCAACGATGCGCGAGTCGTCGTTACATTTCTAAAAAAATTTTTTTCTCGCTTCGGCACGCCTCGCGCAATTGTTAGTGATAGGGGTACGCATTTCTGTAACGCTCTAATGGCTAAGACGTTAGCTAAATACGGAGTCACGCACAAGCTTGCCACCCCCTACCACCCGTAAAAAAGTGGCCAAGTTGAGGTAGTAAATCGAGAAATAAAACGCATATTAGAAAAAACCGTTTCACTTAATAGGAAAGACTGGTCCGCTAAGCTTGACGACGCGTTATGGGCGTATCGTACGGCGTACAAAACCGCTACTGGTTGTACCCCGTTTCGATTAGTCTATGGCAAAGCGTGCCATTTACCCGTAGAACTGGAGCACCGCGCACTTTGGGCATTAAAACTCTTAAACCTCGACTCTAACTTAGCCGCTCAGAATAGAAAACTGCAACTAAACGAGCTCGATGAATGGCGTGCGAACGCTTGCGAGAGCAATAAGTTCTATAAGGAGCGTTCTAAGTTTTATCACGATCGAAAAATTAAAACCCCCAAAATTTTTTCTCCGGGCGATCTAGTCCTTCTTTATTCTCGTCTTAAACTTTTTCCTGGCAAACTCAAATCCCGTTGGTCCGGTCCCTTCTTAGTTGAAGAAGTTTTTCCATATGGGACCGTACTCATCTCCCACCCGGAAAAAGGCTCGTTTAAAGTAAACGGTCATCGATTAAAGACTTACATAGCGGGCGACCCTGTGATCGAGTATAGCGAAACCATATCCCTCCTCGACTTATAATCCCGCCACTATAGTCAAGCTACGCGACTATAAACAAAGCGCTCCTGGGAGGCACCCCACGTCTATCTTTTTACGTCTTTATTTATTACGTTTTCTATTTTTCTAATAACTGCAGGGTTTCTAAAGGGCTTCCCCGAGCGCGGATCAGGGACGTTTTCTGCCCCCCTCTTTTTCCCTTTTTGTACATATACCTGCTGTCTTGTTCCTCATGCTTAGCATACAACATTGGGGACAATGTTGGATCTAAGTATGGGGGTGTTTTCATATTTTCGTACTTTCTTTTTCACTTACAAAAAAAAAAAACAAAAAAACAAAAAAAAAAAAAACAAAACAAAACTTCAAAAAAAAATTTATAACAAAAAAAAAAATTATAAAATCCAAAAAAATTATTATAATTAAAAATTATTTTTTTGAAGTTTCATTTTTGAAACTTTGTCTTATTTTTAACTCGGTCCGCGAGATCCGGCTCATCGAGCCATCCACATAACGAGTCATCTCGCGGCTACCTAGTTTGTATTTCTGTAAATATTCTTGTAAATATTTTTGTAAATAATTTTTGTAAATACTTTTTGTCTTTTTATTTTTTCTCTTTCCCCTCTCCCTTTTCTCCCTCTCATCCTTGTAAATTTTTTTTCTTTTTCCCAAATTTTTTGTAAATAGAATGAAACTTTCATTAAAAATACAAAAAAATTCACAAAACATTAAAAATACAAAAAAAATTCACAAAACTTAAAAATCAAAAAAAAATTTTATTCTCGCATTTTTCTTTCTTTTTAGTATGTATATATTAAAGATATAAATACAAAAATACAAAAATTACAAAAAAAAAGAACATAACTTCAAAAAAAATTTTCAAAAAATTATTATGAAACAAATAAATCAAACATTTCATTCTTAAGTTCTTGCTATCCAAAACTTTCGTTTTGAGTTTATTTATATGCGAATTTGATAAATTCTTTGTTCACTATTCGTTTGTTAATTATAGATTGAAAAATCTAAATAGTCGGGGTTAAGTTTTAAAGAATTTTATACTTTGTTAAAAATAGGGGACTCGCTTTAGGCACTACTTCTAATTTTTCATAGATAGGGGCATTTGTACCATGTTAGAAAATAACGACTATAGAATTCAATTATGCTTACTTTTAGCTTTCTGAAAAATTGGAACGTACAATTTATAAAGGTTGCTCTCAATTATTTTTCAATTAAAAATCTAGTTCTCTTTTCTCCCCTTACCTATCCTATCATAACCTACTTGGTATGATAAAATTATATCCCCAAAAAGATCTTATGTCAATGGGAATAAGATTTCATTCCGTAAACATAGGCACCCAATAAATTAAAAGATTATACGTTACGGAGTAAGAGGATAAAATTCATTACTCCAACACATATACATTGGGTTATTTTTATTTTATGAAGAAGAAAAAAATTTTTATGTTAAGGAAAATAAGATTTCGTTTTCCTTTAACATCCAAATCAAAAAATTGGAGGTTCGAGAAAAAATAACCTCGCCTCAAAATCCAAGCATCTTCATAAACCAACAATCAACCCCCCTTAGCCAATTTCATGACTCTAGAATTAATTCAAAAATCTTTTTGAGAGCATAATTCGTAAATTGCATTATTTCCAATAACACTCCTATAAGCTAAAGTTCGTATAAATCCAAACTATTTTCTGTTAATCTAACCAATACAACTATTGCTTTCTATTTGATTACATCAAGAAGTCTTTTGGCCAAAACTTTTGCCCTGTTTAAATCATCTAAATAATTTTAGGACTTAACTCTTATACCCCGTATATTTTTATTTGATCTTTCTTATAATTAATTTAGCGGTAGCAGAACTTAGGGTTTTTCATTATTCCTTATAAATTCACCTCAAACTTTTGCTCTGGAATAGCAAAAGCTTAAGTATGGGGGTGTTTGATGAGTTGTAATTATACCTATATTTTCGTATTTTATTTAAGTCCGTTTCGTTTATTTTTTGTCTTTTTTATTAGTTTAATTCAATAAATTGCTTGTTTTTGTAAATATTATTTCTAACTTAGCTTAATTTTTAATCCAGAAAAATTCCAGAAAAAATTCCAAAAAGTCAGAAAAAACTGCCTGACACGCCCGTGTCAATCGGCCGACACGCCCGTGTCACGCCATCCCGACGATCGCCGACCACAGGTGCCAGCTCGACGATCGGCCGTCATCAAACACAGCCCGACACGCCCGGCGTCACGCCCGTGTCAAATGCCTGTCACGCCCGTGTCGTGGCCGACCCGCAAGCTTGGTCAACATGTCAACTCTACCGACATCGAACTGTCAGCTCCCCCAGTCACACCCACCTGTCACGCCCGTGACATGGTTGTCACGCCCGTGACCTGGGGCGTGACCGCCACGTTTTCGCCCCGAAGTCAAAGCTCCAGTCAAGTCAACCGGTCAGCTCGTGAATAGTAGTGACACGCCCCCCTGTCACGCCCGTGACCTAGGGCGTGACCAACCCAAAAAATTGCCTATAAATAAGAGCTTCTAGGAAGCTTATTTTGTCCACTTTTTTGACCACTTTGCTTAGGGGAGGTGCTGCCCAATTGGATTCCATACCTATGTAAGGAGAATTTCCCCCCCCCCTCTCTCTCTCTTAGTTTGTATTAGGGTTTTTACTTCAATAAAATATGAAATTTTCTCTTTTAATTTGTATGAATAATCCAATTGAATGCGCCTACTTAAGCAATTTTTCGTTCATCTTTTCGTATTTCTTTTATGTTTTTATCTTTTTAGCCTTCGTAACTTAGTTAGATTTAGGGTTTATCGGCATTTCTAGCCGTTGTGCCGTCCAGTTAAATTTCATTTTCTGCACTTTTTTAGATTTAGCTTTTCTACTTTTTCCTATATTTTCATTCATAAGGCTTTATAAAAACTCATCTAAAACTATTACTTTTTAACTTAGGCTCTTTAGGGTTGTAAAACTTTTTGTCCTTTTGTTTTATTTTCACTTTTTAGGAGTTTTTATAAAAATATAAGAATGAAAATATAGTCGTTATAATTTTTCGCTCACTTCATTTTAGCTTTTAATTTCAAAACTTTTAGTCCGGTTATTTTTTATTTCATCTTTTTATGCATTTCTACCGCATTCTAGCGGTAGAAATGCAGTTGTATTAATTTTTCGAGTACTTCCATTTTGCGTTTATTTGCAAAAATTTTCACTCCGGTTAATTTTTATTTTCACTTTTTATGCATTTCTACCGCATTCTAGCGGTAGAAATGCAGTCGTTTTAATTTTCTGAGCACTTTGTTTTTCTTATTTCTGCAAGTGTGTGTGCGTGTATGAGTTAGGTTTTACTGCTCTATTTCATTTCTGTAGAGTGCGTGTGTGCGTATGCATTTATTTCCGCCTACTCGTTAAGAGTTAAATGGCGCTTTGCTTTCATTTCCCGCCCACTCGTTTGAGTGGGACTTGTCTTTTTACTGCTTTCATTTTCTTCCTACTCACTTGAGTAGGAAAACTTTGTGTGGGTGCGTGTGTTTTCTTTTCTGTAGAGTGTGTGCCTGTGCTTTCTTTTCAAGTAGAGTGCGTGTGTGTATGAGATAGATTTACTCCCGCCCACTCATTTGAGCCGGGACTTGCAATTTTATCGCTTTCTCAATTATGTAGAGTGCGTGCGTGTAGGAGATAATTTTACCGCTTTATTTATCGCTTTCTTCAATTCTGTAGAGTGTGTGCGTGTGTGCATTTATTTCCGCCTACTCATTTGAGTAGGTCTTGCTTTATTTAATTTTCTTTATGGTTTTGAAGTGTGCGTGAGTGCCTGCATCAATTAGCATTAAATTTATCTAATTGTCCTATTTTTCGTGTTTTCTCTTATAATTGTTCAGTGTTTAATTTAACGCTCACGCTTCACCTAAAAACATAAAGCCGTCCCCATACCGATGAGTGGCTAATCTCTTTTAGCCTTCGGCATCGAAGAGCATTGGGACATAAAAAATGATTTGAAATAATTAAAAAACTTTATTTTTAATTTAATTTAAGGACTTAAGGTTTACCCCGGGTTAACGACGCATAGGACCACATAATCGATGTGTGGGCTCTATTTCTGTTATCCATACGCGACGCCGAGAGGCTGCACGTATGGACCGATCCCCCTTGGGTAAAGAGAACTGCGTACACCCCTCGAAAGAGGAGAAGCGTAATTCTGCCGGATTGGGTTCCCCACCCAATAGCGGGGTTCTTAGCGTAAAGCGAGCATTAAGAGGAATCCTTCGTCGGTCTAACGATCGGTCGAATAGTCTTAATGTTTAGGTGAGCAATATTCCTAGAGATAAGTGCGCTCATATTTTCGGAACCTCCATGGCCAAGTGCCTTTTATTAAATTAAAAACAAAGTTTAATAATTGTTAAGAATTATTTTGGTCTTAATCCGATTCGATGCCGAGCGTTAACCCGTCATCGAACTAATTTAGCAAAATTCCGTTTTCCTTCTTTCCGCTTTAATTAAACAAAAAAATCTCACCTTACCGTTAGTAAGATAATAGTGTTCCTGGAAGAGTAGATATAATCAACGCGTCCCCGAGAATAATACGACCTCGGTATTTTCCCGAATACCGAGTACTACTTGCGATAGGTGCGCTTGCCTCCTTTCGTTAGAAAACTCGATCTTCTAACCGGCCCGCGGAATCTGACCATTTCGAACCAACCACAGTAGGTCTCTGTTCCGCGGCCATCAAGTTTTTGGCGCCGTTGCCGGGGATTCCGGTTGTTATATTGAATCCGGGAATCTATTAATTTTACTTTATTTTCAAAAAAAAAAAAAAAAAAATTTTTTTTTTAGACTCTTTTCGTTTTTGTTTAGGGTGTATGACCCGTGGACAACCTTCGAGTTCTGAAAATCTTGAATTCGACCCCGAGATCGACCGCTCTCTTGCGCGTATCCGATCTCTCCGTCGAATTCCCTTTTTAGACCCCGCAGAATCTATCGGAGAACCCTCTTCTTCTTCTATGGCCGACCCCCCGAATAATGCCCAACCGGCCGAGCGGACTATGTCTTACTACGCTCGGCCCAATTTGGATGATACGGGGTCGAGTATTGTTCGGTCGGCTGTGGCCAACAATAATTTCGAAATTAAGTCAAGTGTGATTCAGATGATCCAAAATGCCGTGCAGTTCGACGGACAGCCGGATGAGGACCCCAATAATCACTTGTCTAATTTTCTTGAGATTTGCGATACTTTTAAAATTAATGGCGTCACTGATGACGCCATTCGTTTGCGCCTTTTTCCCTTCTCTCTTAAGTCCAAGGCTAAGGCGTGGTTACTCTCCCTCCCGCGGGGATCCATCACGTCCTGGGCGGAATTGGCCGAAAAATTCCTTACGAAGTATTTTCCGCACGCGAAAACTGCAAGATTGCGGGCGGACATATCTTCGTTCGTCCAAAACGACTCCGAGTCTCTTTACGAGACTTGGGAACGCTTTAAGGAATTTCTCCGCCGGTGCCCGCACCACGCTCTGCCAGCGTGGTTGCAGGTACAAATTTTTTACAATGGACTGAATAGTCAGACGCGTCAAATGATTGACGCGGCTGCCGGGGGCACTCTGAACAATAAGACCCCCGAGGCCGCCCAGGCCCTTTTCGAGGAAATGGCGGTGAACGCCTACCAGTGGAACGTCCCGCGGGCGCGCCCTAAGCAGGCGGGCATTTTTGAAGTGGATGCCACCGCTCAGCTAGCCCTCCAAGTGGAAAGGCTAACTAAGCAGGTGACGGAGATGTCTGTTTCCTCCTCCACTCCGCCTTGTTTTCTCCCCCCCTCCAACGTCTGCGTGGTCGACGAATTCGTGGACTACATGGGAAATCCGGTGCGTCCCTCATTTCAAAACAACCCTTATAGTAGCCACTATAATCCGGGTTGGAGGAACCATCCGAATTTCTCCTGGAGCAACCCGAACAACGCGCAGCGTCCCCCTCCCCCTCCTTTTGCGCCGACGCTTCCTCCTCCCCCTCCTATGAAGCCATCCTCGGTGGAGGAAAAATTTAATCGTTATGTCGCGTCCAACGAGTCTAATATCCGGAACATCACCGGATCGCTAAAAAATTTAGAACTCCAGGTTGGACAGCTGGCGCGACTCATGTCAGAACGCGCCATGGGGGCACTGCCAGGGAACACGGAGCCCAATCCAAGGGAAACCGCCAACGCTATAACCCTCCGTAGCGGTAAGGAGGTGGTCGATCCAAAACGGATCGATCCTCAGGTACAAATTTCACCTCCTGCCCCTCTTCCCTCTTCTTCGTCTACGCAGCCTTTACCAATTTTAATTGAAAAATCTATTTTAAACAAGGCGTTGCCCTACCCGCATAAATTAGATAAAGAGCGAGTTAACGCGCAATATGAAAAATTTATTTTATTACTTAAACAAATTCATATTAATGTTCCTTTTTGCGAGGCTATCTCGCAAATGCCTAAATATGCGAAATTTTTAAAAGAACTACTTTCTAATAAACGCAAACTCGAGGATATTTCGCATATATCTCTCAACGATGTCTGCTCGGCGGCGATTACTAATAGATTGCCCTCAAAACAAAACGACCCGGGAAGGTTCTCCATCCCGTGCCTTTTTGGCGATGTGTTAGTAAAATACGCCTTGGCAGACTTAGGCGCGAGCATTAATTTGATGCCGTTCTCGCTCTTCCTGCGTTTAGGTTTGGGTACTCCTGCTCCTACCAATATGCGCATCCAACTAGCGGATCGCTCGGTTAGGTTCCCCATCGGGGTTGTTGAGGATGTCCTTGTCCGAGTAGACAAGTTCACCTTCCCGGTGGACTTCGTCATCTTGGACATCGAGGAAGACGCCTAATACTTGGTCGCCCTTTCCTCGCGACCTCACGTGCGTTAATTGATGTAAGTAATGGTCAGCTTCTCCTTCGGGTAGGAGACGACCAAGTTACTTTTTCTATTAACTCCTCTATGGAAGACTCGTCGCCGAGCGACGATTTCTGCTATTCTTTAGATTCTTTTTATGGAGATAGTTCTTCCCCGGTTTTCGAGTCGGATTTTTTTAACGAAAATTTTTTTTCTCTCGAAAATTTTTATTGCGATGAGGACGAGTCTACGAATATGCCTTTTGAACCAATTGGTTCGAAAGACATTAGCACTAAACCTCACTAGAAGAACCGCCCATCCTAGAACTCAAACCATTACAAGAATCCCTAAAATACGCCTTTTTGGGGAAAAATGATACACTCCCGGTAATCATTTCTTCGTATTTAAGCGATTCGGAGACCTCCGATTTATTGGAGGTTTTGCTTAAACATCGCCACGCAATTGCGTGGCAAATTTCTGACCTAAAGGGGATTAACCCTTCTTTCTGCACTCACAAAATTTTCTTAAACGATAATTGCCGCAAAACCATTCAGCCCCAGCGACGTCTTAACCCAAACATGAAGGACGTCGTGAAAGCTGAGATAATTAAATTATTAGATGCGGGGATTATTTATCCCATTTCTGATAGTGCGTGGGTTAGTCCCATTCATGTCGTGCCCAAGAAGGGCGGTCTAACCGTAGTGGCGAATGAGCACAACGAGCTCGTCCCAACTCGTACTGTTACGGGTTGGCGCGTGGTCATCGATTATCGCAAACTTAATGATGCCACCCGCAAGGACCATTTCCCACTACCGTTCCTTGACCAAATTCTCGAGCGTCTTTCCGGTCATCCTTTTTATTGTTTTCTCGATGGTCTATCGGGGTTTTTCCAAATCCCCATTTCCCCCGAGGACCAAGAGAAAACAACTTTTACTTGCCCCTTTGGCACCTTCGCCTATCGAAGGATGCCATTTGGCCTCTGCAATGCACCGGCTACATTCCAACGATGTATGCTAGCAATTTTTGGCGAGCTAGTAGAAGATATTATGGAAATATTTATGGATGACTTTTCTGTATTCGGATGCTCTTTCCCGAATTGTCTTCGTAATCTCGATCGTGTCCTCCAGCGATGCGAGGACACGAATCTTGTTTTAAATTGGGAAAAATGTAACTTTATGGTTCGAGGAGGTTTGGTCCTCGGCCATACGATTTTGAGTAAGGGGATAGAGGTCGATAAGGCCAAAGTTGAAATCATAGAAAAACTTCCTCAGCCGACAAACATAAAATCCATTAGGAGTTTCTTAGGCCACGCGGGCTTTTATAGGCGTTTCATTCAAGATTTTTCAAAAATAACAAAGCCGCTTACTCACCTCTTGGAAAAGGAATCACCTTTTGTCTTTAGTAGCGATTGCGAGTCTGCTTTTAATTTTATAAAACAAAAACTTATTAATTCTCCGATTCTAGTGGCCCCTAATTGGTCCCTTCCGTTCGAAATCATGTGCGACGCTAGTGATATTGCCTTAGGCGCAGTTCTTGGCCAACGCGTAGAAAAACATTTTCATCCTATTTATTACGCTAGCAAGACGCTCACTTCCGCACAAGTGAATTACACGACGACGGAAAAGGAACTCTTAGCCGTCGTTTTCGCTTTCGATAAGTTTCGCTCGTATCTTACGCTATCTAAAGTTATCGTTTTTACCGATCACTCCGCCCTTAAATATCTATTAGCTAAAACCGACGCGAAGCCCCGCCTTCTTCGATGGATTCTCCTCCTACAAGAGTTTGACTTGGAGATCCGAGATAAGAAGGGCGCGGAGAATCTAGCGGCAGACCACCTCTCCCGTTTAGACAATCCGGGTGCGGAAGCGCTCGTCGAATCTGAAATAAATGACAGATTCCCCGAGGAACGCCTTCTCGCCATTCGTTCATCTTCGTCATCTTCGCCTTGGTTCGCAGATTTTGCGAACTACTTAGTCGTGCGGGTACTTCCAAAAGATTTCTCAAGTCATCAAAAGAAGAAATTCTTTTCCGACTTGAAAAATTTCTTTTGGGATGACCCTTTTCTTTTCCGTATCTGTGCGGACCAAGCGGTTCGAAGATGCGTCGCGGGAGTGGAGTGCACGCAAATATTGAGGCACTGCCACGAGGGTCCGGCCGGGGGGCACTATCAAGCCAACCGGACCGCTAGGAAGGCGCTAGAGGCGGGCTACTTTTGGCCCACTCTCTTCAAAGACGCGCATAATTTTGTGCGCGCATGCGATAGCTGTCAGCGGTCGGGTAACATCTCACGTCGCGACTAGATGCCCCAAAATATGTTTTTAGAATGCGAAGTCTTCGATTTATGGGGCATAGATTTTGTTGGCCCCCTACCTCCTTCTTATAAAAATTCTTATATTTTAGTGGCGGTCGACTACGTATCACGGTGGGCGGAAGCGCAGGCTCTCCCCACCAACGATGCGCGAGTCGTCGTTACATTTCTAAAATTTTTTTTTTCTCGCTTCGGCACGCCTCGCGCAATTGTTAGTGATAGGGGTACGCATTTCTGTAACGCTCTAATGGCTAAGACGTTAGCTAAATACGGAGTCACGCACAAGCTTGCCACCCCCTACCACCCGTAAACAAGTGGCCAAGTTGAGGTAGTAAATCGAGAAATAAAACGCATATTAGAAAAAACCGTTTCACTTAATAGGAAAGACTGGCCCGCTAAGCTTGACGACGCGTTATGGGCGTATCGTACGGCGTACAAAACCGCTACTGGTTGTACCCCGTTTCGATTAGTCTATGGCAAAGCGTGCCATTTACCCGTAGAACTGGAGCACCGCGCACTTTGGGCATTAAAACTCTTAAACCTCGACTCTAACTTAGCCGCTCAGAATAGAAAACTGCAACTAAACGAGCTCGATGAATGGCGTGCGAACGCTTGCGAGAGCAATAAGTTCTATAAGGAGCGTTCTAAGTTTTATCACGATCGAAAAATTAAAACCCCCAAAAATTTTTCTCCGGGCGATCTAGTCCTTCTTTATTCTCGTCTTAAACTTTTTCCTGGCAAACTCAAATCCCGTTGGTCCGGTCCCTTCTTAGTTGAAGAAGTTTTTCCATATGGGACCGTACTCGTCTCCCACCCGGAAAAAGGCTCGTTTAAAGTAAACGGTCATCGATTAAAGACTTACATAGCGGGCGACCCTGTGATCGAGTATAGCGAAACCATATCCCTCCTCGACTTATAATCCCGCCACTATAGTCAAGCTACGCGACTATAAACAAAGCGCTCCTGGGAGGCACCCCACGTCTATCTTTTTACGTCTTTATTTATTACGTTTTCTATTTTTCTAATAACTGCAGGGTTTCTAAAGGGCTTCCCCGAGCGCGGATCAGGGACGTTTTCTGCCCCCCTCTTTTTCCCTTTTTGTACATATACCTGCTGTCTTGTTCCTCATGCTTAGCATACAACATTGGGGACAATGTTGGATCTAAGTATGGGGGTGTTTTCATATTTTCGTACTTTCTTTTTCACTTACAAAAAAAAAAACAAAAAAAAAAACACAAAAAAAAAACAAAACAAAACTTCAAAAAAAAATTTATAACAAAAAAAAAATTATAAAATCCAAAAAAATTATTATAATTAAAAATTATTTTTTTGAAGTTTCATTTTTGAAACTTTGTCTTATTTTTAACTCGGTCCGCGAGATCCGGCTCATCGAGCCATCCACATAACGAGTCATCTCGCGGCTACCTAGTTTGTATTTCTGTAAATATTCTTGTAAATATTTTTGTAAATAATTTTTGTAAATACTTTTTGTCTTTTTATTTTTTCTCTTTCCCCTCTCCCTTTTCTCCCTCTCATCCTTGTAAATTTTTTTTCTTTTTCCCAAATTTTTGTAAATAGAATGAAACTTTCATTAAAAATACAAAAAAAATTCACAAAACATTAAAAATACAAAAAAAATTCACAAAACTTAAAAATCAAAAAAAAATTTTTATTCTCGCATTTTTCTTTCTTTTTAGTATGTATATATTAAAGATATAAATACAAAAATACAAAAATTACAAAAAAAAAAGAACATAACTTCAAAAAAAATTTTCAAAAAATTATTATGAATCAAATAAATCAAACATTTCATTCTTAAGTTCTTGCTATCCAAAACTTTCGTTTTGAGTTTATTTATATGCGAATTTGATAAATTCTTTGTTCACTATTCGTTTGTTAATTATAGATTGAAAAATCTAAATAGCCGGGGTTAAGTTTTAAAGAATTTTATACTTTGTTAAAAATAGGGGACTCGCTTTAGGCACTACTTCTAATTTTTCATAGATAGGGGCATTTGTACCATGTTAGAAAATAACGACTATAGAATTCAATTATGCTTACTTTTAGCTTTCTGAAATATTGGAACGTACAATTTATAAAGGTTGCTCTCAATTATTTTTCAATTAAAAATCTAGTTCTCTTTTCTCCCCTTACCTATCCTATCATAACCTACTTGGTATGATAAAATTATATCCCCAAAAAGATCTTATGTCAATGGGAATAAGATTTCATTCCGTAAACATAGGCACCCAATAAATTAAAAGATTATACGTTACGGAGTAAGAGGATAAAATTCATTACTCCAACACATATACATTGGGTTATTTTTATTTTATGAAGAAGAAAAAAAATTTTATGTTAAGGAAAATAAGATTTCGTTTTCCTTTAACATCCAAATCAAAAAATTGGAGGTTCGAGAAAAAATAACCTCGCCTCAAAATCCAAGCATCTTCATAAACCAACATCAACCCCCCTTAGCCAATTTCATGACTCTAGAATTAATTCAAAAATCTTTTTGAGAGCATAATTCGTAAATTGCATTATTTCCAATAACACTCCTATAAGCTAAAGTTCGTATAAATCCAAACTATTTTCTGTTAATCTAACCAATACAACTATTGCTTTCTATTTGATTACATCAAGAAGTCTTTTGGCCAAAACTTTTGCCCTGTTTAAATCATCTAAATAATTTTAGGACTTAACTCTTATACCCCGTATATTTTTATTTGATCTTTCTTATAATTAATTTAGCGGTAGCAGAACTTAGGGTTTTTCATTATTCCTTATAAATTCACCTCAAACTTTTGCTCTGGAATAGCAAAAGCTTAAGTATGGGGGTGTTTGATGAGTTGTAATTATACCTATATTTTCGTATTTTATTTAAGTCCGTTTCGTTTATTTTTTGTCTTTTTTATTAGTTTAATTCAATAAATTGCTTGTTTTTGTAAATATTATTTCTAACTTAGCTTAATTTTTATTCCAGAAAAATTCCAGAAAAAATTCCAAAAAGTCAGAAAAAACTGCCTGACACGCCCGTGTCAATCGGCCGACACGCCCGTGTCACGCCAGCCCGACGATCGCCGACCACAGGTGCCAGCTCGACGATCGGCCGTCATCAAACACAGCCCGACACGCCCGGCGTCACGCCCGTGTCAAATGCCTGTCACGCCCGTGTCGTGGCCGACCCGCAAGCTTGGTCAACATGTCAACTCTACCGACATCGAACTGTCAGCTCCCCCAGTCACACCCACCTGTCACGCCCGTGACATGGTTGTCACGCCCGTGACCTGGGGCGTGACCGCCACGTTTTTGCCCCGAAGTCAAAGCTCCAGTCAAGTCAACCGGTCAGCTCGTGAATAGTAGTGACACGCCCCCCTGTCACGCCCGTGACCTAGGGCGTGACCAACCCGAAAAATTGCCTATAAATAAGAGCTTCCAGGAAGCTTATTTTGTCCACTTTTTTGACCACTTTGCTTAGGGGAGGTGCTGCCCAATTGGATTCCATACCTATGTAAGGAGAATTTCCCCCCCCCCCCCTCTCTCTCTCTTAGTTTGTATTAGGGTTTTTACTTCAATAAAATATGAAATTTTCTCTTTTAATTTGTATGAATAATCCAATTGAATGCGCCTACTTAAGCAATTTTTCGTTCATCTTTTCGTATTTCTTTTATGTTTTTATCTTTTTAGCCTTCGTAACTTAGTTAGATTTAGGGTTTATCGGCATTTCTAGCCGTTGTGCCGTCCATTTAAATTTCATTTTCTGCACTTTTTTAGATTTAGCTTTTCTACTTTTTCCTATATTTTATTCATAAGGCTTTATAAAAACTCATCTAAAACTATTACTTTTTAACTTAGGCTCTTTAGGGTTGTAAAACTTTTTGTCCTTTTGTTTTATTTTCACTTTTTAGGAGTTTTTATAAAAATATAAGAATGAAAATATAGTCGTTATAATTTTTCGCTCACTTCATTTTAGCTTTTAATTTCAAAACTTTTAGTCCGGTTATTTTTTATTTCATCTTTTTATGCATTTCTACCGCATTCTAGCGATAGAAATGCAGTTGTATTAATTTTTCGAGTACTTCCATTTTGCGTTTATTTGCAAAAATTTTCACTCCGGTTAATTTTTATTTTCACTTTTTATGCATTTCTACCGCATTCTAGCGGTAGAAATGCAGTCGTTTTAATTTTCTGAGCACTTTGTTTTTCTTATTTCTGCAAGTGTGTGTGCGTGTATGAGTTAGGTTTTACTGCTCTATTTCATTTCTGTAGAGTGCGTGTGTGCGTATGCATTTATTTCCGCCTGCTCGTTAAGAGTTAAATGGCGCTTTGCTTTCATTTCCCGCCCACTCGTTTGAGTGGGACTTGTCTTTTTACTGCTTTCATTTTCTTCCTACTCACTTGAGTAGGAAAACTTTGTGTGGGTGCGTGTGTTTTCTTTTCTGTAGAGTGTGTGCGTGTGCTTTCTTTTCAAGTAGAGTGCGTGTGTGTATGAGATAGATTTACTCCCGCCCACTCATTTGAGCCGGGACTTGCAATTTTATCGCTTTCTCAATTATGTAGAGTGCGTGCGTGTAGGAGATAATTTTACCGCTTTATTTATCGCTTTCTTCAATTCTGTAGAGTGTGTGCGTGTGTGCATTTATTTCCGCCTACTCATTTGAGTAGGTCTTGCTTTATTTAATTTTCTTTATGGTTTTGAAGTGTGCGTGAGTGCCTGCATCAATTAGCCTTAAATTTATCTAATTGTCCTATTTTTCGTGTTTTCTCTTATAATTGTTCAGTGTTTAATTTAACGCTCACGCTTCACCTAAAAACATAAAGCCGTCCCCATACCGATGAGTGGCTAATCTCTTTTAGCCTTCGGCATCGAAGAGCATTGGGACATAAAAAATGATTTGAAATAATTAAAAAACTTTATTTTTAATTTAATTTAAGGACTTAAGGTTTACCCCGGGTTAACGACGCATAGGACCACATAATCGATGTGTGGGCTCTATTTCCGTTATCCATACGCGACGCCGAGAGGCTGCACGTATGGACCGATCCCCCTTGGGTAAAGAGAACTGCGTACACCCCATCGAAAGAGGAGAAGCGTAATTCTGCCGGATTGGGTTCCCCACCCAATAGCGGGGTTCTTAGCGTAAAGCGAGCATTAAGAGGAATCCTTCGTCGGTCTAACGATCGGTCGAATAGTCTTAATGTTTAGGTGAGCAATATTCCTAGAGATAAGTGCGCTCATATTTTCGGAACCTCCACGGCCAAGTGCCTTTTATTAAATTAAAAACAAAGTTTAATAATTGTTAAGAATTATTTTGGTCTTAATCCGATTCGATGCCGAGCGTTAACCCGTCATCGAACTAATTTAGCAAAATTCCGTTTTCCTTCTTTCCGCTTTAATTAAACAAAAAAATCCCACCTTACCGTTAGTAAGATAATAGTGTTCCTGGAAGAGTAGATATAATCAACGCGTCCCCGAGAATAATACGACCTCGGTATTTTCCCGAATACCGAGTACTACTTGCGATAGGTGCGCTTGCCTCCTTTCGTTAGAAAACTCGATCTTCTAACCGGCCCGCGGAATCTGACCATTTCGAACCAACCACAGTAGGTCTCTGTTCCGCGGCCATCACAAGTGTGAACCAATGTTTGTCTGTAATGAGTCACCAAACACAGGACTATACAATGTAATCCCTCATTATGTGATCCATGGTGTTGACTTATGTATAACCTCTCTATTGGGACACACTTCATTTTCAAAGAACTAAAGTAATGGAAGAAAGAACAGGTGCTGAATTCATTTGAAGAAAAATAATTTTCAGAAAGTAAAAATTTTTCAAAGTCCTTTACTCGAGTAGTATACCTTTTACTCGAGTGGTGCTGGAATGAATTCTCGAGTATGCTAAGTATAGTTCTCGAGTAACAGAAATCTTTCTCGAGAAGTCTTAGTCCAATACTCGAGTAAGCCATGGAGTACTCAAGTACTACTTATCTATGTCTCGAGATTACTCAAAAATTCAATTCAGAATATTTTCTAAGTGTTATACTCGAGTAACAGAAGTCAGTACTCGAGAAGGCCAAGCCTTGTCTCGAGAAGTCAGAGGACCAGTACTCGAGTAATAAGGAGTTAAGTTTCGAGAAGAAGTTTTGTTCTCGAGAAGTCATAACTGTTCTTGAGAAGTTTTCTCTAGTTCTCGATTAATAGAGTTTATTTCTCGAGAGGCCTCAAGTCATTCCCTTAATTTCCTTAAGGACTTGTTCTCGAGAAATATACTTCCTCTTCTCGAGTAACAGAAGTCATTACTCGAGTAGTACTTTATTCACTCGAGAAATGCAGGTGATTTTTCGAAAATTTCTCTAAGTCAAGACGGAAATGATTTCAAAATTAACCTCGATTCTTATTGGTCCATATGTACAGTCTTTATGATTATGACCATTAGGCTTGTCCTATAAAAGGTCATATCAAATTCGACTAACCCTAACAAGAAAAGAAATCAAGTTTCTTATTCGTTCCAACATACTAAGTGGGGAAAGCCGCCGCTCCTCATCGTCGTTCTCGATACTGCTTTTCTCCAATTCAATAAATTCAGAATTGGAATCGATCAACAGATCAAGGTGTTTAACTTCTACAGATCTCTCATTTGTTCGTGTTGATCTCAAGCATTTCAGATCCAGAGATTTCGGCATAGTCTTCTTGAAATTATTTTTGATAGAGCTTTCAATTTCAAGAAGGAGGAAATCTTAAGTTCTCAGATCTGAAGTGAATCTTTGTTTATTGTTATTGTAAATCTATTTCAATTCTTATAGGAGATTTTGTATCGAGTTTTGTAGTAAGTTTTTCTTCCAAGTGTAGATCCCGTTCTGAGGATCGAGTTATAGGGTCGTTGCTTCGAGTTATAGGATTGGTTTTCAATCCGAGATAATAGTAAAGTAGATGAGTCTAGCGTGTTGCTAGATCGGTGAGGTGGAGAGTGGACTAACCCAAGGTTGGGGAACCACTATAAATCTTGTGTTCTCTGTGGCTTGTTTGTTTTTTGTGCTCCAGTCGTATAATTTTTTATTCCGCAAAAGACACAGACCTAACCTATACACCCCCTCTAGGTGATTTCGGTAGACAACTAAAAACATCAATTGGTATTAAAGCGAGGTTATTCATCAAAAGGTTAACACCTTGAACAGATCTGCTCCTAGTTGTTATTAGAGGATACAAGCATACACAGAGCTAAGGATTTTGCTAAGTTTCCATTATACACAAAGAATAATTTTGCTATGTGGAAAGAGGGAATAAAGTTCTTCATGGAAGATGTAGATCAAAGGATCTTTATGATAGTGGAAGAAGGTGCCCATGTTCCAATGATAGCCTCCACCATTTACCCAACTAACCAAGTTCCAAAGAAGCTTATGGATCTTGATAAAGATGTAATTGCACTTGTCTTATTAGAAAAGAAAGCCAAGAATATCATCGCAAGTGCAGTTGATGATTCTATGTTGCAGAATCTAATTCACTGCCAAACCACCAAGGAGATGTGGCAGTCTCTTATCGTCTTGATGGAAGGTACTGAAGAATTAAGGGATGATAGAAGGTCCCTACTGAATCAGATATATGAAGCATTAAGATAAGGTCCAAAGGACTCTATTGCGGATACTTTTGAAAGTTTCTTCAAGATTGTTAATGGCCTAAGAGTCAATGGCCGGGTCTTCACCAATGGAGAACTGAATGATAAATTCCTGAGATCCCTAACTAAGGAATGGGATAACAAAGTCTGTGCTATCTGGGAGTTTGGTAAGCTGGCAGAGACTGACCCTCAGAATTTTTTTGGAAAGCTTATGTCCTATGAACACAAAATAAATTCAAGAAAAGCTAAAGAAGAGAAGAGTTGGTCTTCATCCAAGGAGAAGTCTGTCGCTCTAAAGGCAGACATCTCAAAGAAGTCAAAAGCTGCATCTTCTGCCCCCGCACAGGAAGAAAGTGAAGAAGAAGCTTCAGAGTCAAGTACCTCGGGCTCAAAGCTATCTGAAGGAGAGTTTTCTCTTCTTTCAAGGCAGTTCAAGAAGTTCTTGAACAAGAAGAAACAATAGAAAGGCAAAGATGCCTCGTCGAGAAGATCACATCACGATGGTTATCGTCACAAGAAGGGCTCAAGTAGCCAAGACAGTTATCATTTTAAACAGAACAAACATATTTCTTCTGACATTGTTTATTATTGCTGTAATAAGCAAGGACACGTCATAGTTGATTGCCCTCACAAAAAGAAGGAGGGTGGAATAAGAGAGGAGAATAAGTCTTCTTATAATAAGAAGAAGGCTGAAAGAAGTCTGGTAGCCAAGAAGGTCAAGACCCTCAGTGACATAGACTAATCCGAGTTTATTGATGAGGAGGAAGCCTACTTTGGGCTCGTAACATATACAGATGAAGAAGAAGAACCCAAGTTCACTAGGAAGTTAAACTCTCATACCCCTCTCTCTGAATCAGATGCTTCTGACCATGATCATGAGGACTGTTTGTCTGATTATGAATCTGAAATCATGATTCAGTGTAAAGAGTTTATTAAGGCCTACGATAAATGTTATAGAGTCGCAAGAACTCAAGCTAAGGAGATCAAATCTCTTAAGGCTGAAGAGAGCAGTTTGAGGGAGGAAGTCATGATGATGGACTCACTCAGGATGGACTTCCATAATGTGATGGAAGAATATAATAATGCTCTCGATCACCTAAACCTGAAAGAGAAAATCATTAATGAGTTGGAAGTACAAATAGCCGCTGAAAAGAAACTTGTTGAAAGTTTATCCAAGCCAAAGATAGTAATTCCATTTGTTGCTGAGTTCTCTCCTCAGGCTAAAGGAGCGGGCTTAGACAATGTGGCTGCTCCTAGTAAATCTTCTAGGAGAAATAAAGCACAGAGAAGAAATAAGGCTTCCAAGTAGGCTCTAGCCAAGGAGAAGGGGAAAGCACCTCAAGAACAAACTCTGTTCAAAAAGGTTATCTTTCCAACGAACGAGTTTGATCTTGACTTGTCATACGGTCACTTTGCTAGGCATACTCATGTAGAGCCCAGGTCTCGGTACCAAGGATGGAATCTCCCCTAGAACTTTGGTGAGAGTGTCTTCAAGGAACCTTATGAGGAGGTCACTCTTCAGAGCTATGAACTTTATAATCATGGTCACAACATCAAGAAAGATCCAAAAGCCAAGCCCGTTGTGGAAAAGCCTATTATGGATAAGAAGACATTTGAGTGCCATCACCATGAAGCTTCTACCTCCAATTCTACTGCCCCTGCTAGACCACACTCTAAAAAGGCCAAGCAGGAGAACTTTAGGTAAAGATACAATAGATTTGACTGTTGGTGTTATAGAAAGGTTGGTCACTTTGCCATAGATTGCTGATTTAATACCATATATTATGAAACTCCTCAAGTTAATAATGTTAGAAAGACCACTCACAATGTTAACATACATAGAGGGAGTATGCTAACTGGAGACCAAGTACCCAAACAAGTTTGGGTTCTTAAGGCATAATGATTCTACTTTTGCAGGAATGTTCAAAGGCCACCAAAAATCCCATCTGGTATTTGGACAATGGATGCTCTCGGCATATGACCGGGACTAGAAGCCTACTCTAGAATTATTCTCCAGTCATGAACAGGCCAAAGGTCATCTTTGGAAGTTCTGACAGAGGGATTACTAAAGGCTACGGTATGATCACTAATTGTAGTGTATCATTTTCCAATGTGGCTTATGTTGAAGGATTGGAACACAATCTTATAAGCATAAGCAAGCTTTGTGATAAAGGATACATCGTGGAATTTCATGCAGACAAGTGTTTGATAAAATCGGTCGATAACTTAGATACGATTTTATTAGGCACTCGAAGTAAGAATATATTTTGTTTAAATTTTATTTGCATAGACTCTTCTATGCCAGTGTGCTTTTTGGCAAAAGATAGTGCATCTCTTGGTGACCAATGGCACAATAGATTAGCATATATAAATTACAAAACTATTAATAAATTATTTTCTCTTAATTTAGTACGTGATGCCCCCAACGTTAAGTGCATTAAAGATATACCTTGTCACACATGTGTAAAAGGTAAGCAGACAAGGGCTACTTTTAAAAATATTATTGGCAAAAATTCTAATAGGTGTTTACACTTACATCATATGGACTTGTTCGGTCCACTACAAATTAGAAGTTTGGGTGGTAAGGATTATACATTTGTTATTGTTGATGATTACTCTCACTTTGCATGGGTGTTCTTTCTAAAACACAAGTAAGATAATTTTGATATCTTTACGAATTTTGTCAGGTATTGATGTAAGAAATGCGCCTTCTAGTTAACGGGTTGTTCAACCTCACAAGCTAGGTAAAGAAGAGAGTTGCGATGATAGAGGAGAGGTTTGTTGGAAGCAACTGGGAAGGTTGATCGGGTACTATCGAGCAGACAGCTACTTTGGTAGTTAGTTTTGTAGGTTGATGCCGAGAGAGGAGAGAATAAGAGAGGGGGTCGCTAGCTGCGGCAACAACAGACTTCACCCGCCGCGACTTGAATGCCACTCTTGCGATGGGCTTTTCCTTTAATCAAGAAACAAGATTACAGCTTGCTATTACACCTTTATAGGAGAAAAAAGTAAATGATACAAAGGGGAAAGCTGGCATCTAAGGAGAAGAATGCCAAAGGCCGCGCGGGTTGACCAGGGAAGGTCGGCAAACCGTGCGGTTACTGATCAGGCAGCTCGCTGGACTAAGCCGGGCAAACTGCTTGATCAAGCAGAGAGAAGGGGAGCAGGTCGCGCAGACTGAGAAATAGAGTCTACAAGAACTGATATCGTGAATTTGATGCCTCTGCTGTGTCCATAAATGAGAGGTATGGGGGCCTATTTATAGGCCTGAGGAGGTAACGGTCTTGGTAACGTCACCCCCGGAGAGTCGGTGAGTTGTACGAGTATAAAGGCTGAGTCTGCGGAGTGCGCGTGGTCTAGGAAGAGTCCTCCTCTACTGCTGAGCGAGTTCACGCTGGGTTGTGTGAGCTGAGGAGGAGTCTGCAGAGTCTGCGCTAGGCCGCGCGGTCTGGGAAGAGTCTGCCTCTACTACTGAGTGAGTTCGCGCTGGGTTATACGAGCTGAGGGGGAGTCTACCAGCTGCTGGGAAGAAGCGGGCGCGAGAAGCTGGGTGGCAGAATACGCAATGAGTCCGCCTATGTGGCCGGAATAGGAGCAGGTCGCTCGCTACGGATGAGTGAGTTGTGATTCATCAATGAAGGCAGACTGGATAATGAGTCCGCCCAGCCCGCGATGACCGGGATTTGTCCGATCGGTTGTCGAGCTGAAGAAATCCTGGCGGATTGTGGAACGAGTCTGCCCAACTTACGGCGGACGAGTTGAACAAGTAGTCTCCTGCTGAAGGCTAATCGCAATTGGCGATAAGGGCCGGCGACCAGGCGGACTGAAGAATCCAGGTCGTGCCTATTGGCGAGATAACCGCTGCTGACTGGTGGTAAGTTATGTGCGGATTGGAGATTGGAGTCCGCCAAAGCTAGGTTCACTTGCTGGATGAACTATCTCGGCTAGCTGAACAAACCGTGCGGTCTGCATGGGCGGACTATGGAAGCAGTCTGCACCCCCTACAGAACGAGCGGGAGCTGCACGACCTGGGCGGTCTAGCTAGAGGGACCGCCCTAATCGCGCAGACTGAGCGGATTGAGAGGTCAGTCCGCCCACCCTTAGAAGGAAAGGCTGACAAGCCGCGACCTCCTGGAGCAGGCCGCGACTTGCGAGTTGGCTACCTTAGTTGGCCGCCGATTTTTGGGTTAACATAACAATCCTCGCACTTTTTCAAGTTCTGAAGAAAACTTTGAAAATGTAGGAGACCACAAAAATCATGATCCTTCCCACGAGAAAAGGAAGGGGTAAGGAGAGATGGAACCTGTTGTCTCTCCTCAGAAAAAAGTTTTCTAATGCCTGTCTTTTTCCTGCAAGAGGAAAAATTAACATAGGCAAAAAGAGGTACTTCTCATATGTACCTGAGTTGTTTTTGCAAAACAAAGGAGACATGAATTTCTCCTAACGGGCTCTGCAAAACAATGATGAGGGGAAAGCAAAGAAGAATGATAACTTGCAAGTACCTGAAGGAGGCTTGCAAGCAACTGTTAACTTCTGCAAGAGTAAGTCACAAGTGTGATGTAAAACTAAATTATAAGTACCTTGATAGAACTTGCAAATACCTACTGATCACTTCAAAGAGAAAAATGAGCCGCAGATACGGAATGAAACTAAAATGCAAGTATCGGGATGGAACTTGCTGATATCTGCTAATCTCTGTAAAAGAAGAGTTAGATGCAGATATAATAGAGAAATAAACTGCAAGAACCTGAGAGGAACTTGCTAATATCTACTAATTTCTGCAAGAGAAGAGTAAGATGCAGATATGATAGAGAAATAAACTGCAAGTATCTGAGGGGAACTTGCTAATATCTGCTAATTTCTGCAAGAGAAGAGCAAATAGTAAATATGATAGAAAACAAAATCGCAAGTATCTGGAGAGAACATGCGAATGTTGACTGTTGATATGATAATGATAAAAGAGATATTCGGCAAACTCTGCTATTAACTGAATAGAGATAAGAATGTGATAATGATCATCTCGCGTTATCAGATATAATGTCAACATGAAATCAAGATCAGCAAGATGAAACCATATTAATTTAGACTTATAACAGCATGACTTGCCAATCAAGGAGAACCAGATACTCTGATTAAAAGATTTGTGTCGTTAGCATCCGATAAGAGAACTTGTGGATCACCATCTGATAGAACAGTAAGAAGGCAGAAAGACAAAGGAGGGATACACCTCGAAGATGATCGAAAAAGACTGGATACTGCCACAGGTGTTCCTCGTGGGCCTTATGCATTGCTTGCCTTAAAAGAAGAAATCATCCGGGGTGTAGTCCTACCTAAAGCGGGCTGGCCGCGCTTCCTTTGAAGGGCACAAAAGTTAAACAAGCACGAAAATTCTTGTGGAGGAATCGACAGATACACTACTCCCATGCCTCGGGTTACCAGTATCGCTGATCAATTAGACTAGATGCGCCAAGTGGTCTATTGCTTGTCTGCGAATTGATCAGCGAAGTTATGGGCCCTGCGAAGGCACAGATTGAGAGTACCATAGAGTGTTCGTCCATTACATTCGTGAGATTATCAAAGAGATAAGGCAACACTTGATCACCATTGCTTGTCAAGCAAAGATCATCGTAACTGTAATGTATCCCTCAACGAGGCGTAGTAGAGCTAACACATGGTCCTCCCTGGAATCGCACTTTTTATCAAATGCCGGCCGGGATTCGAAGTCCCGTCATCCTCCGCACGAGAGTTGAACGACCCCCACTGCACAAATGCGATAACTCCCCGCTATATGTGGTCATTGTGGTCTTACGCCAGAGAACAACCTCGAGGGGGCCTTGAGCAAGACTCGGTGATATCTCAGTGGTTCAGTGATCTCTTTGGCAAAGAGAAAAAAATAGAGGAGGAAGCACTCCATAAAGGGAAAAGTATCAGTATGGGATCTCTGACGTAAACTTTATTGAATGAAACGAAAGAACACTTAGGAGTGTTGAAAAAGAGAATTTTTGAAAATATGCAAGATACAATAAGAGTAATTATTATTGGTTGTGAGGAGCTGTGATGTCCTTTTTGCTTTAGAATAGGTCTCCAAGCGCACCCACATCATCGGCGTCGAAGGTCATGCCTATAACAAGGTCAAAATACATATTGATTTGATTCACTCCACTTGAACTGCAAGGAAAGTCTGCTATTCCTTTGCCATTTGAAGTTGATGGATCAGAGTGGCCACCCTTCAGGAACAGATAACGCATCTTACCCTGCTTCAGCAATCTCTGCACAAGTTTACGAAGCGCTCAGCAACTTTCAGTTAAATGCCCGCTTTCTATGTGAAATTCACAGAATGGATCTGAATATTTTGATCTCTTATTCGTCGACTGGTAAGGACTTTTGGAATTTGCCCTATCCTTCATGATTTTGCATACTTCTAGCATGGCCTCATCAAGTCTAGAGTAAGATAATTCATCATCTTGCGGTTGATGCACCAAAGCTGTTTGTAGAGGTGGGGCTGGTAGCAATAGCAATCGTTCGTGGGTACGATCCTGGCCTGGGAAGGGGTGTCGATGATGATGCTGGAATTTTTTGGTTTCCGAGAGTGGGATGAAAAATCTTTCTGAGGAGACCTCGGAGGCTGCTTGTAAGGAGGATTTTTCTCAGCTACAAGCCGGGAGACAAAGCTGGGGTCTCTCTTCTCACCGCGGATGTATGAGGTTGCCAAACAATTATCTCTTGATAAGTCCTTGGTGCTCGGACATTAGCCTCGAACATGAGTGGTCCTTCACGGAGGCCGTGGATAAGAGCCACTCGATACAATTCTTGATCGACTATCTCGATGTCCAAAATTTCTTTTTGGAAACGATCCACAATATGAGACCAAGTCTCGGTATCTCGCTGATTGATCTCAAAGAGGGCTTCTGGACTGCCCTTCCTCTTTGTTGAAGTAGAGAATCTGAGCAAGAACTCCCATCACAAATCAACAAAGGAAGAAATGGACTTAGGACGTAGTCCATAGAACCAATCCCTCACTTGACCATCAATGGTCGTCACAAAAAGTTTGCATTTGGTAGCATCCGAGAGGGTCTTGAGAGCTACGGCCAATTCAAAGTCTTGAAGATGTTTGACTGGATCAGTCTCTCTAGTGTAAGTGGGCAACTGTGGATCTCCAAAGTTAACTGGAGTTGATTCATGCGGAACATTCTCTATAAACGGTGACTACTCTTCTTTCTCTCCTACAACATAAGGAAAAAAGGGAGCATAAGTTATAGCTACATAAGGAGACAGAGGATAAAAGGGAAAATTTGTTGCGGAAGGAGCAATGGCAGGAGATGAAGAGTAGGGTTGACTTCCCTGAAAATTTAGGAATCTAGCTGGCCTTCCTCGGGAAGCTTCTCGGAAGAAGTTTTTGCGAGCTGCAAAATCATCATTCTAAGACCGCAAAGGGGCTGCAGGCCCTTGCAGAACGGTTGGAGTGTAAAGAGTAGGATAGACCGGCGGATAGGCCAGTGGATAAACTTGAGGAGTCTCGGATGCTGGTGCTGGATTGATTAGAGGAGCTGGTGCTACTGAAGATTGTGCTTCCAATCATTGAGTGATAGATGCTATAGTACGATTGATTGCTTGAAACTATTGTGCAGTTTCTCTGTGAGATTGCTCCAAGGCCTCACAAAGAGAATCCTCACTGGGACTTGGAGCAAGGTTCTCGGCTGGTTGATGGTCTGTCATGAGTAATCACAGATTTCACTTTCTGTTCGAGATTTGAAGTTTGCGTGTTAACTATTGATGCAAGAAATTCACCTTCTAGTTAACGGGTTATTTGATCTCAAAAGCTAGGTAAAGAAGAGGATTGCGGGGATAGAGGATAGGTTGCTGGAAGCAACTGGGAAGGTTGATCGGGTACTATCGAACAGACAGCTACTTTGGTAGTTAGCTTTACAGGTTGATGCGGGGAGAGGAGAGAAGAAGAGAGGGGGCCTCTAGTAGCGGCAATAAAATACTTCACCTGCTGCATCTTGAATGCCACTCTTGCGATGGGCTTTTTCTTTAATCAAGAAATAATATTACAGCTTGCTATTGCACCTTTACAGGAGAAAGCAGTAAATGATACAAAGAGGAAAGCTGGCGGCTAAGGAGAAGAATGCCAGAGGCTGTGCGGGTTGACCAGGGAAGGTTGGCAGATCGCGCGGTTACTGATTAGGCAGCTCGCTGGACTAAGCCGGGTGAACTGCTTGATCAAGCAGAGAGAAGGGGAGTAGGTCGCGCAGAATGAGAAACAGAGTTCGCAGGAACTGATGTCGGGACCTTGACGCCTCTGCCGTGTCTATGAATGAGAGGTATGGGGGACTATTTATAGGCCTGAGGAGGTAACGGTCTTAGTAACATCACCCCGACGAGTCGAAGAGTTGTACGAGTACAAAGGCGGAGTCTGCGGTTTCCGCACTAAGCCGCCCGGTCTGGAAAGAGTCCGCCTCTATTGCTGAGCGAGTTTGCGCTTGGTTGTGCGAGCTGAGGAGGAGTCTGCGAAGTCCGCGCTAGGCCACGCGGTCTGGGAAGAGTCCGCCTCTTCTGCTGAGCGAGTTCGCGCTGAGTTGTGCGAGCTGAGGAGGAGTCTCCCCATTGCTGGGAAGAAGCGAGCGCGGGAAGCTGGGTGGCGGACAACGCAATGAGTCCGCCTCTGTGGCCGGAATAGGAGCAGGTCGCTCGCTGCGGATGAGCGAGCTTGGGTTCATCAATTAAGGCGGACTGGATTACGAGTTCGCCCAGCCCACGGCGATCGGGATGTGTCTGATTGGTTGCCGAGCAGAATAAATCCTAGCGGACTGCGGAACGAGTCCGCCCAACTTGTGGCAGACGAGTTGAACAAGCCACTCCTGCTGAAGGCTTATCGTAATTGGAGATAAGGGCAGACGACATGGCAGGCTGAAGAATCCAGGTCGCACCTATTGGCGAGATATCCGATGCTGACTGGTGGTAAGTTATGTGCGGATTGGAGATTAGAGTCTGCCAAAGATGGGTTCACTTGCTGGATGAACTATCGCGATTAGTTGAACAAACCGCGCGGTCTGCACGGGCCGACTGAGGCAGCAGTCTGCACCCCCTACAGAATGAGAAGGAGCTGCGCGGCCTAGACGGTCTGGCTAGATAGACCGCCCTAACCACGCGGACTGAGCAGACTAAGAGGTCAATCCGCCCACCCTTAGAAGGAAAGGCTGACAGGCCACGACCTCCTGGAGCAGGCCGCGACTTACGAGTTGTCTATCTTAGGAAGGGATCGTGATAGACTTTATTTCAAGAGCCTAAACACCTAGAGGGGGGGGGGGGTGAATAGGTTCTAATCTTTTTGTGTCTTTTTAATTTTTTAGGCAAACAGTTATAAGACTTCTTTCAGCACGGATTAATCAATCTACAAAAAATAAACGCATCCCAGCAAACACCAGACTTATAGTGGTTCCCCAAGATATGGGTACATCCACTTCCCCCTTCGCCTATCAAGCAGATAACTGGATTCAGCCTAACTTCCTTCTACTGGCTCAGATCCTCAGATCTTAAAATCTCAGAACCAAAGATGGTTCCTACACCTCAGACTTTACATCAGTCCTACCTCAGATTCTTCCCCAGAATCCTACCTCAGGCCTCAACCCTACCTTAGCCTTTATAATTAGTCTTACAACTCAGACTTTCCACAAGTCCTACCTCAGGCACACAACCCTACCTCAGCCTTTATAATTTTAGGCTTACAATCTCAGATCTAACAGAAGATCCTACAAGAATTTGTTTGTTAAGAGTAACTGAAAACTTCACCAGCGGGATTTCTTTATTGATGTTATCTTCTTGATCAATTCTTGTATAGACTGATCGTTCTGATCCAACCTAACTTAGCTTTTCAAAGCTTCTTGATTAGAACAAAATAAGGTGGATCTTATCTTGATGTTGAAGTTGATCTACAGTCAGCTTCTTCTGTAAATTCAGATTGAACTCTGAATCTTTCTTGCAAACAGCCCTTGATCTATCAGAATTCTTCTTATTGATTACTCTTGTTATTGTTGTTCATGATTGTCATTTCCGATCTGTCTCTTATATAGAGCTTTCTCCATGGTTACCGGCTGATCTGATTCATAATAATCTTCTAACAGATCTGATAGTGGTGTCAGACCGGCTAGTTATGACAGCTGTCAAGTCACCTGTCACGTCACCATGTTCTTCAATGTCTTTTCAACTCAGCACACAACACTCAGCAGACTGCTTCACATGTGTCGACACATATAGACTAAGTGTCGACACAATTCTTCATGGTTCGACACAATTACTCCAAGTGTCGACATAGTCATACTTCTGCTTCTCGACACTGCTTTTGTTTTATGTGTCGACACAAGTCCTTTGTGTCGACACAACACCTTCTTATCTCGACATTTCTGTCGCAGATAGTTGGCGTTGAGTGTGTGTCGACACAAGTCCTGTGTGTCGACACAATTACTTTTGAACTCGAAACAGCCTTTTGAGAGTTGGTGTGTCGACAGAAGTCCTGTGTGTCAACACAATTGCTTCAGATGTCGATATATCTCCTGAGTGTCGACACAGCTTCAGTTTTAAGTGTCGACACAAGTCCTGCTTCAGATGTCGACACATTTTTGGATATCGACACAACTGCTTCTTTAGGTGTCAACCAAGCTTTGAGTGTCGACAAAGCTTCTTCATAAGTGTTGACACAGCTTCTGGGTGTCGACATAACTTCTTCATAAGTGTCAACACAATTTCCCTGAGTGTCGACACAGTTTGCCTGAGTGTTAACACAGTCTCCCTGAGTGTCGACACAGTTTCTTCACAAGTGTCGACACTTGTACTTAGAAAATTTTTCTTCAAATTCTTAAACCTGCACAATGAAACTCAAACTTCTATCAAATACAATTTGATGCATATCATTGACTAAGTTATGGCTTTTCCAAATCTGGTACACATTTTCCAATGTACCCAACAATCTCCCCCTATTTGGAGAAGTCATAACCCTTAGTCAAAGATATACATCTCTTAAGATAAAACAAAATTATAATAGAAGAAAAAACATTTCAGAGCAGGTTATCACATAATCATTGTAAACAACAAACAATTAATACTGAAACAGATTTCATTAATCAGTAAAATTTTGGTTTACAAGAATTTCTTAAAGAATAAAAGAAACAAATTAGTACGTTGTTCTATTACATAAACCTAGCAATCCTATTACTGACTAGGCTCCTTAATAACTTTTCTTTTTCCAGACTTGATTTTAGCCAGCACAGAAGGTTCAGCAATCTCAGCTGGCTTTTTCCCTTTTAGAGCTTTCTTCTTTAATTCTTCAGCCTTGATCTTCTGTCTTTCAAAATATTAGAAAGGTTTGGGGAAGTACTTGCTTAGCTCTTGAGCATTAGCAGGTAGCTTCCCAGCCTTAGCACATCTCCTATGTTGAAGAATTGCTTCTTGTCCTGCTTGATATTTATTCCACTCTTATTCAGAATACCACTTACCCCTGTCATGGGTTTTATCCTTTACAACTTTACAGGCAGTATGTATGATGTTTCTAGAAGTTAGGCTCCACTGCTCAAAATCTGGCTTCAGCTCAGCCTGCTCTCTGAATCTCATCTTGGAATGTTGAGCTTCCTTCTGAGCTTCTAATGCAGCTTCTGACATTTCAACCTTTTCCAGTATTACATTTTGTGCCTCTGGTGGAGGATTATACATTTTCAGCACTTCTTCTTGAACCATCTCAAAATCAGCTGGGGGGTAGATCACCTGAGAAACTTCAGGCTGATCTCCTCCAAAATATACATGTTGTATCTCATACTCAGCTACATTATCATCATCACAAAGAGGAGGATATCCAAGAATAGCTCTGATGCTATTGGTAGTCCATTTAGCATGATTAGAGCTGGCTTTGACTAGTAATCTCTCTCCCTTTATGACTTCTCTTGCAACATGATCTCTTAAATCTTCTTTCTGGAATCTGACTTGATCAGCTACATATTCAGTTCCCTCTTTAAAATAAGCTCTGAATTTTGTCAAGAAAGTTTTAATTTTCTCTTGAGAGTCTTGAAATGTGGCTTTGACAGTAGATATATCTTCTTGGATTTGCTTGGAGATTTAAGCCTTCAAAGCAGTGCTAGAATAAGTGAGCTTTGTTAATATGACATGATGTGAATCCTTAAGGTTTTCATTCATTCTGATCTGATTCTCCAGTACATAGCCTTGCTTCACTTCAATTTCATCCACTATAGCTTTGATATCTTACTATTGCTTGGCAAGGAATACCACAACATTACCTCATTTATGGAAGCAATCTGTCATCTCCTACTTATTCTGATTTACTTCAAACCTAATAGACTTGATGTCCTGGGCCAACTGAAACTGCAACTCCTTATGAGTTTCATCCATATATTACTCTATAGACTGTCTTTGATTATACAGTTTTATTTACATCTGGAATAGTAAAGAACTGAAGTCCATACTTGATGTAGATGATGTTGTTCTAATTTGTAAAGCCTTCTTGTATCCAGAACTCTTTTTCTTTAAAATAGTTAGCTTCCTTTTCTTAGCCAATGTGGCTTCTTCATCTTCAGAAGATTCAGTTGTACTTTTAATATTAACAGTATTCTTTTCAATTGGGGCATCCTCCTCAGTATCCTTTAATAACTCCCCCTCGGTCCTTGGAATATCTTTTATTTTTTCAATATGCTCCCCCTCAGTCCTATCTAGAGGAAGATCAGGAAACAATTCTTCCATTATAAATTCCTGCTGTATCTGTACAGAAGGAATAAGAGAAGTTTTGTTTAATGACTTTATTTTTACACAAAAGTTTCCCCCTTGAACAATTATTGAGAAAAATGCCATCATATATCACTAGACTGTGGAGAAGATACTTAATGGCTCATTTTGAGCATCTGTCTTATCAGTTTCTTTAGCTATAGTGTTGATTTCTGATACTACATTCATGATTATATCTGCAGCTAAGTCACTGTCTAGGACAGCATCATCAATACCTCTCCCTTGGGCAGGCAGCTCAATTCCTTGTTCTAAGTGTGCTCCCCTTAGAGTGGAGTCAACTTGTTGCTCTTGGGGCTCACTGTCAGAACTAAAGACCACTTCCTCTTCAGAATCACAAGAGGAATCAGCCTGTACAATCACTTTCTTTTTCTTCTTGTCTTTCTTAGTTTGCTCCTTGGGAGCAGGGACTTCCTTGGTCAGAACTCTATCCCATCTTGACAGTATCCTTACATCCATTTTCCTCATGTGATTTATCTTAGAGCCATTTGCTTATTTCAGAACATCTGGAATGACTGATGTTAAGCATAAACTAAGGATCATTCCCAAGTTAAGTTTCTTAATTCCTTCTTGTATTTTATCAAACACCACTGCTGCCGAGTTAGTGTTTATCATAAATATAACCCTCACCATAAGATTGAACATGTGGGCAGAAATCCTATCATGTCCACAAGTCTTGCAGATAATAATTTTGCCCACAACTTCTGAAAGAAATTTTCCTTGGGAATTCATCCCTTTTCTATTGATAGATGATCCAATCTTAATGCTGGGATTCAGTCCAAACCAGCATAAAGCTTCAGTTATCTGGGAAGGAGTTATTTTGTCAGTATCCTTGATCAAAGGAAGATGTAGTGCTTTCCTGATAGTTTTCAAAGTGAGCTTCACCCGAGTATCTTGAATAGACGCCTTGATTTTCTTTCCTTCTGCGCCCACAGTAGCGGTTGTGTAGAACTCCATGACTTCCTTTTTCAATATTTTTGTCGGCTCAGAGACCAAAAATTCTAATCCATTTTCATAAATTAGGGCAATAACTCCCTGAATTTCATCAGAAGCAGTCGTGAAACCTTCGCGAACCAGTTCATAACCTTCATTAACCTTATCTTCTTGGTGTGGCGCCATTGATGTAAGTGCTAGAGGAGAAGAGAAGAGAAGGTCTATGTCGATAGAAGGTGTAGAGTCAATTATTCTGATAGCGTAGTCGACCAAATTATGGCTTCACCTATTTACAGTACTTGTGTCAAGGGAAGATCAAAAGTAGGGCCTAAGTCGACAAATCAGTTTTTTTGTCGACAAAAATGACCTAGGTCTTGACTGAACTTAAGTTAAGTCGACACGACAATGTGTCGCCATACTAATGTCTAAGTTGACAAAACGTATTTTAAGTCGGCACATCTATGTGTCGACATACTTGAGTTTGTGTCGACATACTTGCGTCAGTGTCGACACTGACAACTTTAGTCTCGAAAGAGTTGTGTTGACACCAACTTTTTGTGTCGACACAAATATCCTCTCGACATATAGTCTCGACAAGGTTATGTCGACACCTATTCTTTTATCAACACAGAATTTGTTTCTTTGACGACACATCCTTTTTCTGTTTCGACACAACACACTGAGTTTGTCGACACAACTTGCTTGTGTCGACACAAACTTTGTACTTAGCCAAATTTCAATAGAAATTTAGTGCTTACATATGCTATTAATGGAAACTTGTGTTAACCTATTTTAGGTACAACATACCTAATTCAATTTTAAATTTGTTTAATTAAGTTTTATCTAGTGGTTTTGTAAAAATATCAGCTATTTGATTATCAGTTTTTACAAACTCTAGATTAATATTTTCCTTCTCTACATGTTCTCTGATAAAATGAAACTTTATTTCTATATGCTTGGTCCTACTGTGTGATACAGGATTCTTAGCAATAGAAATAGCACTTGTAGAATCACAAAATAGTGGAATTCTACATACCTGGATATCATAATCTTCTAGTTGATGCTTTATCCACATCAATTGTGCACAGCAGCTACCTGCAGCTATATATTCTGATTCAGCTGTTGATATAGCTACACTGGTTTGCTTCTTGCTGCTCCATGACACCAGCCTCCCACCAAGGAATTGACAGGTTCCTGTGGTACTTTTTCTGTCTTCTTTGCATCTAGCAAAATATGCATCTGAGAAACCTGTTAATAGAAAATCTCTATTCTTAGGGTACCAAAGGCCTAGATTAGGTGTGCCCTTAAGATATCTCAAAATTCTTTTAACTGCAGTATAATGAGATTCCTTAGGGCATGCTTGATACCTAGCACAGACACATGTTGCATACATGATGTCAGGTCTACTAGCAATCAAGTATAGTAGGGAGTCAATTATCCCTCTATTCAAAGACTCATCAACAGGTTTCCTTGCTTCATCTTTGCATGTAGACATACTTGTTACCATTGGAGTTTTCATAGTAGAAGCTGAGTTCAAACCATACTTCTTAATCAACTCCTTGGTGAAATTAGACTGGGATATAGACAACCCACTCTCAGTCTGTCTAACTTGAAGTCCCAAGAAGAACTTCAGCTCACCCATACTGCTCATCTCAAACTTACCATGCATAAGTTTGGAAAACTTCCTACAAAGGCTGTTTTCAGTAGAACCAAAGATAATATCATCCACATATATTTAGACTTGTATTATCTTGCCTTTTGATTCCCTATAGAATAGAGTTTTTTCTATCTTTCCTCTAGAGAATTTATTCTCAATGAGGAAGGAAGACAAGGTTTCATACCAAGCCCATGGAGCTTGTTTCAAACCTTATAGAGCTTTCCTAAGCCTATATACATAATCAAGAAAGTGAGAGTCTACAAAACCTGAGGGTTGTTCTACATAGACTTCTTCTTTTAAATCACCATTCATAAATTCTGATTTCACATCCATCTAATATACTTTGAACCCTTTATAGGCAGCATAGGCTAAGAATAGCCTTATTACCTCCAGCCTTGCCATTGGAATAAAGGTTTGATCAAAATCAATACATTCCTCTTGCCTGTAGCCTTTTCCTACCAGTCTAGCCTAATTCTTGACTATAGTGCCATTCTCATCAAGCTTGTTCCTGTAGATCCACTTAGTTCCTATTATGTTGTGATCCTTAGGTTTTGGCACCAGTTCCCAGACCTTACACCTTTTGAACTGACTGAGCTCTTCTTGCATTATATTAATCCAGTTCGTGTCTTGCATGGCTTCTTCAATCTTCTTGGGTTCTATCTGAGACAGGAAGCTAGAACATAGAACTGTGTTCATGCTCCTGCTCCTTGTTAGAACACCCTGACTTGCATCACCAATGATCTGGTTAGCTGGATGATCTTTCAGGTGTCTCCTTGCTGGAGGAATTCTGTCAGCATTATGGCTATCTCCAGTTTCGTCATCTTAATGCTCCACATTTTCTTCTTCACCCAGAGGGACTTGGTCTCCCCCTGGATAGCTAGCATCTTTATCGTCATCCAGTTTAGCAGGAACATCTTCAGTGATGGTCAGCTTGTCCAGCTTATTTATTAGACCTATAGAACTAACTGAAGAACTAGACAATTCACTGTTAATAAACATTGACTCATCAAATACAACATGCACAGATTCTTCTACAACTTGAGTAGTCAAGTTGTAGATTTTGTATGCTCTACTTTGGTTGTTGTACCCAACAAATATCCTTTCTAGGGATTTAGAAGCAAACTTAGTTTGGTAGTATTTACCAATGACTAGTAAAAAACACTTACTACTAAAGATTCTGAAATAAGATATGTTTGGTTTTCTGCCTTTCAAAATCTGGTAGGGAGTCATCTTGCGTTTCTTGTTGATGGAGGCCCTATTGAGCACATGGCATGCATTATTTATTGCCTCAGCCCAGAAGTACTCAAGGAGAGTATTGTCATTCAATAGAGTTCTACTGTCCTCAATTAGAGTCCTATTCTTTCTTTCTGCAACACCATTTTGCTGAGGAGTTCTAGGTGAAGAGAATTCTTGATGAATCCCAAGTTCTTCACAGAATTTTGTCATACATTCAGACTAAAATTCAATTCCATGGTCACTTCTAATTTTGACCACTGAACTATTGTATTCATTCTGTATTTGTCTGACAAAAGTCTGGAAAATAGTTGGGGTTTCAGATTTCTGCCTCAAGAAGAAAACCCATGTAAATCTAGAATAATCATACACAATAACAAGTGTGTATGCTTTCCTACCAAGATTATGGACTGGCATAGGACCAAACAAATCCATATGCATAACATACAAACATCTCTTTGAATCTTTGATGTCAAGTGACTTAAAAGAGGACTTAGTCTTCTTGCCTTTTTGACAAGCTGAACACACACCCTCTTTTATGCACTTAACTTGAGGACCATTCCTCACTAATCTCATGTTAAACAGCAGTCCTATTGACTTATAGTTCAGATGAGCTAGCCTCTTATGCAACTTGACACATAGAGAAGCTTTCTCTCCTGCAACCAAACAAATAGGTGAGTTGTTAGACTCACAATCTAGGTTAAGGCATTACACATTTTCTTTCCTAGTGCCAGTCAAAATGATCTCTTGATCACTTGACCTTTTTACTAGGCACTCCCCTTTGAGGAAAGAAATATCATAACCTAGATCACTAAGTTGACTTATGCTACTCAGGTTATGTTTTAGACCCTTTACACAAGCCACTTTAGTGATTGTAATTGAATCACAAGATATGTTACCAAATCCTTTTATGATTCCCTTTTCTAATCCACCAAAGATAACTTTTGGTCCATTTTTTATGGGCACATAGTCGCTCAACATTCTCCTTGTTCCAGTCAAGTGTCTGGAAAAGCCACTATCTAAGTACCATATAGGGGTATGGTCACTTGGATTCACTTGCAACAAATAAAGAATCACTTACCCTTAGAAACCAACTTGCTAGTGGGTCCTAGGTCCTTGTTAGTTTGAAATCCTGTGACTGATCAAACAGGAATCCTAATTTTGGTTTTAACACTTAAGTTTAACCAGCAATCCATGGCAAAGTGTCCTACCTTGCCACAACACCAACACTAAAAACAATTATACATATTCTTAGGTACATGCCTTCTTACTTTGTTGCCAGTAGACTTATTAAGTGTTGGTGCTGGAATAGTATTCTTCAAGAACTCCTCTTGAATATGATGGGCATGCTTATAGATTGGTCTATTGGCATTAGCACCCTTGCTCATAAAATTTTCATGCTCACAGTGACTATGTGTAATGTCATGATCATACCTGTTAATAAGATTCACTACCTTCTTAAAGAAAATAGGGGGAATAACAGCTAGAGGATGAACTTTGGCTTTACCATTTCTATGAGAATTGGTAGCCCTAATTCTTCCCTTAAAGCCTAGACCAGTCTTCCCTATTTGTGAAACAAAATTATCTATCAAAGGTAAGACTGATTTTGGCTTGGAGAATTTAGCCACTAGCTCTCTCTCTTGCTGAAGTTTTACCTCCAGTTTCATGATTTGATTCTCTTTGAATGAGATTGTGCCCATCTGAATAATTGTAATGTTTTTCAATTTGGAAACCTCATTCAATTTTTGATCCAGCAATTTTGTTGAATCTGCTGCAGCCAGCTTAAGAGACTCAATCTCTTTTTCCTGCTCTTTAACAAGAAACTTGCTCTTCTTTAGAGCATGCAATAACCCACCATACTCATTAATGAGTTGGTGAACATCCCCCTCAGACTCAGATCCATCCACTTCTTTTAAAGCAGATGCTTCTAATTCTGATCCAGTAAAGTAATTTGAGACTAGGGGAGAATTGTTTACCTTACTTGGTCCAGGCAGATCCTGGCACTTATCTCTTTTAGATTGAGCCATCAGCCCTTTACAGAAATATTCTTCTCCTTCTAAGCCACTAGAGACTTCTCCTTCTTGTCTTTGACCCGCTGCTTCTTCTTGTCCTTTGACTCCATTCTTTTGTCAGGACAGTCAGCTATGACATGCCAAGACCTATTGCACCAATAACACACAATCTTAGAATTAGATTGTTTACCAGGTTTAGAAGCATACCTGTCCTCCTTAGGTGTTTTCTTCTTCCTGTAGTATTCATCCTTGGAATATAATGTTGATGAAGGCCTGGTTCTCCAATTCTTTTTCTTCATGAAACTTTTGAATTGTCTTGTGAAGGCAACAAAGTCTTCATCAGATGTGTGACTATCTGATGTACTTGATTCAGGAACTCCTTCTTCTGCTTCAGTACTCCTTCTAGGTGGAGAAGGATATTTTCTCCTACCCTTCCTTGAGCCCTCAGCCTTGAAGGCTACTGAATTTTCTTTATGTTCAGATATGCTGCCCTTCTCTTCCTCTTTCCTAGCAGTAAGCTGCTTTTCATATGAAAGTAGTTTTCCAAAAAGTGTAGGTGGAGGTGTGTCAGCCAGTTTGGCCACTTCCCTGATGGCACATATCTTAGTGTCTAAATCCTTTGTTAGGGACCTAAGAAACTTGTCATTCAGTTCATAAGTACTGAAGACTCTTTCATATGTCATCAGATCATTCACTATTCTGAAAAACTTTTTAGAACATTCAGCTATGCTGTCAGTTTTAGTCTGCCTAAAGCTCTCATACTCCATATTCAGCATAGACTTTCTTTCCTCTCTAACTTTTTCTGTGCCTTCCATATAGACAATCAATGTATGCCACATTTCTTTTGAAGTTTTACATTGCACAAGATTCTGGAATGTTGCATCATCTATGACACTTACAATTATATTCTTAGCTCTTTTATCTAATATAGCCAAGATGATTTCATCCCTAGTCATCTCTTAATAACTCTTTGGAGTTTGAATGCTTTCATCAAGAACTGATACTTTCATTGGGATGAAGGGGCCTTCCTGTATTGTGATATAAATTCTTAGATCAGATGCTTCAATAAACAGCCTGACCCTTTCTTACCAAATGCCAAAAGATTCTTTCCTGCATATGGGCAATTTCATAGATCCAAATTCCTTTTGATTTTCACTTGAACCCATTCTTGTTATTTGTTATTTTCCATGGAGAAATCCTTTGGCTGTTAGGTCAAATTTTGAGGAATCTCCCTCTGATACCACTTGAAAGTATTTTTTTCAAGAGCCTAAACACCTAGAGGGGGGGTGAATAGGTTCTAATCTTTTTGTGTCTTTTTAATTTTTTAGGCAAACAGTTATAAGACTTCTTTCAGCACAGATTAATCAATCTAAAGAAAAAAACACATCACAGCAAACACCAGACTTATAGTTGTTCCCCAAAATATGGGTACATCCACTTTCCCCCTTCGCCTATCAAGCAGATAACTGGATTCAGCCTAACTTCCTTCCACTGGCTCAGATCCTAAAATCTTATAATCTTAGAACCAAAGATGGTTCCTACACCTCAGAATTTGCACAAGTCCTACCTCAGATTCTTCCCCAGGATCCTACCTCAGGCCTCAGCCCTACCTTAGCCTTTATAATTAGGCTTACAACTCAGACTTTCCATAAGTCCTACCTCAGGCACACAGCCCTACCTCAGCCTTTATAATTTTAAGCTTACAAACTCAGATTTAACAGTAGATCCTACAAGAATTTGTGAGTTAAGAGTAACTGAAAACTTCACCAGCTAGATTTCTCTGTTGATGTTGTCTTCTTGATCAGTTCTTGTATAGACTGATCCTTCTGATCCAACCTAACTTAGTTTTTCAAAGCTTCTTGATTAGAATAAAATAAGGTGGATCTTCTCTTGATGTTGAAGTTGATCTGCAGTCAGCTTCTTCTGTAAATTCAGATTGAACTCTTAATCTTTCTTGCAAACAGCCCTTGATCTGTTAGAATTCTTCTTATTGATTACTCTTGTTTATCAGTTGTTGTTGTTCATAATTGTCAATTCTGATCTTTCTCTTATATAGAGCTTACTCCATGGTTACCAGCTGATCTGGTTCATAACAAACTTCTGACTGTTTTGACAGTGGTGTCAGACCGGCTAGTTATGATAGCTGTCAAGTCACCAGTCACGTCACCAGGTTCTTTAATGTCTTTTCAACTCAGTACACATCACTCTGTAGACTGCTTCACATGTGTGGACGCATATAGACTAAGTGTCGACACAAGTCTTTATGGTGTCGACACAATTACTCTAAGTGTCGACACAGTCATACTACTGCATCTCGACACTGCTTTTGTAATATATATCGACACAAATCCTGTGTGTCGACACAACAGCTTCTTGTCTCGACATTTCTGTTGCAGATAGTTGGCGTTGAGTGTGTGTCAACACAAGTCCTGTGTGTCGACATAATTAATTTTGAACTCGACATAGCCTTTTGAGAGTTGGTGTGTCGATACAAGTCCTGTGTGTCGACACAATTGCTTCAGGTGTCGACATATCTCCTGAGTGTCGACACAGCTTCAGTTTTAAGTGTCGACACAAGTCCTGCTTCAGATGTCTACACATTTCTGGATATCGACACAACTGCTTCTTTAGGTGTCGACAAAGCTTTGAGTGTCGGCACAGCTTCTTCATAAGTGTCGACACAGCTTCTGGGAGTCGACACAACTTCTTTATAAGTGTCGACACAATTTCCCTGAGTGTCGAAACAGTTTGCCTGAGTGTCGACACAGTCTCCCTGAGTGCCGACACAGTCTCCCTGAGTGTCGACACAGTTTTTTCACAAGTGTTGACACTTGTACTTAGAAAATTTTTCTTCAAATTCTTAAACCTGCACAATGAAACTCAAACTTCTATCAAATACAAATTGATGCATATCATTGACTAAGTTATGGCTTCTCCAAATCTGGTACACATTTTCCAATGTACCCAACAGATCGCCTATTTCTGGGTTCATATCAGGCAAGTTCAGAATGAATACAGCTGCTCCATTGTCAAAATCAGAAGTGACAATGGAACAGAGTTCATGTTTGGGGCCATGATAGAATTCTGTGAAAGCTTTGGTATCTTTCATGAGTTTTCCTCTCCTTATACTCCTCAACAGAAAGGAGTTGCTGATAGAAGTAAGAGAACACTCATAGAGGCTTGCAGAATCATGTTGAGTGATGCCTCACTACCAAAATATTTCTGGGCTGAAGCCGTCATTACTGCATGCCACGTTCAAAATCGAGCACTCATAAACAAAAACCATAGTAAGACACCTTACGAACTACTAAAGGGCAGGAAACTGACTATTTCATATTTTAAAATCAATAGTAGTAAATGCTTTGTACTTAACAACGGGAAGTATCACACGACTAAATTTAGTGAAAAGAGTTTTGAAGGTATTTTCGTAGGTTATAGTAGACATAGTAAGGCATATAGGATTTTTAATAAGAAAACCCTGATTATAGAAGAATCTAACAATGTTGTTTTTGATAAGACGAGCTTACTGCAAGGCAGTTCTTCTAGTGTGTTTATTGAAGATGCAGGTTCATGACTAAAGGAAATGAGCTTGGATGAGCTAGTTCAATAAAAAGGTCAAGAGTTTATCACGATCACCACTCCAACCCCAATTGAAGAGGATGATCACCATGATGAAAATGTCATCCGAGTTGGTGAAGTCACTCTAGTGATAAAGGAAACTCCAGATGCAAGAACCCTAGAGCTAGTACACTTGAAGGGTCACCCAATTGATCAAATCATAGGAGATGCCCATGGCAGTGTCAGAACTCGTAGAGGCACAACTAATGAAAATCTATATTTAAGTTTCCTCCGCAGGTTGAACCAAAGAAGTTTGAGGAAGCAAACTCATACGCATCTTGGATATTGGCAATGAAAGAAGAATTGAATCAATTCAAGCGTTGCCAAGTCTTGAAGCTTGTTCCAAGACCCAAAGGTAAGAACGTTATCGGAACAAAGTGGGTCTACAGGAACAATATGGACGAAGATGGAACAATAATAAAGAACAAGGCCAGACTCGTTGCCAAGGGATACCGACAAGAAGAAGGAATCGACTTCGATCAAACGTATGCTCCAGTGGCATTGCTGGAGGCAATCAGGTTGTTCCTAGCATATGTTGCACTTGAGGGCTTCACTGTCTATCAGATGGACGTGAAGTCGGACATCCTTAATGGTGACATAAAGTAAGAAGTGTATGTGAAACAACCTCTAAGTTTCGTTGATTCTAACTGAAAGTGGAAAGTTGTCAACCTAAATCATCTAGAGGGGGGTGAATAGGTGAATCGTGCATCTATTTGCGGAATAAAAATTTTAATGAACTTGCACAAGTAATCAAGCAATCACAGAAAGACAAGAAGATTTATAGTGGTTCCCCAATCTTGGGTACGTCCACTTTACCTTACCAATCTAGCAAATCACTAGACTCGGCCACTCCACTATCTCGGATTGAAAACAATCCTATGCCTCGGGACCAAGTTCCTACAAACTCGATCCAAAAGGATCTACCCTCGGAAGATGAAACTTCCTACAAACTCAGAGAACAACGCTCCTACACTCAGAGAAAATCTCCTACAATAATAGTAAAGAAATTTTGAATTACAAACAGAATAACTTTCTCAGATCTAGAAAAGTGAATATCTGAATCTTCTTCTTTAACTTTGCGGCTCTTTCTGAAATGTTGAAGAAGATGAGTAGATTTTATCCGAGAAAGCTTTGACCAAATTGATCAAGGAGAAGATGAGAATCCTTGAACAACAAGTCTTCTTGATCGACAACAAAAGAATCTATCTGATCGTGAGCGGCGGCGGCGGCTTCAGAGATCTGAAATTAGAGATGGCCGACGAGAAGGATTTCGAGTGAACGGACAACCGCTTCTTGTAAAAGATAATTATTAGGGTTAGGTCTTAATGAAAAGACCTTATATAGGATTACTACTAAAGGTTCGAAAAGACATTAATGAAGACACGTGTTAAGTCATTTCAGAAAATCTGCCCGATCGGGACTTAAACAAATTTTAGAAAAAATATTTAGTCTACATTTCTCGAGACGTAGCACTAGCTCTCGAGAACTGATTGAATTTCTCGAGAATTAAACTGTCTGGAATTGAACTTAGTTTTCAAGACTTCAGTATAAATACTTCTCGAAAACAATATGGTCTTATCGAGAACTATAGCTTGACTTCTCGAGAACTATAAAGCTGAGTTTCTCGAGAACTGAGGACTTCTCGAGAACTAATCTGGACTTCTCGAGAAATAGGACTTAGAAAAATTTCTTGAAACTTTCTGAACTTCTCGAGAACTACTCTGGGACTTCTCGAGAACTAAGAGCAGAGCTTCTCGAGAACTGAAAGGCTTCTCGAGAACTATATTGGACTTATCGAGAATTATATTAGACTTCTCGAGAGCTGGGACTTAGGCAAATAAATTGAAGCTTTCTGGACTTCTCCAGAACTAAGAGCTGAGCTTCTCGAGAATTGAAAGGACTTCTCGAGAACTAAGAAATACTTCTCGAGAGTAATACTTAGAAAATTTTTCTGAACTGAAATAACTAATCTTCTCGAGAACTGAACTCCTGTTTCTCGAGAACTTCTAACTCTACTTCTCGAGAACTGAAAGGACTTCTCGAGAAGTGGTCTTAGAAAATTTTTGAACAATTTAGAAAAAACTTTTTATTCTCTTCAAGAGTCCAATCTTCATTCCATGGTCCAAGTATTTGAATATGAAGCGTATCCCAATAGAGATGCTACACATGAGTCAACACCTTGGATTACACAGTGAGGGATTACACTGTATGGTCCTGTGTTCATGACCCACTGTAGACTGACATTGGTCTACACTTAGTAATGATGATCTGCAAACACACAACTTAAACAAGATATCAAATACAACTTAATTCATCTTAGTTCAAGGGTGACTTCATGCAAATCTGGGTTATTATGGATGCAATGCCCAACAATCTCTCCCTATTTGTAGAAGTAAGAACCCTCTACACTAAGGTGAATTATGACAATTGAGAAAGAACTGCAAATGAAAATTTAAACTAAGGCAGTAAGAGATTAATTGAACACAATTAGGCAAAACTAAAAATTGTATATAAGTAATGTTTTAGATGTCCTAATCAACAACCATTTCAACAAAATTCTCAAGGATAACTCAACAAAAGTACATTCTTTTCTCTAAGGTTGTCTGTCCTTCTTTTCCTGCTGCCTCCTCTGATAACTGAATGGTTTGGGATAATACCTTGGGGTCTTTGGAGGAGCTTTAGGATTTTTCTTTCCATATTCCCTATCATATATCCTCCTTTTGGTCATGGACTTTTCATATAATTCCCACTCAACTGAGCTGTAGTGGAGATTTCTATTCTCATTATAGTCCATTACCAACTTAAGAGTATCAAGAATTAAAGATTTGGAGGTGGGACTCCAGACTTTTGCAAATTCTTGGTCTTTCCTTTTCTCTGCATCTGGCTGGGGAACAGACTTGCTAGCAGATAGACCTTCTCCATACTTCCTCTTCTTGGGGATATGAATTTCTGGTAAGCTTTGAGGAATATTATCATCCCATACCTGGTCATAAGAGGCTGGAGGAGGATTCTGATCTTCTCGTCTAGGAGAGAAGCAGGGCATTTGAGGTTATTGCATTTGAGCTGGCACCTGACTGGGCTGTCCTTCATCCAGAGGATTCAGATGATGAGGAATAATATTGGGATCGGCTTGAAAATCGGGGAAAATCTGATTGTGCATCCAAACTGTGGTGTCATAAGTGTAGAACTTCACTGACTGGATTTGAGCTAAAATATTCTTATTGATTTCAGAAATTTTCTCAGCCCAGAGAGTGTTTGCATCTCTAGAAAACTTATCCACAAGTTTGATTACATGCTCTTTCACCAGGCTCTCCCCCTTTCTGAATTCTACAAGTAGTTTTTCTATGGCTTCTTCCTTGAAAGTACAAACTTCCTCACAAACCTTCATCACATGTTTTTGAGCATTCTTTTCTAATTAAATCTGATTATTAGCAAGAGTCAGAGATTGTTCCATAACCTGACCAACACTAGTAATAGTGTGATCTATGGCTTTGCCACCAATATGAAATAAGCTCTTGAGAGAGTATGTGTTGTATTGGATCTCAGCAAATCCTCGACTCATTTCTGTTTCCAAAGCAGTCACCTTGTCTTGCATCACTTTCATAGAATCGTCAAAATGTTTCCTTTGATCAGAGAGCATTTGGCCTATCTGGATAAGAAGTTCTGAGTTGGAAGGGGTTGCAGCAGTAGCAACAATATTAGAGGAGGTAGAGGCAGAGGCAGTAATAGTAGAAGGAGGAGGGGCTTTCCATAGAGGTATCTCTTCAAGAATCACTGAGCTTACAGCTTTGGTATTCTGAACAAGAGTAATATCATCCTGATTAATGAATGTGGGGATGGAGAAATCTCACTTCCTCAAGGGAAGATCAGAAGGCTTAGGAGAGATTCTGTCTTCATCAAAAAGAAGAACAGTCTCAGGGATATTTGGCTTGGCAGAAGGGGATTGAGCAGGAGGAGATTCTGGTAATCTGATAGGAGAAGGAGAGGGAGCTGGAGAAGGATCTTTTGGATGTTCTTCAGCTGGTTCCTTATAGAGGGGAGGAACTTCTGAGGTGAGTTCTTCCACCATTCTGTCAATGGATTCTACAGAGTTTTGGAGGGTTTCTAGGACTTGATCATCTGGAATGGTATCTTATAAAGAGAGTGCCACTGGGGAATTTGCTAGAGAGCTGACATGGCTTCTGATGGGAGATTTGCTTGCTGATCTTATTGGAGAGGGAGGAGGAGGTCTGACAATAGGAATAGAGGCTGCAGGCTCCCCCTGAGTTGCTGCACCAGATGGTTCAGCAACATGATGATAGGAGGGATATGGGGTCCTGACCTTAGAGGCAGAAGCTGTAATTTCTTTAGTTAACTACTTTGGATTTTTCAGCTTGAGTTCCCATCTTTGGATGGAGGCCAATGAGATCTTTTTCAAGTGATGAATTTGAGTACATTTAAAAGATTTGAAGGTGACTTGATCAATCTCACTCAACAATAAAGAGATTATCTTTGCAAACTTAGGATCTTGAATACTATCCCTGATCAATTCAAATACCATCAAGCCAAACTAAAATTTCTTCCTGCAGATTACTGTTGTCATAACATCAAAGAGGTCATTTGTTATGAAACTAATTGACCCTATTTTTCACCATAAGATTTTTCCAATTATGTCGACAAGAAGTTTGCCTACATCAATGAATAGATTTCTCCTTAAAGACATGACATCCACAAAAACTCCACAGAAGGAGTAAGTTCTGTCTGAATCTTCATGGGTTAGATCATCCTCTTCATCTACAACGGGAATCTTGAGAAGCTGAGAAACTCTGGTTTTGTCCAACTTTATCTTGATCCCTCTTACTTTAGTTTTCAAAATCTTACCATTCCTCCTTACCTTTGCATTTCTGAAGAATTCTTCGACATCTGGAAAAGAAATTTTGCAGGGTTCTTACAGGGCGAACATCAATCCGGTGGTTTCCAGGAGAAGGAGCAGGTTCTTGAAATCATCAAAGATGTTTGCAATCCCTGCGACTACAAGTTAACTGCTGACTCCTATCTTTGAACTCTGAGACTTTGAAGCTGACGGTGGCAACGGACGGAGCGCAAGAAGGTGGCTGCGACGAATCTTCTGTCGGCGGAAGGTGAAGAGTTTTTGAGAGGAGTAATGTCGAAATGGCGGTTGATTTGGGTTTTCTAAAGTATTATATATATATAATCCTAGTAGAGTATAGTTCTCGAGAACTTCCAGGGGACTTCTCGAGAAGTAATATATATATTAATTAAGTGTCTAATTAATCTAGGATTAGGGCTTAAATCAATGATTTTTCGAAATATAAGAAATTAATTAGAATTTGAAAAGGCAATGAGCATTTCTCGAGAAGTCGGGTATAGTTCTCGAGAACTTCCAGGGGACTTATCGAGAAGTAATATACTGGTTCTCGAGAATGGAAGAGACTTTTCGAAAGAAAGTTCAAAGTTCTCGAGCACTGAGAAAACTTTTCGAGAGATACGTCAAGTTCTCGAGAAGGAGTCTGAGTTTTCGAGAATGTGTATGTTACTTTTCGAGAAGTAGACAAAGTTCTCGAGAACTACCTTCCTCTTGATAAACTTCTGACCTGTTTGAAGTATCCTCGATTCTTGAGCTTTGAACTGATCTCCTGTGACTTATCCTTCTTTGTTCAGCATCCCAAGTTCAGTTTTGAAGAAATTGAACTTGGTCTCGTCCAGCGGTTTCGTGAAAATATCTGCAACTTGCCAATCTATTGGCACGTACTGCAAGTCTATATCCCTTTTCTCCACGTGCTCCTGGATGAAGTGATATCTGAGTTCAATGTGCTTTGTCTGGCTCTGTGAGACTGGGTTATTTACGATTGCGATTGCGCTGGAGGAGTCGCAGAATAATGGAATGTCTTTGATCTTTATATTGTAATCCTCTAGCTGGTTCTTTAGCCAAAGCAACTGTACACAACAACTACCGGCAGAAATGTATTCTGAATCGGCCGTTGAGATTGCGACATAGTTTTGCTTTTTGTTGCTCCATGAAATAAGCCTTCTTCCAAGGAACTGACACGTCCCGGAAGTGCTTTTCCTATCATCTTTGCTACTTGCAAAGTCTGCATCTGAGAAACCAATTAGTTCGCTGTCATTACTTCTTGGATACCATAAGCCAAGATTCGGTGTACCTTAAAGGTATCTCAAAAACCGCTTTGCCCCAGCATAGTGAGATTCCTTACAGTAAACTTGGAATCTAGCACAGACACATGTGGAGAACATTATGTCTAGTCTACTGGCAGTAAGGTAGAGCAAGGATCCAACTATGCTTCTGTATTTGGTTTCATCAAAAGGTTTCCCTTTCTCATCCTTGTCCAAAGACATAGCTGAGGCCATTAGAGTCCTCATAGAGGTTGTACTCTCCATTCCGAATTTCTTAATCAACTCCTTGGTGAACTTCGTCTGTGATATGAAAATTTAATCTTCAGATTGTTTCACCTGAAGTCCTAAGAAATACTTCAGCTCGCCCATACTACTCATTTCAAACTTCCCTTGCATAAGTTTAGAGAACTTTTTGCAGGGATTGTTGTCTGTAGATCCAAAAATAATGTCGTCGACATAGATTTGCACTAGTAAAATCTTGTCTTTAATTTCCCTAAGAAATAATGTCTTGTCTATCTTTCCCCTGGTGAACTTGTTCTCGAGGAGAAAGGTAGACAACATTTCGTACCAAGCTCGAGGAGCTTGTTTCAAACCGTACAATGCTTTTGATAATAAATAAACATGCTCAAGATAGTTAGGATCAACAAAACCTGGGGGCTGTTCCACATACACCTCTTCCTTTATGTCACCATTCAGGAAGGCGAACATCACGTCCATTTGGTAGACTCTGAAGCCCTTTAGTGAAGCATAAGCCAGGAACAGTCTGATGGACTCCAGCCTTGCCACTGGAGCGTATGTTTGGTCGAATTCAATCCCTTCTTCTTGACGATATCCTTTAGCAATGAGTCTAGCCTTGTTCTTTATGATTGTCCCATCCTCGTCCATCTTGTTCCTATAGACCCACTTAGTTTCGATGAAATTTTTACCTTTGGGTCTTGGAACAAGTGTCCACACTTTACAGTGCTTGAACTGATTTAGTTCTTCTTCCATGGCCAAGATCCACGTTGTGTCTGAGTTTGCTTCCTAAAACTTCTTTGGTTCAACCTGCGAGAGAAAACTTTAATAGAAATTCTCGTTAGTTGTACCTCGATGAGTTCTGACACCGTCCCGGGGATCTCCTATGATTTGGTCGATTGGGTGATCCTTCAGATGTTTTAGCTCTAGATTTCTGGCATCTTGGACTTCTTTAGCCATTGGAGTGACTTCATCAATTTGGATAACGTTTTCATCTTGATCTTCTACAGAGAGGTGATCTTGATGAACTTATCATCTTTACTTTCGGTCTATTCATCCAAACTGATTTCTTTAAGCCTTGTACCTGCATCTTCAAAAAGCACACTAGACGATTTGCTTTGCAGCAAGCTCGTCTCATACAGGATTTCCTACAAAAATACCTTCAAAACTTTCTCACTAAACTTGGTAGTATGATACTTACCATTGTTAAGTACGAAGCATTTACAGCCAAAAATCCTAAAATATGATACAGTCGGTTTCCTATCTTTTAGAAGTTCATAAGGTGTCTTATCATGATTCTTATTTATGAGGGCTCGATTTTTCACGTGGCATGCAGTGTTAACGGCTTCAGCCCAGAAGTATTCCGGTAGTGAAGAATCACTCAACATGGTCCTACAGGCCTCTATGAGTGTTCTATTCCTTCTCTCAGCTACTCCATTTTGCTGTGGAGTGAGAGGAGAGGAAAACTCATGAAAGATACCTAGGCTTTCAAAAAATTCTGTCATGGCCCCAGACTTGAACTCCGTTCCATTGTCACTTCTGATTTTGACTATGGAACAGTTGTATTCATTCAGGACCTGCCTGACAAAATTTGTAAAGATATCGAAGGTATCTGACTTGTGTTTTAGAAAGAACACCCACGCAAAGAGCGAGTAGTCATCAACAATAACCAATGTATAATCCTTACCTCTTAAACTTCTAATTTGCAGTGCACCGAACAAGTCCATATGAAGTAGGTGTAAACACCTAGTAGAGTTTTTGCCTATAATGCTTTTAAAAGGTAGCCCTTGTTTGCTTGCCTTTTACGCATGCATGATAAGGTCTCTCTTTGACGTGATTGACATTAGGGGCATCACGTACTAAGTTCTGGGAGAATAATTTATTAATAGTTTTAAAATTAAGATGTGCTAGCCTCTTGTGCCATTGGTCACCAAGAGACGCACTATCTTTTGCCAAAAGACACACTGGTGTAGAAGAATCTATACAAATGAAATTTAGGCAAAATATATTCCTACTTCGAGTGCCTGATAGAATTGTTTCCATATTGTCAACATACTTTATCAAGCACTTATCAGCGTGGAATTCAACTATGTATCCTTTGTCGCACAGTTGACTTATTCTTATGAGATTGTGTTCTAATCCCTCCACATAAGCTACATCCGAAAAGGATACACTACCGTTAGTGATCATACCGTAACCTTTGGTTATCCCTCGATCTGAACCTCCAAAGATGACCTTTGGTCCATTGTAGACTGAAGTGAAAATTTTGGAGTAGGCTTCTTGTCCCGGTCATATGCCGAGAGCATCCACTGTCCAAGTACCAGATTGGCATTTTGGTGGCCTTTGATATACCTGCATTCATGATCACTTTGCCTTAGGAACCCAAACATGTTTGGGTCCTTGGTCTCGGGTTAGAATGCTCCCCCTACGAAGACTAGTATTCTGAGTGGTCAGTCTCATATTGCCAACTTGAGGAGTAGCAACCTTCCTGGTATTGAACTAACAATCGATGGCAAAATGACCAATTTTGCCACAGCACCAACAGTCGAACCTGTTGTATCTCTGCCTTGTGTACTCTTGCTTGACCTTCTGAAGTGATGATCTAGCAGGGGTAAAATTTTTGGAGGAAGAAGCTTCATGGTGATGGCAGTCACATGATTTCTTCTCCTTTTTAGGCCTTCCCACAACGGGCTTTACTTTCGGTGCTTTCTTGAAGTTATGGCCATGATTATAAGGACAATAGCCCTGAAGAGTCACTTCTTCATAAGGTGCCTTAAGACACTCTCACCAAAGTTCTGAGGGCAAGTCCATCCTTGGTACCGAGACTTTGGCTCTACATAGATAGGCCTGGTCAAGTGACGGTAGGACGAGTCCAGATCAAACTTATTTGTTGGAAAGATGACTTTCTTAAATACAGTTTGATCTAGAGGGGCTTTCCCCTTTTCTTTGGCCAAGGCCTTCTTGGCAGCCTTATTCTTCCGTTGAGCTTTGTTTCTCCTAGATGATTTACTAGGAGCGGCAACATGGCCTAGTCCAGCTCCTTGGGCCTTAGCTTAGAATTCAGCAAAGAGTGGAGGAACTGTCTTAGGCTTAGAGAAACTTTCAACAGGTTTCTTCTCTGCCTCGATTTTTTTTCCAACTCTTTGATGATTTCCTCTTTAAGGTCGAGGTGCTTAAGAGCTTGATTATATTCTTCAATTGCAAGATTGAAGTTCTCTTAAAGAGAGTCAGTCTTAGAGACTTCTTCTCTCAAGCTGCTCTCAATGGCTTTTAGAGACTTAATCTCTTTAGCCTGAGCTTTCACGACTCAGCGACATTTATCGTAAGTCATGATCAACTCCTTGTACTGGGCCATAAGTTCTGACTAATCGTCAGAAGATCTGTCCTCAAGATCATGCTCAGAACTTTCAGATTCAGAGAGAGGAGTGTGAGATTTAACCTCCCTAGTAAAATGGGGCTCTTGTTCGTCATCTGATTGAGCCATGAGCCCGAAGTAGGCTTCCTCTTCTTCACTCGAATCAGATGAGTCGGAGTCACTGAGAGTCTTGCCCTTCTTGGCCAACAGGCTCTTCTCTGTCCTCTTCTTATGGTACGAGGACTTCTTTCCCTCTCTTCTGCCACCCTCCTTCTTCTTGTGGGGGCAGTCAGCTATGACGTGACCAGGTTTGTTACAGGAGTAGCAAACAATGTCAGTAGAAATCTGTTTGTTCTGTTTAGAGGTATACCTGTCATGGCTACTTGAGCCTTTCTTTCGCTGATCACCGTCATGTCGTGATCTTCTGAATGAGGTATCCTTGCCTCTCCACTGCTTCTTCTTGTTCAAAAATTTCTTGAACTGCCGAGAAAGCAATGAGAACTCTCCTTCAGATAGTTCTGAGCCTGAGGTGCTTGTCTCAGAGCTTTCCTCTTCAATTACTTCTAGAGCAGGTGCTGGTGAGGCAGCTTTGCCCTTCCTTGAACTGTCAGCATTTAATTCGACTGACTTCTCTTTTAAAGAGAAGCGACTTTTCTCTTCTTCAGCTTTCCTGGAATTTATCTGCAGTTCATAGGGCATCAGCTTGCCAAATAGGTTCTGTGGGTCTGTCTCAGCTAGTCTGCCAAACTCCCAGATGGCACAGACTTTGTTGTCCCATTCCTTTGTGAGAGACCTCAGAAACTTATCATTCAGCTCCCCATTAGTGAAGACTCGGCCATACACTCTTAGGCCATTTACTATCTTGAAGAAATTCTCAAAGGTATCTGCAATGGTCTCCTTTGACCCTTGCCTGAAGGCTTCATATTTCTGGTTTAGTAGGGACCTTCTATCATCCCTCACTTCTTAAGTACCTTCCATCAAAGTTACTAGATACTGCCACATATCCTTAGTCGATTGGCAGTGAATCAGATTCTGCAGCACCGAATCATCGACTGCACTAGCTATAATATTTTTTGCTTTCTTGTCCAAGGAGGCAAGTGCAATCTCATCCTTATCCAGATCCATCAACTTCTTAGGAACTTTCTTGGTTGGATCTATAGTGGAGATAGTCATAGGAACGTAGGGACCTTCTTCAACAATCATGAAGATCCGGGGATCCACAGCTTTCATGAAAAATTTGATTCTCTCTTTCCATATGGGAAAGTTATACTTTGTGCACAAAGGAAGCTTGGCAAAATCATTGACCGTTTCCATTGCTTGAATATCCAAGTGACAACTTTCAAGAGGAAATTGATAAAGGTGTTTACCTTTTAACGACCAACCTCCCTCTGAACCAATTGAAAGTGGAAAGTTGTCAACCTAAATCACCTAGAGGAGGATGAATAGGTGAATCGTGCGTCTATTTGCGTAATAAAAATTTTAATGAACTTGCGCAAGTAATCAAGCAATCACAGAAAGACAAGAAGATTTATAGTGGTTCCCCAATCTTGGGTACATCCACTTTACCTCACCGATCTAGCAAATCACTAGACTCGGCTACTCCACTATCTTGGATTGAAAACAATCCTATGCCTCGAAACCAAGTTCCTACAAACTCGATCCAAAAGGATCTACCCTCGGAAGATGAAACTTTCTATAAACTCGGAGAACAACGCTCCTACACTCGGCGAAAATCTCCTACAATAATAGTAAAGAACTTTTGTAATTACAAACAGAATAACTTTCTCAGATATGGAAAAGTGAATATTTGAATCTTCTTCTTGAACTTTGCGGCTCTTTCAGAAATGTTCAAGAAGATGAGTAGATCTGATCCGAGAAAGCTTTGACCAACTCGATCAAGGAGAAGATGAGAATCCTTTAACAGCAAGTCTTCTTGATCGACAACAGAAGAATCAATCTGATCGTGAGCGGCGGTGGCGGCTTCAGAGATCTGAAATTATAGATGGCCGACGAGAAGGATTTCGAGTGAACGGACAGCCGCTTCTTGCAAAAGATAATTATTAGGGTTAGGTCTTAATGAAAAGATCATATATAGGATTACTCCTAACGATTAGAAAAGATATTAATGACGACACGTGTCAAGTCATTTCAGAAAATCTGACCGATCGGCACTTAAACAAATTTCAGAAAAAAAAATTAGTCTGCAGTTATCGAGAAGTAGCATTATCTCTCGAGAACTGATTGAATTTCTCGAGAACTAAACTGTCTTGAATTGAACTTAGTTTTCGAGACTTCAGGATAAATACTTCTCGAAAACAATATAGTCTTATCGAGAACTATAGCTTGACTTCTCGAGAACTATGAAGCTGAGTTTCTCGAGAACTGAGGACTTCTCGAGAACTAATCTGGACTTCTCGAGAAATAGGACTTAGAAAAATTTCTTGAAACTTTCTGAACTTCTCGAGAACTACTCTGGGACTTCTCGAGAACTAAGATCCGAGCTTCTCGAGAACTGAAAGGACTTCTCGAGAACTATATTGGACCTCTCAAGAATTATATTGGACTTCTCGAGAGCTAGGACTTAGAAAAATAAATTGAAGCTTTCTGGACTTCTCGAGAACTAAGAGCTGAGCTTCTCTAGAATTGAAAGGACTTCTCGAGAACTAAGAGATACTTCTCGAGAGTCATACTTAGAAAAATTTTCCGAACTGAAATAGCTAATCTTCTCGAGAACTAAACTTATGTTTCTCGAAAACTTCTAACTCTACTTCTCGAGAACTGAAAGGACTTCTCGAGAAGTGGACTTAGAAAATTTTGGAACTTTTTAGAAAAAACTTTTTCTTCTCTTCAATAGTCCAATCTTCATTCCATGGTCCAAGTGTTTGAATATGAAATGTATCCCAAATGAGAGGCTACACATGAGTCAACACCTTGGAACATACAGTGAGGGATTACCCTATATGGTCCTGTGTTCATGACCCACTATAGACTTACATTGGTCTACACTTAGTAATGATGATCTGGAAACACACAACTTAAACAAGATATCAAATACAACTTTATTCATCTTAGTTCAAGGGTGAATTCATGCAAATCTGGGTTATTGTGGATGCAATGCCCAACACTAACCAACCAGATCATGTTTATCTTTTATTTAAAGCTTTGTATGGTTTGAAACAAGCTCCTCGAGTTTTGTATGAGACGCTGTCTAGCTTTCTTCTTGAGAACAAGTTCACAAGGGGAAAGATAGATAAGACATTATTTCTTAGGGAAATATAAGACAAGATTTTGCTAGTGCAAATCTATGTTGATGACATCATATTTGGCACTACTGACGACAAACTTTGCAAAAAGTTTTCTAAACTTATGCAACAGAAGTTTGAAATGAGCAGTATGGGAGAGCTGAAGTATTTCTTAGGACTTCATGTGAAATAATCTGAAGATGAAATTTTACATCTCTAAGAAGAAATTAACCAAGGAGTTAATTAAGAAATTTGGAATGGAGAACGCAACCTCTATGAGGACTCCAATGGGTTCAGCTATGTCTCTGGACAAGGATGAGAAAGGGAAACCTTTTGATGAAACAAAATGTAGAAGAATAATTGGATCCTTGCTCTATCTTACTACTAGTAGACTGGATATAATGTTTTCAATATGTGTGTGTGCTAGATTTCAAGTGAACTCTAAGGAATCTCACTACATTGCTGCAAAGCGGATTTTAAGATACCTTAAAGGTACACCAAATCTTGGCTTATGGTACCCAAGAAGTAATGATTGTGAACTAATTGGTTTTTCAGATGCAGATTTTGCATGAAGCAAAGATGACAGGAAGGGCACTTCCGGGACTTGTCAATTCCTTGGAATAAGGCTCATCTCCTGGAGAAGCAAAAATCAGAATTGTGACACAATTTCAACAACCCAGTCAGAGTATATCTTTGCAGACAGTTGTTGTTCACAACTGCTATGGATAAAGAACCGGTTTGAAAATTATAACATGAAGTTCAAGAACATTCCAATATTTTGCGACTCCTCCAATGCAATTGCAATCGCCAACAACCCAGTCTCTCACAGCAGTACAAAACACATAGAGCTGAAGTATCACTTTATTAGGGAGCATATAAAGCATGGAGACATCAACCTCTAGTATGTTCCAATTGACAAGCAGGTTGCAGAAATTTTCATGAAGGCACTAGACGAGGCCAAGTTCTCATTCTTCAAAACAGAACTTTGCATGCTCAATAAAGAAGAATTAAGATGAAGGTCTCACAACAAAGTTAAAGGATCGGGCAATACTTCAAAAAAATCAGAAAATTCCAAGTCAGGACTTCATTTCTCGAGTACTACTTTGACTACTCGAGTACTACTCGAGTACTACTCGAGTACTACTCGAGAAACAAGAATCTCTCTCGAGAACTGCTTCTCGAGTAATAGTCTGCCTCTCGAGAACTTCAAGTCTGCTTCTCGATAAAGAACATTACTACTTAAGAACAACATTCTCTTCACTCGAGTAATGACTTTCCACTCAATAAGTCTGATGCAGATTTTTGTCTTCAAGTTCAAATTTCTAATATTCACACCCGGACTTTATACCGCCATATTTTCAGGTATATTACTTTTATTATTTCCTTAATCATCATAAATTAAGACTTAAATAATTAGAATAAGTCCGGAAATTCCAAATCACTCGATATCTATTTCTCGAGAGAAAAGAAGAAAACTATTCGTCTTCCTATCGTCGTCGCCATCTTGTCGCCGCTTCAGCTCTTTCTCTCAAGCAGAAGATTTACGTTCATCTGTCAATCTATAGCTCCTCCATCGAAGATTGGCATCGGGAGTGAACTTGTCTCTACAGGGATTACCGATTTGTCAGATGATTTTCTCAATCTTCTACTGCTCTTAGAAGCCGTCGGGCTCTCTTTCATCTTAGAGCACCTGTGAAATGTTCTATTTCCCGAGGTTGAAGAATTTTTCCAAAATGCCAAGTTGAAGAGAAACTAGAAGATTCTTAAGACCAAAGTCTGTGGGATTAAAGTTATGTTAACTACTCCAGTCGTTTCTTAACTTATTTGATTACCAGTCACTGATGAAGAAGATGACCTAACAGATGAGGATTATGATAGGGCATGTTGATTCTGTGGTATTTTTGTTAGTGCAAACACCATTCGGTGCCCCGATCTTAAACCCGAAAGCAAGCTGCTAGTGGATATTCTTGGAAAAGTTCTTCTGTGTAAGACTAGTTCTATCAGCTTCATCACTGCAGATTTCTTTGATATGATGACAATAGTCATTTGCACGAAGACGTTTCAATTTGGGATGATGATTTTCGACAAGATCAAGGAAAGCATAAAAACACCACATTATGGCAGGTTTATATCTCTTCTCGTTCATGAATTCAACCAAGAAGTCTTTGATCTTTCCAAAGGTATAACCCTACACCATATGAAGAAAGTCTCCATCTCCTCTATTCAAAGATGGGAACTCAAACATCAGAACCCTACTCAAGCTGCAATAGCTCATGATCACAATGAGGATGAGGATAGGACCCCATATTCTCCTCTACATCAAGTAGCTGGCACTTCAGGTGTAGCTGCTGAGGGGGAGCCTGCTCCATCAGTCCCAGAGGCAAGCCATTCTACCCCTCCTCCAGATGTTGCACAACCTGCTACTACTCCTGCTGAAGATCTTCTCACTGATACACAAGTAAAAGAACAAATCTTATCTACAGAGGAAGATATCAGTAAAATGATAGAAGAACTCACTTCAAAAGAGCCTCCTTCCCCTATCCATATAGAGAAATCTCCTCTTCCAGAACCTTCTCCATCTGACCACCATTCTGAACCAGAATCCACTGATCATCAATCTCCTGCTGCAGATGTACAAGAAGAAGAAATAGTGTTGATTTTTGATGAAAGAGAAGGAACCCTTGAACCTGCTGAGGCTCCTCTCAAGAGCCTGGACTTCTCTCTTCCTACAATTCTTGGTGAGGAAGGAGATATTTTGATTCATACAACCAGAGCTCAGATCTCAGTTCTCATTGAAGAAATCCCTCCCGGGTCAGCTCCTATAGTAACTCCTCCTCCTCCACCTTCTCAAGCTGAAACACATGTTGATGCTACCATTCTTGGTAAGATAGAGATAATGCTAGCACAACAAAGAAGTTATTTTGATGAATCTCTTAAATTTGTAACTGAGAAAATAACTGCTCTAGAGAAAGAGATGAGTAGAGGATTTGCAGAAATACACCACAATAGTGATGAGCTTAAACACCTTTTCCAAATAGGTGGGAAAGCTCTAGACTACACCATCACCAGTATTGGTCAGGTGATGGATCCATTAGTAACCCTAGCAAACTATCAAATCCAACTGGAAAAGAAAGCTCAAGAACATACTTTCAAGACATGCGAAGAAGTGGGCACTTTCAAAGAGGAAGCTATTGCCACCCTATCCATAGAAGTCAGAAAGTGGGAGAAGCTCGTAAAAGAATTCTTAGAAAAATCATATAAAAACATAAAAACCCTTTGGGAAGAAAAGTTGACTGAAATTCATGTTGATGTCTAGAACCAGATAGATGGTGTCAAGTTTCACACATATGATACAACTATTTGGATGCACAACATGATATTTCCTAATTTTCAAGTCAATCCAAATATTATCCCTCACCATCTGAATCCAATTGCTTAGCATACTCTAGTCCAGCAGCCAACTCTCTCTCCAAGACCTGAAGTCTTAGATGCACCACCTCCAAAAACATATGCTCAAGTTTGGGATCTGAACAGACAAGTATGCCTCCTCTAATACCTCCTAAAGTACAAATTCCTAAGAGAAGAAAATATGGTGATGGAGTCTCTACTAGCAAGACCACTCCTAATTCAGAAGCAAAAAGAAGAACACAAGAATTTGTTGAAATATGGAGACCAACTTCAAAATCACTAATTCTTGATACTCTCAAACTTATCATGGACTATAATGAAAGCAGGAATGATCATTACAGCTCTCATGAATGGGAACTGTATGAGAAATCTTTGACCAAGAGAAGAATATATGACAAAGAGTATGGGAGGAACAACCCTAAAGCTCCACCTAAGCATGCCAAATATTATCCCAAACCTTTCAGCTATCAGAAGAGGCAACAATACAAGAAGGAGAGACAACAACAACAATAAATCAAGGAACAATAGATGATCAGAAGGTTTTTCTTTATGAGATTTTGTTGAATTGGATTTCTTGGAAAAATCTATAAATATAAATCTTTAATTTTGATGATTTGATTTTTCATTGCTTAGCACTTTTATCATTATTATCACTTTGTTTACTAGTTACTTTGTTTGTTTATCTTGATGTAATTCACTTTAGTGTAGAGGGATCTGACTTCTACAAATAGGGGGAGATTGTCGAGTATTGTATCCACAATAACCTAGATTTGTATGAAGTCACCCTTGAACTTAGATGAATTAAGTTGTATTTGATGCCCTGTTTGAGTTATGTATTTGCAGGATATAATTGCCAAGTGTGGACCAATGTCAATCTATAGTGAGTCACCAAACACAAGACTATACAATGTAATCCCTCATTGTGTGATCCATGGTCTTGACTCATGTGTAGCCTCTCTATTGGGACACACTTCATTTTCAAAGCACTAAAGTAATAGAAGAAAGAATAGGTGCTGAATTCATTTGAAGAAAAATAATTTTCATAAAGTAAAATTTTTTATAAGTCCTTTACTCGAGTAGTATACCTTATACTTGAGTAGTGCTGGAATGAATTCTCGAGTATGCTAAGTACAGTTCTCAAGTAACAAAAATCTTTCTCGAGAAGGCTTAGTCCAATACTCGAATAAGCCATGGAGTACTCGAGTACTACTTATCTATGTCTCGAGTTTACTCAAAAATTCATTTCAGAATATTTTCTAAGTGTTGTACTCGAGTAACAGAAGTCAGTACTCGAGAAGGCAAAGCCTTGTCTCGAGAAGTCAGAGGACTAGTACTCAAGTAATAAGGAGTTAAGTTTTGAGAAAAAGTTTTGTTCTCGAGAAGTCATAATTGTTCTCGAGAATATTTCTATAGTTCTCGAGTAATAGAGTTCATTTATAGAGAAGCCTGAAGTCATGCCCGTAATTTCCTTAAGGATATGTTCTCGAGAAATATTCTTCCTCTTCTCGAGTAACAGAAGTCATTATTCGAGTAGTACTTTTTTTACTCGAGAAATGCAGGTGATTTTCCGAAAATTTCTCTAAGTCAAGACGGAAATGATTTCAAAATTAACCTCGATTCTTATTGGTCCACGTGTACAATCTTGATAACTATGACTGTTAGGTTTGTCATATAAAAGAACTTATCAAAATCGACTAACCCTAACAAGAAAAGAAATTAAGTTTCTGAATCGTTCTAACATTCTTAATCGAGAAAGTTGCCTCTCCTCATCGTCGTCCTCGTCAATTCTTTTCTCCGATTCAAGAAATTTAGAATAGGAATCGATCAACAGATCATGGTGTTCAACTTCTTACAGATCTCTAATTTGATCGTGTTGATCTCAAGCATTTCAGATCGAGAGATTTCAGCATAGTATTTTTCGAAGTATTTCTGACAGAGCTTTCAATTTCAAGAAGGAAGAAATTTGAAGTTCTCAGACCTGAAGTGAAGTTTTGTTTATTATTATTTTAAATCTATTTGAATTCTTGTAGGAGATTTTGTCTCCGAGTTGTGTAGAAAGTTTTCTTCCAAGTGTAGATCCCGTTTTGTGGTTCGAGTTGTTGGGGTGTTGCTCCGAGTTGTAGGATTGGTTTTCAATCTGAGATAATAGTGAAGTAGCCGAGTATAGAGTGTAGCTAGATCGGTGAGGTGGAGAGTGGGCATACCCAAGGTTGGGGAACCACTATAAATCTTTTGTTCTGTGTGGTTTGTTTATTTTTTACGCTCCGTTCGTACAATTTTTTATTCAGTTAAATACGCAAACCTCACCTATTCACCCCCTCTATGTGATTTAGGTAGACAACTAAAAACATTATATATATATACATTTGCGTACCTGGCTGACCCATTCCCTTCCCCTTACTTGAGTATTGCCGAGATGCCCCTCCCTAGGGAGGTCCAATTAGAGCTTGCCCGGACCATTGAGGCTGCCTATGCTCGTTTTGCCAGTTTAATTGACCCCAGCATTCTGCCCCGCAGCTTGTCCCAATCCAATCCTACCAAAAAGACGAAGCCGCTTTCCAAAGGGGTCGCGCCCTTCTTTAATGAGATTAAATCTATTTTAAATCATGGGGCCGGCTCCTCCACTCTACTCGCCGCTGAGCCGAAGGGTACGGAGGTCATCGACCTCTCCACTGACCTGGATGACCATCGGGATGACGGTGAAGCTTTCACCATACGAGGAAACACCCATCCAAACGATTCACGGCTTCCGATTTTTGACACTCGAGTGCGAGTGCCATCTCCCCCCTTTGGGACCCTGGGGTTGGATTCGCGAAAGCCGAGTTTGTCGATTCGCCCCTCCTCTCGGCAAACTTCTCTTGCTCTAGCACCCGCGGTGGGGGATGCCAAAGGGATCTCGACTTCGGGCTTCGGCCACCTACAGGAGGCTCCTCTGGTCAGTCATGGTGAGAACCTAGGACTCCCCCTCTCCCTTCTCCCCTGGGGTAACCGGGCTCGCAGTGTAGGTCTTCTTTCATTAGTCTTGCTTTGTTCCTATGAAGTTCGCCATTCATGTTTGACGTTGCCTGACTGTCTTTTCACACCTTGGCCTATCCGAGTCTAACGAACCCCTGGAGCGAGCTCGCTACTATCCCCTTCCTTCCCCGAAATTTTTAGAGTCCTTCCTGGACTCCGAGATGGAGGGCCTCGAGCTGATAAGGCGAGGAATTGAGGTCATCAAGAAGCTGTTACGCGAGCTTCTCTTGTTGTGGGAAGACAACGAGGAGCTGCAGCGGGAGTGCGCGTGGCTTGCAGGTGAGGCGAGAGATAACCCGACAGGCGAGGCAATGTCCCTTTCTCCGCTTTTTGATGAGCTAGATGAGAGGCTTCAGGCCTCCCATAGGAACTTGGGACGGATTTGCGAGCTCCGCGACTCACGCCGACCTGCAGGGGAAGGAGACGCAATGTCGGGTTAGGTAGAAAACGTCCCCCTTATCGGGCCTATCAGCACTCTCCTCTGACCCCCCCCCTCCCTTAGCTCACGTATGTTTGAACACTTTTTTTTCTGAATAATTACTCTTTGAACTATGTGTTCTCCTGCTTGTAATAACTTATAATACTATTTCATATTTTAATATTTGCCAAATAAATAATAGCCTGCTTTTCGGACTCGGCTCGCCATAGGACTGGGCAAGTAATAGAGGTGCGGCGAGCTAGGGTTGGTGGGGAAGGCAAGCCGGACTGGTCGGTCGGCTTGGCCTTAACTTGCTTTTTCTAAAAATAGGCCTTCTCACTAACCCTAGTCCTTGCGCTTTTATTGCTTTCGTACACCCACTCCTTCCCTCTCTTCTAAAATGAACTCGCCCCTCTAGCCACGTTGTGAGCATTGGCAATAAAAATCCCGATTCTGACGGATGCGCTAACTGTGCTCAACATTTCCCTGACTATTTCTTTCTTGATGGGAATACGACTGCAGATGACCTCGCCGAGTTCGCGACTGACTTCGTGCCCCCAGGATTCGAGGCATTCCTTCCGAGGGGGGGGGGGGGCAAGGCTATCAACACCTTCCATATGGACAAACTCGCCTTCCCCATCTCGCACTTTACGGTGGGGATGCGCCTCCCCCTTAGGCCAGAAATATGCTAGATTCTTAAGTACTATGGAGTGGTACCTGCGTAACTGAACTCGAATGCCGTCGCCATGATGGTGGCATTCATGAGCTATCTCCGCAAGGAGAGGATCGACTTGAACTTGATGGTTTTTTGGAAGTTGTTCTCATATAAGGCCACCCCCGACAGAGTCGCCTATTTCGAGGGTTCCTTCATAAAGGTCTGCGGGATAACGAATAAGAAACATAACTGGATTACCAGGATCGCCTTCATCAAGGACGATCTCGGAAACATCCCTTACTCGACTCAGCAAAAGAGCAAGGAGGTGTATCCCCCCCCCCCCCCGCAGTATCTGGCAATGACGCCGATCTCCATAAGTTTTTTCTCCACAAGGACTTTGAGGTCGCCCATCTGCGAAGGGGTCTTGACTCGCTCCTCCCTGTGCTTCCCGGCGAAGGTATTCTCCTCACTTCTTCGCTTTCTCTCTGCCTGACTCGCAAAGTTGATGGGGTTTTGACCAAGTTTTTTCATGTAGGGGAGCGCAGAATTCCTGTGAACCCGCCTTATGCAGATCCGAGACTCCATCTTAACACGCTCGCCCTCGCGCGAGCAGCTGCTGAGGCCTGCCAAGTTAAGCAGGTGGCCCCTAAACCTTCCTCCAGCAAGAAGCGGCTGAGCTTCGGGGAATCTAGCTCACCGAGTCGTCCATCACCGCAGAAAAAGATAAAAAGGATGGCAGCAGGCCCTTTGGTGAGGCAACCACAACAACAATAAAAACATAAGAAATACATAAGCTCATCCAAGTATTCCCTGGAAGCGTCGCTGTTGAGCTCGCTAAAGGAGACATCGGAGAAGGACCAGGAGGGTGGTGAGATCCCCTCCTCCCAACTGTAAATGAATATCTATTACACGATCCAGGGTCCCCGAGGAAACACCCGCACTTTGGCTATGGGGGAAGGGCCAAAGACCAGGCCGGCGAGCCCATGGTCAGATGGCATGAGCTTACTCACAGGATCTCCATCTCATCCCTCCACCCCTCCTAGTCAGAGCACCAACCTCCCAGCAATCATGCCTTTATGCTTGGATACGGCCTTTACTGGTGCAGGGATGCCCATGTCTACAAGGGTAAGACCCTTCTCGAGCTTGCCCACGAGAGCTCGTAGGCGTCAATGAGGGCACTCGAGCTGCAACATATGACAATCTGCCACAGCTTCAAGCTCAGAGAACAATTTTTCTGAGTTTAAGAGTAAGACATTGAGTCCACTCGACACACTCAATGCTTTGTCAAATGGCATCTCATCCACTCAACGCACTCGACACCTTGTGAAGGGCGTCAAGTTCACTCAATGCACTCGATGCTTCGTCGAATGGCATCGAGTCCACTCAATGCCTAATGATTCTGAACAATTTTTTCTAAGTTAGACTTGACCCCTTTTTAGTGGGCCCTATGTGAATCCACCCGATTGTAAACCTTTTCGTCTTTTTTAGTTTTATTTTCACTTTTTAGGAGCTTTTATAAAAACTTAAGAATGAAAAAGTCATTGTTATAATTTTTCGCTCACATCATTTAGCTTTTAATTTTCAAAACTTTTTGTCCGGTTAATTTTTATTTTCACTTTTTATGCATTTCTACTGAATTCTAGCAGTAGAAATGCAGTCGTTTTAATTTTTCGATCAGCATTACCGAAGATCTACTCGCCAAAAGTACCGGCGGGATGGTAAGTACTGGTTGCCACAACCTTCTTTTACTTGGAAATTTCTGTAGCAAATTTACTGACCTCAGTCTTTAAGGATGTCGAGGCCACTGTCGAGATACGGGCTCGCGCCGCCGGGTTGGAGGAAGAGATCACCCAGCTGCGTGCTCGCTTTGCCTATTAGGAAGCTTGCACCGTCGAGCAGGATACTCGCGCTTCTGGGCAGGAGGCCGATAATGGGAGGCGAAAGGAGCAGGTCAATAGTCTCCACAACAAGGTTATACAATAGGTGGATATCTTCCTTCCTGAGGGCGGCGATAAGCCTGCTCACCCATACCAGAGGCCGAGGATCTTCAGCGAGGCTGAGTTCGCGGAGCAGCTGCAGATCAATTTGATCGAATCCGCCGAGTACCTCCTGCAGATTATGAGAGGCACGAGGGTGTTTGCGGAGGGTTGCGAGGAGGTCACAGCTCGGGACCTTATGCTGGAGTTGTTCCCACCGAGCCTGATTAGCGAGGACAGTCTCGACAGACTCATCAAAGATGCCAAGGGTGATAAGGATAACGGCCTATCCGAGAGAGAGGGAGAGGATCACCAGTCGGGAGGGGAAGATGAGAGTTATCTCGCTTTCCCTCCCCTCCTTTTATTTTCTTGTATTTCTCACTCCCTTTATATAACCTCGCCTAGGAGAGCTCTCTTCTGTAATAATACTTTATTTAATGAAAGGGTTTTTCATAAGTAATCGCCCGCCGTGATGTGCCTGCCTGCGAGCCTCTCTAGGATAGAACATACCGTTAGAATTCATGAGTGAGGATTTGTACCCATGAGCAAACCTTGAGAGCTCTCCAACCATTAGGCAATTCGGGGGGCAGATAACTCGCTTCGCTAAGGCTCGTCGTCACCCAGCTCGCTCGCAAGCTGCCTCCCTTCTCGCCGGTATCAAGTCAAAATCATTTAAAAAATTCACAAGTGAAACTGGAGGGGGTGGGGTGGCGTGGGGTGGTGTGCATTGCTGGAGCTCGCATTCTCCAACGGATTCCTAGGGCTCGGCTCGTCACCTTTCTGTCGAGCTATGCCCGCGAGCCCTGGCTCGCTTGTGAGGGCTTTCTTTCCCCTACCCTTAGAAAATAGACCGATTATTCCAAATAACTCCCGGAGAGTTGAGACTCCTTCGAGTGACGCCCAGCCCTACAATCTAGGTGTGAGCCTGGCAGCGGGATCTACTCGGGGTCAGGGTAGACTCCCTCGAGTGACATCCAGCCCTGCCTATTAGGTGAGAGCATGGCAGCGGGATCTACTTGGGTTCTGGGTAGACTCCCTCGAGTGACATCTAGCCCTGCCAGCTATGTGGGAGCCTGGCAATGGGATCTGCTCGGGTCTAGGTTGACTCCCTCGAGTGACATCCTGCCCTGCCAGCTAGGTGAGAGCCTGGCAGTGTGATCTGCTTAGGGTCTTGGTAGACTCTCTCGAGTGATATCCAGCCCTGCCAGCTAGGTGGGGCCTAGTAGTGGGATCTGCTCGGAGTCTGGGTAGACTCCCTCGAGTGACATCCAGCCCTGCCAGCTAGGTAAGAGCCTAGCAGTGGGATCTACTTAGGGTCTGGGTAGACTCCCTTGAGTGACATCCAGCCCTGCTAACTTAGTGAGAGCCTGGCAGCGGGATCTGCTCGGGGTCTGGGTAGACTCCTCGAGTGACATCTAGCGATGCTTGCTAGGTGAGAGCCTGGCGGCGGGATCTGCTCAGGGTCTGGGTAGACTCCCTCGAGTGAAATCCACCCCTACCAGCTAGGTGAGAGCCTGGCAGTGGGATCTGCTCTGGGTCTGGGTAGACTCCCTTGAGTGATATCCAGCCCTGCCAGCAAGGTGAGAGTCTGGCAGCGAGATCTGCTCGGGGTCTGGGTAGACTCCCTCGAGTGACATCCAGCCCTGTCAGTTAGGTGAGAGCCAAACAGCTGGATCTTCTCAGGGTCTGGGTAGACTCCCTTGATTTACATCTAGCCATGCCAGCTAGGTTAGAGCCTGGCAGCGAGATCTGCTTGGGGTCTGGGTAGACTCCCTCGAGTGACATCCAACTCTGCCAGCTAGGTAAGAGCCTGGCAGGGGGATCTGCTCAGAGTTTTAGTAGACTCCCTCGAGTGACATCCAGTCTTTCTTGCTCGGTGAGATCCTGACAGCGGGATCTGCTCGGAGCTTATCAAATGAACACTTCACCTACATAAATTAAGGCAAGAGTATTGGCACACCAAGAAGTTTTATTATAAAAATGAACGCTACTTACATGGCTCAAGGGTAAAAACGTTTCAAGTCATCACCGATCTAAGTGAGATTTAGGGTTACGTCCTCCACATTCCGGAGGCGGTACCCTCCTGATTACAATATTTCTTGTACAATATATGGACCCTCTCAATTAGGGTTGAGTTTCCCCACGACGGTTGATCTTCCTTCCGCATCCACCTTTTTAGGACCAAATCCCCTTCCGCGAACGGTTTGACCTTGACATACTTATCAAAGTACTTGGACATTCTTCTTTTCACTTCTTCCTGCCAGATGGCAGAGAGGTCATGTAGCTCCCCCACCATATAAAGGGAGAGTCGTAGTTCTTCTTCATTTCCAACCCGCAATTCTTCCATGCCTTCCTCCGCCTCAACCACCTGAGGCATTCGGATCTCGAAATCTACTTGGATTACTGCCTCATATCCATGGGAGAGCTTGAAAGGGGTCTCCCCTATGACCGTATTGGGAGTGGTTCTAAGGGCCCAAAGAACCGAGGAAAGCTGCTCCACCCAACTTCCCTTCAATTTTTCAACTTTTTTCTTCGGGAAGTTCACTATGATTTTGTTTGCCGCTGCCACCTGCCCGTTGCTCCTAGGGTGATGGACTGAGGCAAATCTGAGATTGATCCCGAGTTATCCGCAGAAGCTTATGAACTCTGCGCTGGCAAACTGAGGTCTGTTATCCGTGACAATGGCTTGCGGCAACCCATACCGGCAGATGATCTCCCCCCAATCTAAATTCCTGATAACCTGGGAGGTCACCTTAGCCAGCGCCTTCAACTCCAACCACTTAGAAAAATAATCTATCATGACAAGCAAGAACCTCCCCTGCCCACTATCCTGGGGTAAAAGGTCCGACCAAGTCCATTCCCCAAATGGAGAAGGGCAAGGGGGCTGTAATACTCCTGAGGCTTTGGGCCAGTTGTATCACTTCTTTGTGAACTCCGTCGTATCGTGGCCCAATATAGGCCAGAAGAACCCCTGCTTGACAACCCTTCCTTCCAGGGTCTGACTCCCGGAGTGACTCCCACACTCCCCGGAGTGGACCTACTCCAAGATCCTTTGGATTTCCCTCTCAGCCACGCAATGTGCCAACATCATTGAGAGGGTCTTTTGGTACAGTTGCCCATCGTGGATGAGATAGTACGATGACTTGTACTTGAATTTCTTTTTATCCATCCCTTACGGATACTCCCCTATGGAAAGGAAGGTCGTGAATGGGTCCATCCACGAAGGGATTTGATCCACCTCCATCAAATCTCCCTCTTCAATGGAAGAGCGGAATAGGTCGGTGATGGTACCCCCCCACTCGGGGACCATCCTTTGTCAGTTGGTCCACCTGCTCATTCTCCTCCATGGGCTCGTGGCGGATGGAGAAGGTCTGGAATATGTCAATTACCCCCTTTACTTTTGCTAAGTATAATTGGAGGGTAGGCTCCCTTTCCTCGAACTCCCCGTTGATCTGGGAAGCCACCACTGTTGATGCACGAAATGATTCTTCTAGTTAACGGGTTGTTTGGTCTAACAAACTAGGTGAAGAAGAGGGTTGCGGGGATAGCAGAGAGGTTTGCTTAGAGCATCCGGGAAGGCTGATGAATAGCAGAGAAGGTTGATGATCAGCGGAGAAGCTTGTTGATCAGCGGAGAAGCTTGATGATCAGCGGAGAAGCTTGATGATGAACGGAGAAGCTTGATGATCAGCGGAGAAGCTTGATGATCAGTGGAGAAGCTTGATGATCAGCGGAGAAGCTTGATGATCAGCGGTGAAGCTTGATGATCAGCGGAGAAGCTTGATGATCAGCGGAGAAGCATGATGATCACTGGAGAAGTTATGATCAGCGGAGAAGCTTGATCAGGAACTGTCGAGCAGACTGTTACTTTGACAGTTAAGCTCTGTTGGGTGAGACCAAGAGAAGAGAAGAATTGAGGGGGCCGCTAACAGCGGAAACAACAGACTTCGCCCTCCGCGGTGTGAGAAGCGAACTAAAACAAGCCGGAAATGGTATAACTGAAATTTTATTATCAGAAAAAGGTATCTATTACAAAGGTATGCCCTCCCTTATATAGAATGGAGGAGAGATGAGAGAATACAAATAAGAGATGTGAGACTAAAAAATACAGGACTAAGCGGACTATACAGAACAAACCGCACAAGTCGCGCAGTTAGACAGAAGGGCTAACCACATGGCTACCACTAGAGAGAGAGAGAGAGACTGTCAGGGGGGACCGCCTGACCGCTCGACAATCGCACAGCAACAGCACAACAATCAAACCGCAGAAGGGAAACCGCCAGACCGCGCGGTCTCCAAACCGCCAAGACAGACTACCAGACCGCCCGGTCACCAACTTCAACACTCCCCCTCAAGCTGGAGCATATATATCGATCATGCCCAGCTTGTCACAAATATGATGAAACGAGGCGGAAACTGGCTTGGTGAAGATGTCAGCCAGCTCTTTATCAAAAGTGACAAAGGGAGTGCAAATTTTTTTCTTTAAGATTTCTTCACGAATGAAATGACAGTCAACCTCAATGTGCTTGGTTCTTTCATGGAAGACCGAATTTTTGGAGATGTATATGGCAGCCTTATTATCACAGAACATAGGTAGAGGATGGTTGTAGACCTCTCCTAAATCCAGCATTAGAGCCCGTAGCCATTTTAGCTCACAAGTGGTCAACGCCATACTCCGATACTCTGCTTCAGCACTGGACCTGGAAACAACAGACTGCTTCTTGCTCTTCCAGCTCACCAGATTGCCCCCAACAAAAGTACAGAAACCTGTCATCAGCGTAACTCGCATCTGTGTATGCTTCAACCCTCAGATGATCATTCTTCTGAAAGAGCAATCCTTTCCCTGGGGCTGCTTTGACGTACTCCAAGATCCGCAAGGCGGACTGTAGATGGCACTCCCTGGGAGCTTGCATGAATTGACTCACCTTGCCCAAAACATAGGAAATGTCGGGCCTAGTCACGGTGAGGTATATGAGCTTACCAACCAGACGCCTGTACCGCGAAGCATCTGAAAGAAGAGGCAAATCATCTGTCCAGGTTTTGTCTTCTCCAACAGCCATGGGACATCGGGCAGGTTTGGCCCCAGTCAATCCTGCTTCTTTTAAAATATCAAGGGCATACTTACGCTGAGAGATGACTAAAGAGTTGGGCTTCCGAGAGATTTCGATCCCCAAAAAGTACTTCGGAGAACCCATATCTTTCGTGACCAGATGTTGGCGAAGATGTCGCTTTGTCAAGGCTACCCCTTCCTGGTCATCGCCAGTGAGAAGAATATCATCAACATATACTACAAGAACCACCAGTCCCGAAGAGGTTTTGCAAATAAATAGAGAGTGATCAGCAGAGCTGCGAGCAAAACCAACGGCCGCCACGATACCGCTGAACTTGTCAAACCAAGCTCGAGGGCTCTGCTTGAGGCCATAGATTGCCTCCTATAGCCGGCATACTCGTGTCTCCCCCTGAGCAACATACCCAGGAGGTTGCTCCATGTAGACGGCCTCCTGAAGATCACCATAAAGGAAGGCATTCTTGATATCCAGCTGGGAAAGTGGCCAGTCTTTATTGACCGCCACAGAGAGAAGGACACGTATAGTGCTGAGACGAGCCACGGGAGAGAAGGTGTCAAAGTAATCAACCCCATAGGTCTGAGTAAAGCCCTTAGCCACCAGGCGAGCTTTATAACGGTCCACAGTACCATATGGGCCAAATTTGACCACAAAGACCCAGCGACAGACAACAACATCTGTATCAAAGGGAGGAGGGACAAGATTCCAGGTACCCCGCTCTGTTAGGGTCGCCATTTCCTCATCCATGGCCATCTTCTAGTGAGGAATAGCAAGGGCCTCCTGGTAGGAACGAGGTGTGGTAGTGGCAGAGATAGCCAGCGCAAAGGCCCTGCGAGCAGAGGTAAGACGATCATATAAAACAACAGCAGCAAGGGGGTGTAGGGTACACGTCTGCACCCCTTTGCGAAGAGCGACAGGAAGATCCAGGTCGGCGGGCTCTTCGGTATCCAGAGCATCCGTGGCAGAGAGAGCTGGCCCGGGAGGAGAGAGTGACGGCAGCGGAGATGAGGGAGATGGAGGCGGAGAGAGAGGCGGAGGGAGAGGAGTGGGCAGAGATGGAGGAGGGGCGGATATCGCAGTAGGAGATGAGGGAACGAACGGAATAACAGGAGAATCAGAGGTTGGGGGAAGAGACGAGGAGTCATTCGAGAAGTAGGAGGAATTCTCAAAGAAGGTAACGTCAGCGGAGATGAACTGCTTACGAAGAACAGGGTCAAAGCAGCAGTAGCCTTTCTGAGTGACGGAGTACCCCAGAAAGACACATTTGGTGGAGCGAGGGGAGAGCTTATCATGAGTGGCAGATGGGGCATGCCCAAAAGCAGTGCACCCAAAGATTCAAAGAGGGAGAGGAAAAGGCTCCTTGCCTGGATAAAGGATGGAAAAAGGAGTTTTTCTGTTGAGAACGGAGGAGGGAATGCGATTGATGAGATAGCAGGCAAGAAGAACAGCATAGCCCCAATATGAGCGAGGGACATGCATTTGAGCCATCAATGTGCGAGCGACATCGAGGAGGTGACGGTTTTTGCGTTCCGCCACCCCATTTTGTTGGGAGGTATAGACACAGCTTGTCTAATGAATAACGCCATGTTGTACACAAAAGGAGGTAAAAGCATGACTTAAGTACTCTTTTGCATTATCAGAGCGAAAAGTTTTAATACCAACACCAAACTGATTTTTGATTAAATGATAAAAAGAGGTCCTTACATTAAATAGTTCAGAGCGATCTCGTAAGAGATACACCCAAGTACATTGTTGGGTACATTGGAAAATGTGTACCTGATTTGAAGAAGCCCAACCTAGCTCAATGATATACATCAAGGTGTATTTGATGTTGTTTTAAGTTGACATGTGCAGGTGAAGAATTGATAAAGTATGCAGAAAAATTCTAAGTCCAAGTGTCGACACAGAGGAAGCAGTGTCGACACATAGAAGAAAATAGTCGACACAACACTGGGAAGCAGTGTCGACACATAGCAGTTAGTCTACAACTACACTGGGAAAAAGTGTCGACACAGAAGAAAAGAGTCGACACAACTCTGGGAATTTGTGTCGACACAGAAGAAAAGCGTCGACCTCAACATTGGGAGAATGTGTCGACACAGAAGAGTATAGTCGATCTCAAGATTGTCGACATCAGCTGAATGTGTCGATACAGAAGAAAATAGTCGACCTCAAGTTTGTCGACACCAGCAGAATGTGTCGACACATTGTGATTAAGTCGACACATTAAAGCAGATTTAAGAAATGAATGTGTCGACACCTGAAGGCTAAGTCGACACTTACTAAGTTATGATTCTACAACAACTGTGTCGACACACAGGACTTGTGTCGACACACTGAAGAGTCAAGACCAAGTTATTTTCAGAAGAAGCTGTGTCGACTCAAAGGCAACTTAGTCGACATCACTGAAGACTGTGTCGACACCAAAGTCAATTGTGTCGACACAGATAGACAGATGGTCTCGACACTTTCTGACAGACTGTTTCAACAACTTGTGGTTCCAGACTAAGGCACAGGACTTGTTTGAAGACTTGACAGCTGTGGGTTGCCACCGGTTAACTGAAGCTGTCAGACTTGTCAGAAAACGGTTAGAAACCGGATCAGCCGGTTACCATGAAGAATGTCTATAAATAGACAGATTCAGAAGGAGAACAATAACCACAACAGATAGTCCTTTTGAATAACTTTGAATCAAAAAGGAAGAGAAGGATCACAATCCAATTCATTTCAAGAAAGTGCTAGTCACTTAAGAAGATCTTCTCCGGGAGATCTAAGAAGACTATCTAAGGATAGATCTAAGAAGAGTTCTAATCAGAATTCAGAAGAATCTTTCAAAGTGCTGGATAGAGAGAGATCAAGCCAGAATTAGAAGAAGAAGAAAGAAACCACCAGTGGATTCTCAAGAAGCTGTTTGGAATCAACTCAGCTAAGTTCATTTTCAAGAAGCTTTGAAGAAGGCTCAGATACAGTTGATTGCATCAGCTGATCAAGAATTGTCTTGGCCTTTTCTCTCTCAACTTTGGCAAGACAGTTTAATAATCTTTTCTATATTTCTGTAGGATCTGTTTACACAGATCTGAGTTGTAAGCCTATGTTATAAAGGCTGAGTGTAGGAGTGTTGAACTCTGAGTGGTAGGGATGTTTGCCTGAGTGTAGGAGAAGGATATTCTCTGAGTTGTAGGCTTTGGGGCAAGGCTGAGGTAGGGCAGTTGTGCCTGAGTTGTAGGAACCAGTTGGGTTCTGAGTTGTAGTATCTGTTGATCTGAGATAAGTGGAAGTTTGGCCGAATCTAGCATACTGCTAGATAGGTGAAGGGGGAAAGTGGATGTACCCAGACCTTGGGGAACCACTATAAAACATTGTGCAATCTGTGATGTTTTATTTTCTGTGATTGCTGTGCCAATTGTGTTAGCTATTGAATTGAATTCTGCCTAGAAGTTTTCATAAGAAAAGCTGAACCTATTCACCCCCCCCCTCTAGGTGTTTAGGCTGCCTTGAAAGTTAAACTATCAAGTGGTATCAGAGGGAGGTTCCTCAAAAAAGACTTAATAGTCTGAGGTAGATCTGAAAGGCAGATTCAAGAATCAAGAAGATGGGTTCTGGAGAGAATCATAAGGAGCTAGGGTCTATGAAATTACCCATATGCAAGAAGGAAATCTTTGGGATCTGGAAAGAAAGAGTCAGATTGTTTATGGAAGCATCTGACCCAAGGATTTACATCACAGTACAGGAAGGCCCCTTCATTCCAATGAAGATATCTGTTCTTGATGCAAATATCCAAATACCAAAGACTTATTCAGAAATGACCAAGGATGAAATCATCTTGGCAACCATGGACAAAAGGGCACAGAACATCATTGTTAGTGCCATAGATGATTTAACATTTCAAAATCTGATTCACTGCAAGACCTCCAAGGAGATGTGGGACACATTGATTGTCTACATGGAGGGATCTGAAGAAGTAAGGCTGGACAGAAAGTCTATGCTAAATAAGGAGTATGAAAGCTTTAGACAAGGAAAATCTGATAGCATAACTGAGTGCTATAAGAAATTCTATAGAATTGTGAATGAGCTAATATCCTATGGAAGAGTCTTCAGTACCTATGAACTGAATGACAAATTCTTAAGATCCTTATCAAAGGACTTGGGATACAAAGATCTGTGCCATAAGAGAAGTGGCTAAATTGGCAGAGATATCTCCTCAAACCCTGTTTGGAAAGTTGCTATCCTATGAAATGCAACTTATGGTAAGGAAGGAGGAGGAAAGAAACTCAAGAGGAGAGCATAGAGAAAAGACTGTGGCATTTAATGCTGAAGCCACTAGAAAGAGTAGGAGGAAATCACCATCTCCTCCTAAAAGTGTTGAAGAAGATAGTTCTGAAAATTCAAATAAAGTTTCAGAAAGCTGTGATTCAGATGCAGACTTTGCTGCATTCACAAGGCAATTCCAAAGGTTCTTGAAAAAGAAGCAATGGAAGTCTAGGCCTTCCACATCACAGCAAGTTGATGACTATTATCAGAAGAGAAGGTCATCAAGGAAAGAGAAAAGTAGATCAAAGCCCAGCAAAGCCACTACTTCAAAGATTGTCTGCTATTGTTGCAATAGGCCTGGACATGTAGTGGCTGATTGTCCTGACAAAAGGAAGGAATCTTCAGAAAAGAAGAAGACTTATCAGAAAGGCAAGAAGGAGAAATCCTTTGTAGCAAAGAAAGATAAAAGTCTGTCAGACCATTCAACTTCAGAATCAGGATCTGAAGCTGAAGCATATATTGGACTATATGCTGCATCTAAGGAAGAGGAGTTTATGCAGTTGCTAGACTCCATCAATGAACATCAATGCATGGGTTTGATGACAAGATCAGAAGAGGACATATGCCAGAATCAGTCTGGTCCTAATGAGGTAAACTGTCCTTCCTGTACATCTGTTTGTAATACAAGTGAAGAATCAGCTACATCTGCATCAAGTGATGAAGATGCATCTGGATCTGAAGGAGATGTCTATCAATTGATAGACAAGTATGGGGACTTGTTGCAGGCCCTTAAGAAAAGCAAGAACCTGGTTAAAACACAGGCTCAGGAAATTGCTGAACTAAGGGTAGCAACAACTGAGTTAGAAAAAGTCCTTGATCAAAAATTAAATGAAATTGCCAAGCTGAAGAATATAACTATTATTCAGATGGGCACAATTAATTATACTAATGATCAAGTAAAGAGTCTGGAGGCCAGACTTAGAATTGAAAGGGATTTAGTGGCTAGTTACTCTAAGCCAAAATCTGTCTTACCCTTGATAGATGAATTTGTCACTCAGAAGGGTAAGGCTGGATTAGGATTTAAAGGTAACTCCAGGGCTGGCAGATTCAAGAGGAAAGGCAAAGCCCCTATTCAGCCACTAAACCTTTCAGTCCCCATAAAGTTTAGTAAGGAGAAAGTGCCTTCTAACATATATGATCATGAAGACATTCAAGATCATATTAAGACAAATGTTCTGAAGAACAAGGGTGTTAAGGCAAGCAGGCCTACCTATGGTCATAAACCCAATGGTTTTAAGAAATCAGTAGGTGAAGTTGCAACAGCACCAGCAATGAACAGAAATTCTTCTGACAAGGATGTATCTAGATCTAGATACAATAAGTTTGAATGTTGGTGCTGTGGCAAGAGGGGTCATTTTGCATTGGACTGCTGGTATAACACAAGTGTTATAAAGAATAAGAGTCTACCTGTTAGAAGAGGTTATGATAACTTTATTAATGCTAACCTGAACCAAGGACCCAAGACTTACTTGGGTTCTAAGGGTAAGTAATTCTGTATTGCAGGTGAATCCAAGTAACCATGCCCCTATATGGTACTTGGATAGTGGTTGTTCCAGGCACATGACTGGAACAAAGGGGCTGCTGAAGGAGTATTCATCTGTCAAAGATGGACATAAAGTGATCTTTGGTGGATCTGAAAAAGGAGTCATCAAAGGGTTTGGTAACATTTCTTCTAACCTAATTACTATCACCCAAGTGGCCTATGTAAAAGGTTTGAAACATAATCTAATAAGCATAAGCCAGCTGAGTGATCTAGGATATGACATTTCATTTGGTAAGGATGGATGTCATATCAAAAGGTCAAGTGATCAAGAGATCATTTTGACTGGGTATAGGAAGAGAAATGTATATTGCCTTAATTTTGAATGTGAAAATAAGGCTTCCCCCATTTGTCTTGTAGCTGATGACAATGCTTCCCATTGTGTTAAGTGGCACAAGAGATTGGCTCATCTAAACTACAAGACAATTGGCCAACTCATTAGTAAAGAACTAGTGAGGAATGGGCCTCAAGTTAAGTGTATAAAGGAAGGGGTATGCTCAGCTTGTCAAAAGGGCAAGCAGACAAAATCCTCATTTCAAAGCCTTGAAAACAAGGATTCTGTGAGGTGCTTATACCTCTTGCATATGGATCTTTTTGGTCCTATGCCAGTTCATAGTCTAGGTAGGAAGGTCTACACTTTTGTGGTTGTAGATGACTATTCTAGATTTACATGGGTGTTCTTTCTAAGACAAAAATCTGAAACCCCAAGTGTACTACTTAATTTTGTAAAGCAAATTCAGAATGAACTGAATAGTACAGTGGTCAAAATCAGAAGTGACCATGGTACTGAGTTTCAATCTGAAAGCATAACAAACTTGTGTAAAGACTTTGGGATTTTCCAAGAGTTCTCCTCACCAAGAACACCTCAGCAAAATGGAATTGCTGAAAGAAAGAATAGAACATTAATTGAAGCTGGTAGAACTCTATTGAGTGACACCTCTCTCCCAGAATATTTTTGGGCTGAGGCAGTTAACACTGCTTGTCATGTCATCAATAGGGCTTCTATCACCAAAAGCCACAGAAAGACTCCCTATGAGATTGTGAAAGGCAGAAAACCAAATCTATCCTATTTTAGGATCTTTGGTTGCAAGTGCTATATACTTAACAATGGCAAGTCATATTTGACTAAGTTTGCTGCCAAATCCCAGGATGGGATATTTGTTGGGTACAGCACAAATAGTAAGGCCTATAGAGTCTTCAACTTAACTACTCAAGTTGTTGAAGAATCTGTGCATGTTGTATTTGATGAAACAAGATTAATCAATTGTGAGTTGTCTTGTAGATCAAATGACTCAACAGGTATAAGCAAGAAGATGGACAAGCTCTCCATTGCTGAAGCTTCAAAGGAAGATGGAGCATTGGAAAATGAAGGCTGCTGTCCAGGGGGAGTACAAGAGATAATGGAAGCTGATGAAAACCAGGAGGCTCAGCAGAATGAAGAAGCTGGAGATGCTCAACCTGAAGGGAATCTTCCTCCAGCTATAAGATATCTGAGAGATCATCCAACTGATCAGATAATTGGTGATCCAAGACAAGGAGTGCAAACTAGAAGCAGAAATCAAAGCACAGTTTTGCATTCAAGTTTCTTGTCCCAGATGGAACCTAAGAAGTTTGAAGAAGCTATCCAAGACCAGCACTGGATTGATGCTATGCAAGAGGAGCTGAATCAATTCAGAAGATGCAAAGTCTGGGAGCTTGTTCCTAAACCAAGAGGCCACAATATAATTGGCACTAAGTGGATCTATAGGAACAAGCTAGATGAAAGTGGGATAATAGTGAAGAATAAAGCAAGGTTAGTTGCAAAAGGATACAGGCAGGAAGAAGGAATTGACTTTGATCAAACCTTTGCTCCAGTAGCAAGGCTGGAGGCAATCAGAATGTTCCTTGCCTATGCAGCCTACCAAGACTTCAAAGTATACCAGATGGATGTGAAGTCAGCATTTCTGAATGGTGATCTTAAAGAAGAAGTATATGTAGAGCAGCCATCAGGTTTTGTAGATTCTCTTAAACCTGATTATGTGTATAAGCTTAGGAAAGCTTTGTATGGGTTAAAACAAGCTCCAAGGGCTTGGTATGAAACCCTGTCTACCTTCCTCATTGAGAATAAATTCTCAAGAGGAAAGATAGACAAAACTCTATTCCTTAGGGAATCCAAAGGAAAGATCATCTTAGTCCAGATCTATGTTGATGACATAATCTTTGGATCTACTGAAAACAACCTTTGTAAAAAGTTTGCCAAACTTATGCAAGGGAAGTTTGAGATGAGCAGTATGGGAGAACTTAAGTTCTTCTTGGGACTCCAAGTAAGACAGACTGATGATGGATTGTCCATATCCCAGTCTAAGTTCACCAAAGAATTAATTAAGAAATATGGTATGGAGTCATCCTCCACCATGAGAACTCCTATGGGAACTAGTATGCCTATATGCAAAGATGAGACAGGTAAACCTGTTGATGAATCATTGTATAGAGGAATAGTTGGGTCTCTACTATATCTCACTGCTAGTAGACCTGACATTATGTATGCAACATGTGTCTGTGCTAGGTACCAAGCCTGCCCTAAAGAATCTCATTATACTGCAGTCAAAAGGATTCTGAGATATCTAAAGGGCACTCCTACTCTAGGTCTTTGGTACCCTAGGAATAGAGATTTTCTACTAACAGGCTATTCAGATGCAGATTTTGCAGGATGTAGAGAGGATAGAAAGAGTACTACAGGTACTTGTCAATTCCTGGGAGGAAGACTAATATCTTGGAGTAGTAAGAAGCAGACCAGTGTGGCAATTTCCACAGCTGAGTCAGAGTATGTTGCTGCTGGAAGCTGCTGTGCACAGCTATTGTGGATGCAGCATCAGCTTAAGGATTATGGTATTCAGGTAAGTAGAACACCCTTTTTATGTGATTCAAAGTGTGCTATTTCTATTGCTAATAATCCAGTTTCTCATAGTAGAACTAAGCATATAGAAATCAAATACCATTTTCTTAGAGAACATGTAGAAAGAGGAGACATCTCATTGGAATTTGTAAAAACAGATTATCAAATAGCAGATGTATTTACTAAGCCTTTAGATGAAACCAAATTCAATAAATTCAAAATTGAATTAGGTATGTTAACCATTGATTAATGTATTAACAAAATCATTAACAATGCTATTGAAGTGGTATATAAGTAAGTAAAAGTAATAACAACATAATCAAGTGTTAAAAAGGACACATTGAAGTTACAGAAATTGGCTAAGTAAGAATGTGTCGACACATTCAGTAATAATGTGTCGACTCAGAGAAATTATGTCGACAAGTCAGAAATATTGTGTCGACACAGAGAATATGTGTCGACACTTAAGAGTTATATTGTCGACTTAACCAGAAATGTAATGTCGACTCAACCAGGAAAATGGTGTCGACACTTACAGAATATGTGTCGACACTTATCCTTAGAGTCGACACAGAATTTCTGTTTATCTAAGGTGTCCACATAACCACAAATTGGTGTCGACACATAGTAGGCTGTAGTAATGTCGAGACAATAGAAGTTTGTGTCGACACATTCCGTCTGTGTCGACACATTTTGACTGTTTTTGGCGCCTTTTGAACTTCTTTCAACTGAGGCTATAAATAGGTCAAAAACTCATTCTGTCGACACGCTTCCAAGGTTTTCGAGACTAAAACCCTGTGTCGACAGTCTATCTTTCTCTCTTCTCTCAAGCTTTCTCGACGAACCGATGGCGCCAAGGATTGAAGACAACATAAATGAAGGGTATGAGTTGGTGCGCCAGGCCTTTGCAGAGGCGCCGCCAGATGTTCAAGTAGTTATCACCCTCCTCTCAGAGTCAGGGTTAGAATTTCTCATCTCAGAACCTACTAAAATCTGGAAGAAGGAGGTGCACGAGTTCTTTATCTCTGCATCAGTCCACTCTACTGGCCTCAAGATTAAGTCCACTATTCAAGGGACTAAGGTGAAGATTAATCAAAGAAGTTTAAGAAAGATCTTTCAATTGCAAGTAGTTGAGAATGAAGAGGAAGTTCCTATATCTAAGACAAGGGAAGCCCTTCAATGGTGTGGACTGGACTCAGGATTGAAGATTGGAGCTGCATTCAACAGGAAGGGTATGAATCAGCAAGGGAAGTTCTTATCAGAAGTAGTTGGGAAAGTAATCCTCTGCAAGACAGGTGGACATGATAGGATTTCTGCCTATATGTTCAGCCTGATGACCAGGATTGTTTTTACTATTCCTACTGATTGGTCAGGAGTGATCTTTGACAAGATCAAAGAAGGAATCAAGAAGCCTAACATGGCTAGGATCATGAGCCTGTACTTCACTGGAGTGATTCCTGAAGTGATGCAGCAACTGCAAGGGAGTAAGATTAATCATATGAGAAGAATGGATATGAGACTGTTCTCTAGGTGGGATAGGGTGCTGTCCAAGGATGTGCCTGAAGAGAGCAGGCCAGACACCCCTGTGAAATCCCCTACACAAAATCAAGAATCTGAACAATTACAAGAAGACCCACTGAGGACACAGGTTGAAAAACAGCTTGACTCAACTATAGTTCAGGAAGTGTCAACACCTGCACAGATGCAGGGGGAGCCAATTTCCACTCCTGCTCCAAAGGTATCTACTCCTGCTCAGGTATAGGGGGAGCTAATGTATTTTACTATAAAAGACATTGCTCATATTCTTATTACTGCACAGGTTCAGGGGGAGCTAGTGTCCACTCCTACTCCAGATACTACAAATACTGAAGTGCAAGTACAAGAGGAAGCACAGTTAAACTTGTCTCAAGATTTAACTGCTGCAGAAGTTACAGCTCAACTGGAATTTACTATGGAGGAGTTATTCCCTGATATTGATACTACTGCTGATAAAGTAGGAGGTGGACCAGATATTGAGAAGTCCATAGGTATGGACATTGATCAGGAAGCTGAAGTTGAGCCACAGGTTGAGGGTGAGCCAGTGGATGTTGAAACTGAGCAACAGGCCCCTGGAACTGATACAATTCATCATCCTCAAGAAAGAATTCATGTAGATACTTCATCTGAAACAGAAACTGAAGATGCCAGGGTGGCAAAGAAAAGAAAACTTGTTGTATTTAAGAAAAGAAGAAAGCATTATAAGCAGGCTTTACAGACCACACCTCTACAAGTATCTCCAGCCTTTGATTACAACAAATTTATGATAGATCTACAAGTAAAATTGGATGAACAAAGGATGGCTATGGAAAAGTATGTTGATGAAAATAGCAAGTCACTTCAGTTTGACTTAGCTCAGGATATAAAGTCCATCCAGTTTCAGGTCAACATGCATAAAAAGGAAATGAAAAATTGCTTCCACAAGGGTGGCAATGCTGTGGTTTATCTAGCTAAACAACAGGAGGCTATTACTACAAAGGTGGATGACATTGCTTTGAAGCAAAGCTATGTTTTGGAAAACCAGCTAAGAATGAATGATAATTTAACTGAATCTCATAATGAGATCATTGAGGAAGTAAAGAAGATTGGTCCAGGTCTGCCTGCAGATAGAGCCAAAGAAAGGGACGAATTTGATAAGAATTTTCAAGCTGCCATTGCTTCTGTTAAGACAGCCATCTCAACCTCTCAAAAAGAAATATCTGAAAAGCTTAACAAGTTAAAACCATTTTTTAAAGAAGGTGTGAATTATTTGGATGGCCAAATCAGATTTCAAAAGGAAGATCTAAGAGATCATGTATCTAGAGAAGCCATAAAGGGGGAGAGGATGCTAATTCATGCAGGCTCAGAGCACTCCAAATGGGTGACCAATAGTATCCGAGCCACTTTGGGATATCCCCCATTGTGTGATGATGCTATGGTGGCTGAATCAGGAATACAATCAAATCTACTTGAAGGCAATCAACCTGAGGTTGCCCAAGTCATTTACCCCCCTCCAGATTTTGACATGATTGATCAGAAAGTTCAAGGAATGTATAGTCCTCCAAAGGAGGTTACTAATATTGTCTTTGGAAAGGTTGATAAGCCTGAGGCTACTCTGAAAGAACAGCAAGATGCTCTATTAGCAAAGAAGAAATTCAGAGAGCAGGCTGTACTTAAGCCAGATTATGAGCAGTGGAGTCCTACTTCAAGGAACATAATACTCACTACATGGAAAGCTGTACAAGATAAAGTTCATGAGAGAGGCAAGTGGTACAATGAAATAGAATGGCAGAAGTATGAGGCAAGACAAGAAGCAATAGTACAATTCAGAAGGAAAGCTAAGCTGGGAAGACTGCCATCAGATGCTAAGGAGCCAAGCAAATACTTCCCAAAGCCTTTTAATTATTTTGAAAGGCAAAGGATCAAGGAAGAAGCTCAGAAGAAAGCTGATCTTAAAGGAAAAAAGATAGCTGAAGAATCAGAAGCTCCTGTGACAGCTACAATTCAATCTGGCAAAGGGATTATAATTAGAGAGCCTGATCAATCCTGATTATGTTTTAAGTTCTTGTATAGTGTTTTGTAATGTTGTGATGTAATCATTAAATGAAAAACATTGTAATCAAACATTACCCAGTTATAAACAAAATGTTGTTTGGCATATTATAATGTGCATTCTGTGATGAATTGTTTTTATGTTTTGTTTATATTAAAGTATTCCTGTTATGTCATTAATCATCATTTAGTACTGTTTATAAATGGTGTATATCATTAGCTATAGGGGTTATGACTCTTCCAAATAGGGGGAGATTGTTGGGTACATTGGAAAATATGTACCTGATTTGAAGAAGCCCAACCTAGCTCAATGATATACATCAAGGTGTATTTGATGTTGTTTTAAGTTGACATGTGCAGGTGAAGAATTGATAAAGTATGCAGAAAAATTCTAAGTCCAAGTGTCGACACAGAGGAAGCAGTGTCGACACATAGAAGAAAATAGTCGACACAACACTGGGAAGCAGTGTCGACACATAGCAGTTAGTCTACAACTACACTGGGAAAAAGTGTCGACACAGAAGAAAAGAGTCGACACAACTCTGGGAATTTGTGTCGACACAGAAGAAAAGCGTCGACCTCAACATTGGGAGAATGTGTCGACACAGAAGAGTATAGTCGATCTCAAGATTGTCGACATCAGCTGAATGTGTCGATACAGAAGAAAATAGTCGACCTCAAGTTTGTCGACACCAGCAGAATGTGTCGACACATTGTGATTAAGTCGACACATTAAAGCAGATTTAAGAAATGAATGTGTCGACACCTGAAGGCTAAGTCGACACTTACTAAGTTATGATTCTACAACAACTGTGTCGACACACAGGACTTGTGTCGACACACTGAAGAGTCAAGACCAAGTTATTTTCAGAAGAAGCTGTGTTGACTCAAAGGCAACTTAGTCGACATCACTGAAGACTGTGTCGACACCAAAGTCAATTGTGTCGACACAGATAGACAGATGGTCTCGACACTTTCTGACAGACTGTTTCAACAACTTGTGGTTCCAGACTAAGGCACAGGACTTGTTTGAAGACTTGACAGCTGTGGGTTGCCACCGGTTAACTGAAGCTGTCAGACTTGTCAGAAAACGGTTAGAAACCGGATCAGCCGGTTACCATGAAGAATGTCTATAAATAGACAGATTCAGAAGGAGAACAATAACCACAACAGATAGTCCTTTTGAATAACTTTGAATCAAAAAGGAAGAGAAGGATCACAATCCAATTCATTTCAAGAAAGTGCTAGTCACTTAAGAAGATCTTCTCCGGGAGATCTAAGAAGACTATCTAAGGATAGATCTAAGAAGAGTTCTAATCAGAATTCAGAAGAATCTTTCAAAGTGCTGGATAGAGAGAGATCAAGCCAGAATTAGAAGAAGAAGAAAGAAACCACCAGTGGATTCTCAAGAAGCTGTTTGGAATCAACTCAGCTAAGTTCATTTTCAAGAAGCTTTGAAGAAGGCTCAGATACAGTTGATTGCATCAGCTGATCAAGAATTGTCTTGGCCTTTTCTCTCTCAACTTTGGCAAGACAGTTTAATAATCTTTTCTATATTTCTGTAGGATCTGTTTACACAGATCTGAGTTGTAAGCCTATGTTATAAAGGCTGAGTGTAGGAGTGTTGAACTCTGAGTGGTAGGGATGTTTGCCTGAGTGTAGGAGAAGGATATTCTCTGAGTTGTAGGCTTTGGGGCAAGGCTGAGGTAGGGCAGTTGTGCCTGAGTTGTAGGAACCAGTTGGGTTCTGAGTTGTAGTATCTGTTGATCTGAGATAAGTGGAAGTTTGGCCGAATCTAGCATACTGCTAGATAGGTGAAGGGGGAAAGTGGATGTACCCAGACCTTGGGGAACCACTATAAAACATTGTGCAATCTGTGATGTTTTATTTTCTGTGATTGCTGTGCCAATTGTGTTAGCTATTGAATTGAATTCTGCCTAGAAGTTTTCATAAGAAAAGCTGAACCTATTCACCCCCCCCTCTAGGTGTTTAGGCTGCCTTGAAAGTTAAACTATCATACATCTAGAAAAGTCATCGATAAAGGTTACAAAATAAGAACTGCCCCGACCAACAGTAAGGGTAGGAGCAGGCCCCAAGATATCAGAGTGGACTAGGTCAAACGGACGAGTAGAGCCCCGACCTTGCTTCGGCGGGAAGGAGGAACGATGATGCTTGCCAATTTGACAGGCTTCGCAGTTGAGAGGAGTATTTGAGGGAGGGAGATGGGGTAGAAGCTGATGTAGAAGCCGTGGTGGAGGATGACCGAGACGGAGATGCCACTGGAGAAGATCCGTACAAGAAGAAGAGAAGACGGACAAATCAGAAATGTTGTCGAGGAAGTAGAGGCCGCCGCTCTCAGTCCTAGTAGCAATCATCCGCTGGGAGCTCGGATCCTGAAAAGAACAAGAAGATGGAGTAAACGTTACAGAACATTGAAGCTGCTTGCACAAAGAAGTAACCGACAATAGATTGCACGGAAACTTGGGCACATAGAGAGTGTCCTCTAGCCGAAGGGACAGAGTAACATGAACTACTCCCGACCCATGAACCGGGGAGGGAGAACTGTCTGCAATGAGGACCGGGGCAACCGATCATGCTGTTCGAGGAGAGAGAAGCATTGAGGATTCCCCGTCATATGATTAGTTGCTCCGGAGTCGATAAGCCATTTACCTTGAGTGACCACATGGGCACTACCTGATGATGTGACCACGGAAGCAGACGGCTTGGAAGAGGAGGTGGAAGAGTAACCCGAGGGGCGAAGATGGGGATGCTTCGTCCAGCAGCAGTCAGAAGTATGTCCGGTGCGGCCACAGTGAGAGCAGAGGTAGCGGGAAGAAGGACGTCCGCTAGACTGATGACTGCGGCTACCAGAGCCACTCCGCTGAGTTTGATGAGCATAGTTATCCGGTGGAGATGGAGCGGGCAGAAGCGGGCGTTGAAGGAGAGAGGTGACAGCGGCGATGCGAGCAGCGGTGGCATCTAAAGTAGGAGATTCCGCCTCACCCAGAATTTTTTGGCGGATCATGTCATAAGTGTCAGGAAAACGTAGCAGATAACACACAACCAGAAGCTCCTGGAAGTGCTTGTGTTGTTAGGCCAGATCCGCAGAAAAGTGGCGATTCTAAAGAATCTCAGCCCCAAGAGCTTGAACTTGTTGGTAGGCAGCAGCAGGAGACAAGGTAGGTCGGTCAAAGAGGTCCGCATACAACGTATAGATGCCAAGCGACCTTACCGTCTCATCATGACGGATGACGGGAAGGCACTCCTCAGATAGACTGTTAGCGAGCCAAGTACGCACAAGCGCGTCACTCGCATCCCAGTCATCAAAGAGAGGTGAAGTGGTAGGAGGGGGGTCATCAACGAGATGGTGGCGTTTGTGTTGCGAGCAAAGGAGAAAAGTGAAAGAGACGCTCCAATCCGGGTAGTTGGAGCCGACAAGCTTGGAAACGGTGCCAAGGTTCCCGGAAGAAGTAGGAGGTAGAGGCGGAGCCGGATTGGCAATAGGGGTAGCGGCAGGAGTGGTGGTAGTGGAAGCATCAGAAAGAGCCATAAGAGCAAACAGCAGGAAGCCGCGCGGTTAGGAAACAAGTCGCGCGGATAGGCAGAAGAAAAACTGCAGCGGTCAGGATGTCAAACACCAGCGGCCAGAAAGACCACGACCAAGCCGCAGTATCAAGCAGAGGGGAAGAAGTCGAGCGGCAAGCAGACAGTCCACTCGAACAGAAGCACAAGAGAAGGCAAGGCACACGGCGATAGGTCGCGGCGAACAAGGCGACAGATCCCAGCGAACAAGGCAACAGGTCGCGCACACAGAGGGCAATGACAAGGAAAGAAGGAGACCGCGCGGACAGGGCGCAAGCCGGAGAAGCAAGTCGCGCGGACAGAGAGGGCTCACAGAATCAGGAGGAAAGGATCGATTCCTCTGATACCATGTGAGAAGCGAACTAAAACAAGCAGGAAATGGTATAACTGAAATTTTATTATCAGAAAAAGGTATCTATTACAAAGGTATGCCCTCCCTTATATAGAATGGAGGAGAGATGAGAGAATACAAATAAGAGATGTGGGACTAAAAAATACAGGACTAAGCGGACTATACAGAACAAACCGCACAAGCCGCACGGTTAGGCAGAAGGGCTAACCGCACGGCTACCACCAGAGAGAGAGAGACCGCCAGGGGAGACCGCCTGACCGCTCGGCAACCGCACAGCAATAGCACAGCAATCAAACCGCAGACCGCCCGGTCACCAACTTCAACACGCGGCTTGCATGACACTCTTGCGACAGGCTTTTCCTTTAATCAAGAAACAAAATTACAGCTTGCTATTGCACCTTTGCATGAGAAAGCAAAAAAGGGTACAAAGGGGGAAGCTGGTGGCTATGGAAGAAGTTGCAAGAGGCTAAGGAAAAGAGGCTACTAGTAGACCGCATGGCTTGCTGGTAGCGGCGGAGGACTAGGAAACTGAGTCTGCAGATCTTGATGATCAGCCGCGGAGGACTTGAAAACTGAGTCCGTGGGTCTTGCTGCCAGTGGTGGAGGACTAAAAAACTGAGTCCGCAGGTCGTGCTGGCCTGATCATTTTCCTCTTGCGCGTCCCCAAATGAGAGGTATTGGGGCTATTTATAAGCTCGGGGAAGATCTTTTAGAAGCAGGGCCTAGTGACGTCATCACGGAGCTTTGGGCGGATGAGAGGAGCAGGCCGCCAACCTGGGCAGACTCGGCAGACAGGAGGAGGGTGTCCGCCCCTACTGGGAGGACGAGAGCAGCAGACCACCGACCTGGGCAGACTCGGCGGACAGGAGGAGGCAGGCTGCCGACCTGGGAGGACTCGGCGGACAAGAGGAGGGAGCCCTCCCCTACTAGGCGGACGAGAGTAGACCACTGACCTGGGAGGACTCGGTGGACAGACGGAGGGAGTCTGCCCCTGTTGGGCGGACGAGAGCAGGCCACAAACTTGGACGGATTCGGCGGACAAGAGGAAGCATGCCGCCGACCTGGGCAGACTCGTTGGACAGGAGGAGGCAAGCCGCTGACTTGGGCGGACTCGGCGGAAAGGTGGAGGGAGTCCGCCCCTGCTAGGCAGACGAGAGCAGGCCGCAGAACTAGGCGGGCTCAGCGGACAGGAGGAGGCAGGCCGCTGAGATGGCCGTACTAGGCGGACAGGAGGAGTGAGTCTGCCCTTGCTGGGTGGACGAGAGCAGGCCGCTGACTTGGGATGACTCGGCGGACAGGAGGAGGGAGTCTTCCCCTATTAGGCGGACGAGAGCAACCCCCCCTATAGGGGAGATGTAATCCATCTCTGATGACGAGCCGGAGAGTGAGTCTGCCGAGCTCGTGACGGTTGAGTTGGTCTATGGTTGACGCTAGCTGGGCGACCTGGCGGACTGAAGGAATAGATCGCGCAGATCACCTCCTGCTGCTTTAAATTGCCTCCTGAGAGGAAGAATGTTGCACAGTTAGCAAGCCTAATCGCGCGGTCTACGAGGGTTAGCTATGGGAGTATTCCTCGATCCCGTAGGGCATGCAGTAGTTATGCGACCGGGGCAGATAGGAGTTTTTATCTTCCTTGCCCAAAAAGGAGGGTTGAGGAAGATCGCGACCCTCGGGTGGAACCCCTGAGTGGGCCGTGACTTGCGAGCTAGATACCTTGGGATGGATCGCTGATTTTGGGGTTAATATAATCCCCGCACTTTTTTAAGTCCCGAAGGGAACTTCGAAAAATTAGGAGACCCGCGAAAATCGTGATTCTTTCCTCGAGAAAGGCTTAAGGAGAGATGGAACCTGATTTCTCTCCACAGAAAAAGTTTGTTAATGCCTGTCTTTTTCTTGCAAAAGAAAAAATTAACATGGGCGGAAAGAGGTACATCTTATGCGTACCTAGGTTGCTTTTGCGAAATGAAGAAAACAGAAATGTCTCCTAATGAGCTCTGCAAAACAATGATGAGAGGAAAAATAGAAGGGTGATAAATTGCAAGTACCTGAATGAGAACTTGCAAATATCTGCTAATCTCTATAAGAGAATAGTGAGCAGGTAGATATGAACGAAACTTAAACTACAAGTACTAGAAGAGGACTCGCTAATATATGCTAGTCTCTGCAAAAGAAGATTTAGATGCAGATATGATAGAGAAATAAGCTGCAAGTAGCTGAGGGGAACTTGCTAATATCTGTTAATCTCTGCAAAAGAAGAGTGAGCAAGGAGACATGAAAGAGAATTAAGCTGCAAGTACCTGAAGAAGACATGTTAATATTTGCTAATCTATGCAAAAGAAGAGTTAGATGGAGATATGATAAAGAAATAAGCTGCAAATACCTGAGGAAAACTTGCTAATATTTGCTAATCTATGTAAAAGATGAGTGAGCAAGCAGATATGAAAGAGAATTAAGATGCAAGTACCTGAAGAGGACTTGCTAATATCTTTTAATTTGTGTAAAAGAAGAGTGAGCAAGCAGACATGAAAGAGAATTAAGTTGCAAGTACCTGAAGAGGACTTGTTAATATCAGCTAATCTCTGCAAAAGAAGAGTGAGCAAGTGAATATAAAAGGATATTAAGCTACAAGTACCTGAAGGGAACTTGCTAATACATGTTACTCTCTGAAAAAGAAGAGTTAGATGCAGATACGATAGATAAATTAACTGCAAGTACCTGAGGGGAACTTGCTAATATCTGCTAATCTCTGCAAAAGAAGAGTTAGATGCAGATACGATAGATAAATAAGTTGCAAGTACCTGAGGGGAACTTACAAATATCTACTAATCTCTGCAAAAGAAGAGTAAGCAAGCAGATATGAAAGAGAATTAATTAAGCTGCAAGTACCTGAAGAGGACTTACTAATATCTGCTAATCTCTGAAAAAGAAGAGTGAACAAGCAAACATTAAAGAGAATTAAGATGCAAATACCTGAAGAGAACATGCTAATATCTGCTAGTCTCTACAAAAGAAGAGTGAGCAAGCAGATATGAAAGGAAGTTAAGCTGCAGGTACCTGAAGGGGACTTGCTAATATCTGCTAATCTCTGCAAAAGAAGAGTGAGCAAACAGATATGAAAGGAGATTAAGCTGCAAGTACCTGCAGGGGACTTGCTAATATCTGCTAATCTCTGCAAAAGAAGAGTGAGCAAGCAGATATGAAAGGATATTAAGCTGCAAGTACCTGAAGGGAACTTGCTAATATCTGCTAATCTCTGCAAAAGAAGTGTTAGATGCAGACACGATAGAGAAATAGTTGGATAGCATAGGAGATACTCGACAAACTCGTCTATTAACTGAATAAAGATCAAAACGTGATAATGATCGTCTCGCGTGATCAGGTATAAGGTCCTCAACATGAACTCCAGATCAGCAAAATGAAACCATCTTAATTTAGACTTATAATAACATGGCTTGTCAGTCAAGGGGAACCAGATACTTTGATTAATGATTTGTGCCGCTAGTATCCGATAAGAGAACTTGTGGATCATCATTTGATAGAACTTCATACAGGCAGGGCATATAAGATGATCATACGCCAAAAAATATTACAGATCCTTAGAATAGGTTGGATTTAACCTGTTAACCTGTAAAAGGCAAAAATAAAAAGGAAGGCTACACCATGAGGTTGATCTAAAAAAGGTTGAATGTTGCCACAGGAGAGAACCCATGGTCCTTATGCATCACTTGCAAAAAAATAATACAGGGTGTAGTCCTACCTAAATCGGGCTGGCCGCGCATCCTTTAGAAGGGCATAAAAGAAAGAAGCACAGAAAATCCAAAGAAGGATCGACAGATACACTCCTCTCATGCCTCGGGTTACAAGTATCGCAGATCAATTAGACTAGATACGCCAAGGGGCCAATTGCTTGTCTATGAATTAATCAACGGAGTTGTGGGCCCTGCGAAGGAACAGATTGAGAGTACCATAGAGTGTTCGGCCGTTACAACTATGAGATGATCGTAGAGACAAGGCTACACTTGAGCGTCATTGCTTGTCAAGCAAAGATCATTGTAACTGTAACGTATCCCTTAGCGAGGCGCAGTAGAGCTAACACATGGGTCCTCTCTTGATACACACTCTATGTCAAATGCTGGCTTGGATCCGAAGTCCCGTTATCCTCCGCACGAGAGTTGAACGACCCCCACAGCATATATGCGAAAACTCCCCGCTATATGTGGTCGTTGTGGTCTTACGCCAGAGTTCAATCTCGAGTGGGTCCTGAGCAAGACTCGACGATATCTCGATGGTTCAGTGATCTCTTTGGCAAAGAGAAAAAGTAGAGGAGGAAGCACTCCATAAAGGGAAACGTGTCAGTATGGGATCTCTGACATAAACTTTATTGAATGAAACAAAAGAACACTTAGGAGTGTTTTAAAAGAGAATGTTTGAAAATATACAAGATACAGTAAGAGTAACCGTTATTGGTTGCGAGGAGCTTTGAGAACTGCCATATCCTTTTTGCTTTAGAATAGGTTTCCAAGGACGCCCTCATCATCGACATCGAGGGTCTCGCCTATAACGAGGCCATGATATGTATTGATTTGATTCACTCCCTTTGAGCTGCAAGGAATATCTACTACTTCTTTGCCTTTTGAAGTTGTCGGATCAGTGTGGTCATCCTTCGGGAACATGCCGCGCATCTTACCCTGCCTAAGTAATTTTTGCACAAGTTGACAAAGCACTCGACAGTTTTCAGTCAAATGTTCGCTTTCTTTGTGGAACTCACAGAATGGATCTGAATCTTATTATTTTTGATTTGTCGGTTGGTGAGTCCTTTTGAGATTTGTCCTATCCTTCATGATTTGGCATACTTCTAACATGGCCTCATCAAGTTCAGAGTATGATAAGTCATCATCTTGCGACTGATGCACCAAAGCTGTTTGCGGAGGTGGGGGCGTTAGTGGTAGAAATCATTCTTGGGCACGATCTTGGCCTAGGAAGGGGTGTCGATGATGATGCTGGAATTTTTTTGTTTTCCTAGAGTGGGATGAAAATTCTTTCCGAGAAGACCTCAGAGGCTGCTTGTAAGGAGGATTTTTCTCAGCTACAAGCCGGGAGACAAAACTGGGGTTTCTCTTCTCGCCTCGAATATAAGAGTTGGCTAAACCAATCAATTCTTGATATGTCCTTGGCGCTCGAACATTAGCCTCGAACTTGAGTGGTCCTTCATGCAGACCGTGAATAAGTGCCACTCGATATAATTCTTGATCGATGATCTCGATGTCCATAATTTCTTTCTGGAAACAATCCACAAAATAAGACAAAGTCTCGGTCACTCGCAGCTTGATCTCAAAGAGGGCTTCAGGACCGCCCTTCCTCTTTGTAGAAGTAGAAAATCTGAGAATAAATTCTCTTCGCAAATCAGCAAAGGAAGAGATGGACTAAGGACGTAGTCCATAGAACCAATCCCTCACTTGACCATCAAAGGTCGTCACAAAAAGTTTGCATTTGGTAGCATCTAAAAGAGTCTTGAGAGCTACGGATGATTCAAAGGCTTGAAGATGTTTGACTGGATCAGTCTCTCTAGTGTAAATGGGCAACCGTGTCTCTCTAAAGTTAACTGGAGTTTGTTCATGCTGAACATTCTCTGTAAATAGTGACTGCTCTTCTTGCTCTCCTATAACATAAGGAAAAAAGGGAGCAAAAGTTGTAGCTGCACGAGGAGCTGGTGGATAGGAGGGAAAAGTCTTTGCAGAAGGAGCAAAGACAGGAGCTGAAGAGTAGGGATGACATCCCTAACAATTTAGAAATCTTGCTGGACTTCCTTGGGTAGCTTCTCGGAAGAAGTTTTTACGAGCTTCAAATTCATCATTCTGAGACCGCAAAGGGGTTGCAGCCACTTGCGGAAAGGTTGGAGTGTAAAGAGGAGGATAGAACGGTGGATAGGCCGGTGGATAAACTTGAGGAGTCTCGAACGTTGGTGCTGGATTGATTGGAGGAGCTGGTGCTGCTAAAGATTGTGCAGCAAAATGCTGCTTGATAGCTGATAGAGTACGGTTGATTGCTTGAAACTATTATGCAGTTTCTCTGCGAGATTGCTCTAAGGCCTCCCAAAGAGGATCTTTACTAGGACTTGGAGCAAGGTTATCGACTGGTTGTTGGTCTGTCATGAGTAACCGCTGATTTCACTGTCTGTTAGAGATCTGAAGGTCGCGTGTTAACTGTTGATGCACGAAATGAGCCTTCTAGTTAACGAGTTGTTCGGTCTCACAAGCTAGGTGAAGAAAATGGATGCGGGGATAGCGGAGAGGTTTGCTGAGAGCAGCTAGGAAGGATGATGATCAGCCGAGAAGGTTGATGATCAGCGGAGAAGCTTGATGATCAATAGAGAAGCTTGATGATGAGCAGAGAAGCTTGATGATTAGAAGAGAAGCTTGATGATCAACGGAGAAGCTTGATGATCAGCGGAGAAGCTTGATGATCAACGAAGAAGCTTGATGATCAGCGGAGAAGCTTGATGATTAGCGGAGAAGCTTGATGATCAGCGGAGAAGCTTGATGATCAGTAAAGAAGCTTAATCAGGAACTGTCGAGCAGACAGTTAATTTAACAGTTGAGCTATGATTGCTGAGACCAAGAGAAGAGAAGAACAGAGGGGGCCGCTGACAGCGGCAACAACAGACTTCGCCCGTCATGGCTTGAATGCCACTCTTGTGATGGACTTTTCCTTTAATAAAGAAACAAAATTACAGCTTGTTATTGCACCTTTGCATGAGAAAGCAATAAAGAGTACAAAGGGGGAAGCTGGTGGCTAAGGAAGAAGTTGCCAGAGACTAAGGAAAAGAGGTTGTTAGCAGGCCACATGGATTGCTGGTAGCGTCGGAGGACTGGGAAACTGAGTCCGCAGATCTTGATGATCAGCCATGGAGGACTGGAAAATTGATTCCGCAGGTCTTGCTGGCAACGGTGGAGGACTGGAAAACTGAGTCTGCAGGCCTTGCTGACCTGGTCATTTTCCTCTTAGGCATCCCCAAATGAGAGGAATTGGGGGTATTTATAGGCCCGGGGAAGATCTTCTAGAAGCGGGGACTAGTGACATCATCACGGAGCTTTGGGCGGACGAGAAGAGCAGTTCACCAACCTGGGCAGACTCGGCGGATAGGACGAGGGAGTCCGCCCCTGTTTGGCAGTCAAGAGCAGCAGGCCGCCGACCTAGGCGGATTCGGAGAACAGGAGGAGGCAGGCCTCCGATTTGGGCGGACTCGGCAGATAGGAGGAGGGAGTCCGCCCCTGCTGGGTGGACGAGAGCAGGCCGCCGACCTGGGCGGACTCGGCGGACAGGAGGAGGGAGTCCGCCCCTATTGGGCGGACGAGAGAAGGCCGCAGACCTAGGCGGACTTGACGGATAGGAGGAGGTAGGCCGCCGAACTAGGCAGACTTGGAGGACAGGGGCAGACAGGCCGCCGACCAGGGTAGACTCGGTGGACAGGATGAGAGACTCTGCCCCTATTGTGTGGACAAGAGCAGGTTGCCTACTTGGGCGGACTCGGCGGATAGGAGGAGGCAGGCCGCCGACTTGGGCAGACTCGACGTACAGGTGGAGGGATGCCGCCCCTGCTGGGCAGACGAGAGCAGGACGACGACCTTGGCGGACTCGGAGGATAGGAGGAAGGAGTACTCCCCTACTAGGCGGACGAGAGCAGGCCGCCCGATAGGGGAGATGGAATCCGTCTCTGATGATGAGCCGAAGAGTGAGTCTGCCGAGCCCGCGACGGTTGAGTTGGTCTAGGGTTGACGCTGGCTGGGCGACCTAGTGGACTGAAGGAATAGATCGCGCAGATCATCTCCTGCTGCTTTAGATTGCCTCCTGCAAGGAAGAATGTTGCGTAGTTAGGAGGCCTAACGGCGCGGCCTGCGAGGGTGAGCTATGTGATATCGCCTGCAAGGGTGAGCTATGTGATATCTATTCATGTGAGGTTTGATGAGTTTGTTCCATGTGTAGATAAGCAAACTACAGGAAAAGAAGATACACCCCTTCCTTTGAAGGAAAATGATGATGAAGAATATGAAAGGAATGAAGAAGGAAAAGAAGAAGAAAAAGAAGAAGAAGGAGAAGAATATGTGCCTCCAAGTGAATTGATATTTTTAAAGGATCATCGGAAGGAGCTTATCATTGGAGATCCATAAAAAGGGGTTAGTACTCGTTCTTCTTTACATGTTTTATTTTCAAACCTTTTCTTTGTTTCTGAAATAGAACCAAAAGATTTTTCCACCGCTTTAAATGATGAATTTTGGTTTTTAGCTATGAATGAAGAACTTAATCAATTTGAATGTAATAAGGTTTGGAAACTTGTAGAACGTCCCAAAGATCATCCTGTAGTTGGAGTAAAGTGGATATTTAAAAATAAATTGGATAGTGATTCTAGAATTGTAAGAAATAAAGCAAGATTAGTTGCAAAAGGTTATGCATAAATTGAAGGGGTAGACTATGATGAAACTTTTGCACCTGTTGCTCGATTAGAAGAGGTTAGGATATTTCTTACCTTTGCTTGCTTTAAAAGATTTAAATTATATCAAATGGATGTCAAAACTGCATTTTTAAATGGGTATATAAAAGAAGAGGTTTATGTAGAACAACCGCCTGGCTTTATAAATGAAAAATATCCAAATTATGTTTATAAATTAGATAAAGCACTTTATGGGTTAAAACAAGCACCTCGTGCTTTGTATGATCGTTTAACTCAATACTTATTAAAGCATGATTATAAAATAGGAAGTGCCGATTTTACACTCTTCATTAAGCAAATTGAACATGATTTAGTTATTTTGTAAATTTATGTTGATGATATTATTTTTGGAGCCACTAATGAAGCGTTATGTAATGAAGTAGTTCAAATTATGAAAAATGAATTTGAAATGAGCATGGTAGGAGAACTTTTTTTTTCTTAGGATTTCAAATTACACAAAGAAATGATGGCATTTTTATTAATCAATATAAATACATTCATGATATGTTAAGGAGATTTGGATTTGAAAACCTTAAACATGCCAATACTCCTATGAGTGCTTCATTGAAATTAGGAAACGATGAAAGTGGTATTTCATTTGACCAAACCCTTTATAGAAGTATGATTGGGTCGTTATTATATTTAACTTCTTCTAGGCCTGATATTATGTTCGTTGTTTGTCTATGTGCTAGATTTCAAGCTAATCCAAAAGAATCACATTTAAAAGCGATGAAATGTATTTTTAGATATCTTATAGGAACATCTAAACTAGGCTTATGGTATCCTCATAATGACTCTTTTATTTTACATGGATACTCTGATTCTGATTATGCGCGGTGTTCATTAGATCGAAAGAGCACAAGTGGCACTTGTCACTTTATCGGCCCAACATTTATTTCTTGGTCGAGTAGGAAACAAAATTCTGTTGCCCTCTCCACTACTGAGGCCGAATATATTACACTTGGTAGTTGTTGTGCTCAAGCACTTTGGATGAGACAAACACTAGAAGATTTTGGCATACACCAAAATAATGTTGAATTAAAATGTGATAGCAAAAGTGCTATCGATTTAACGAACAATCCTGTATTACATTCTAGATCCAAACATATAGATGTTCGTCATCATTTTATTAGGGATCACCTAAAGAAAGGACTTATTAAAATAAATTTTATTGGAACAGATTCTCAAATAGCAGATATTTTCACAAAACCGCTTAATGATTCACGCTTTTTAAGGTTAAGATTAGAACTTGGAATCTTAGAATTATAAATCAAAGTTATTTTAATTCCGAGATTTTTTTTTATAAAATAGGCCTAAGATTAGAAATCATATATATATGTCATATAGTTAATTACAATTAATCAAAATTTTTCCAATAACCAACAAAACATAACGTAAAATTGGACAGCACATAGGATAACACTGAAAAAGTCAAAACAAACATCAAACACACAAATTAATAGAGGTTTCACTATCGCCAGGCGACAGTACTAATCCCTGACAGTACTAAGCCTTATCGAATGTCGTGGAGGATCCTCGACTAGACTCCCCCATTCTCGTTCTTCTTCCGGAGTTGCCTTTAGTTTCAGCCCCTTTACCAAAAACTTCATGAATTTTCGAAAACCGGAATGGCTACGTTTTTGTTCCTCTTTCATCTCCTCCACCGTCTCTCTTAGGTCGTCAATAGATTCATGCAAAAACCCTCCTCTTTGGAGAGGTTGTCTTGATGACAAGGCAGCCCTTGGAGATGGACCTCTAGCTGCTTCTACGGTATGTATCACCGGGATACAATCATCAATGTAGAAATCTTGATCTATCAAATCATATTTCTGATATACGACCTTTTGAATAACACTTCCTAAAGGAAGTGTATTCAGTTTCCTCCTAAGGGGATGCTTCATTTTGTACGTATATCGTATGATGGATAACACAAAATCCGCCACATCAAACTTTACTCTCTCTAATACATAGTAAGTCACTAAGCTCAATTGAGCCGTGATCTTCCTTGTGTCCCCGGCCTTCAACATAACCGTGTTTCTTAATATATCTTGAATCACAAATGCATCACGAGAGAGTAATGAGACATCTTGAATCAAACTCCTATTTTCCTTTCCGTGAAGGACTTGATTCAATATAAACCAATCACGATCCTTTCGGTAATTCTCCACTATATCCATAAAATTTTCCTCACAAGTGGCAAGATTATATTCTCGTTATAAATCAGCATGAGTAATATCTATTTCCACTCCTTGGATTCGAGACCTTACTCCTCTATTCAACCCCATATATTTAGGGTCTTCCAAATTGTTATAGAAATCCCTTACAAAAATAGAGCTAAAAAGGTTGGGTATAATGAGAGACATTATACCTGACTCCACCAGTAGTTCATAGATATGCGGTGGCAATGTTTCATCCAAAAGTTTCGCAACACCAACTGACGCATTCTCAATTCCCAGGTATGTTTGATATGAAGCATGTGGGTTGCGGGTGGTGCTTTTTCTTGCACGGGATGAGGATGCCATTTCCTGAAAATATTATGTTAGCATCACATTCATTCAAGACATTGCTTTCAACAAATTCCTTTACTATCGTCGGCGACAGTGTTATCTCCTGGCGATAGTGCAAACTACTCCTATTATCAATTTCATGTAGATCTCCTCTTGACATTGCATTAAACTTTCTAAAATTAAATAAATCTCACAGATCTACCTCCTATTATTCATTTTTGTAATGTTTTTGCATAAAAATCAAGTGTTTTCTTCAAAATTCTTTCAAAATAAAATGTATGACCAAAACTAAAATTTTTTTCCTAGATCTATCTTCTTTCATCATCTATAAACTAGATCTATAGTTTTTTTTTAGAAAATCACAATATTAAAGAGAGATCTAAACTTACCTTTTGAAGTTTTGAGGATTTCTGTTGAAGAAGACGAAGCCAAAAAGTTAAGGGTCCGTGAAATGAGGATAAGTGTCAGCCCACTCAGTTTTTTTTGCCTTTTATATCAAAAACCGCTATCGCCCAGCGTTATCGCTAACGCTGGCGATAGTGTATTTTGGAGGTAAAAATCCCTAATATCTTGACACCTTTTCAACACCCTTCCTTCTAGTATTGCTGAAAATTTTCTGATGATTATCAGAATACGATACCTATTACATGTGTGATTATTAATTTATAAGTTCTTTAAACATTTTTTTAACTTTTCTTGCTCTCGATATCTTTCTATACCTTTTATGACTAGAACTTGAATAGACTTGTTTCCATATGCCTCTAAGTATGAGTAACATTTTATGATTGATAATGTGCTTTCACTGACACGAGCTGATAGTTACACATACTTAAGCATCTTATTACATGATATTGGTTTGTTTCAAAGTTTTGAATACATCACTACACCTTTCATGTATACTTCATTCATATTGATCTTCAAAACTGATGGCAATTTTCAAAAACAAAATATTTCTTATCAAGTTTGCAATACAAGTGAATTCGGAGTCCTAAGTCCAGTTTCTAAACAAAAAAAAATGCATGAAAAAAAACAAATAAAAATGACTAGGATATTCCAATCAAGCTCTACTCACCCTCCTGATAAGTCTTAATGAGCATTGTGAGGTTGAGCACCTTGAAAAGGATTGTAAAGTGTCTTGTGCAAACAAACTTGGCCACTTTTTCAAAATCATTATGCCATGAAGTTATATATGAGTTTCTTGTATTATTAGATTGCAAACCTTCATGTAACATATTTCTTAAGGAATCTGTAAACTACATCACTCTTCACATGTACACGTCATTATCATTTATAAAATTTCTTCTCAGGAGAATTGGACCGGAAATAGTTTTTCTCTTCTATTTCATCGTTTCTAATGTTTTTGATATCTTGGCCTGACAAATTTTCAATGTTTAACTTCAACTCTTAAATTAATTTTCTCCAAAACAAACATTTTTTTCCTGATAAAATTCCAAATTTTGTGGTAATACTATTCCAGGGTTCTTAATGTCGTTATTCTACTCCTCATATTTCCAAATTCTATGACTAATTTATTACTCTCTCACTTCTTTCAGCTTCCGCATTTGCCACTCAATTTTTTTATATACCCTACCGTCTTTTGCTAATAACAAAAGGGGGAGATTAAGTACGAAATAAATTGATTAGTACATTTAGGGGGAGAAATTATTTCTTTTAAACAGGGGAAGAATATAGGGGGAGAAACTAGTCTTTATTATAGGGGGAGTTTATTATAACTATTTATGCACTTTGATTCATAATGATTATCAGAATTGTTTCACATTCTATTGGTCTCACACAATTTCTTTCTCAGTGGATTTGTTATAATCAAAAGGGGGAGATTGTTGGAGCATGCATTCCGCACTTCTTTGTTTGAGAATAACAAATCCTGGATGTATTTAATCTTAGTATGTGTTTTAAATATGCAGGGATAACAGGTTTTTTAAGTACTAAGGAATGGCTGAGCATAGCATTGAAGAAAAGGAAAATCGCACTATCGCTGGCGATAACGCTACCGCAGGCGATAGCATGGACAGTTACTGCTGACGTCAGCCTTGATCCACATGATACCGCACACGAAGTCACGGTTGAGCAATATCGCGGGGCAATATCGATGTCGCCGAGCGATATCCCACGATCGTCACGTTCTCCACTCAGATCTGAAAATCCGTGCGACGTGTGCCACGTGTCAAGCAATGGAGAGTTATCAATATCGCGGGGCGTTAACGCTACCGCCGGCGATAGCATGAAGTGATATATACGGCAAAAAATTTCAGGGAAGGAATTGATCGTGCAGAGCTTAGTTTTCCCAGAGAATTTTCAAAGCCTTCATCTCCATTTCCAGACGAACTCCCTTGGTCCGTTGAAATCTCAAGAGCGAAGGAGATACGACCGTGCATTCAAGATTGGAGATCTTCTCATCGGTTCATCATCCTCTTCAGAGCTCGTGATTTTGAGGGAGTTTTTAAGTTTTACTATTGTACTTTCATTTTCACTTTTTATCTTTATAATTGGGAAGGGAAATCACCGCCTTGTGTGTGGTGCCTAGGTCCTTGTGAGGCTTAGGAGTAAATTGCCTCCTTGTGTGCAGCGTCGAGATCATAGGTTTGATTTAGGGGGAGGCTAGTAGCCATATCTAGAGAGATATTGACTATAGCCTATCGGTCCTTGGGAGAAAGACCGGTGAAAAAGCTAAAAACTATTATCATTGTAAGCCTTGATTTCAAGATTTTTTGAAATCATTTTACATATATATTTTGGAGAAATAAAATCCTGTTTTTCATTTCATTGGTATGTCTCAAATTTTACATCTAATTTCGTATTTTATAAATTGTTTGTTAAAATTCTAAAAAGCCCTTATTCATCCCCCCCTTTAAGGGCGCCACAAGATCCTACAGAGGGGTCGCCCAAAGATGGCATTGTAGCTGCTGGAGGCATCCATGATGACGAACCTACAGGTGCGGGGCTACCCCCCCCTGAATGACATAGAGTCCCACTCCTCCTTTGACCCCCTTCCTCTCCCTTGAGAACCCGAACAAAGGTTCGTCCGAGTCCATCACCCTCTTAGCCTCTAACTTCATCGTGTAAAATGCCTTTTTAAATATGACGTTGACTGAACTCCCGTTGTTGATTAGGATTCGGGAGACTATGAAGTTATCGACTGTTGTTTGGATTACCAGCACATCGCAGAAGGGATCCTCATGGTCTGGCATATCCTTTCTTGAGAAGGTGATCTTAACCTTCGGGGGTGGGCTCTGGGATGTGGAGCAAACGCTCCGGTGGTACATGGTGTGGAGACTTGCCTTCCGGGAAGCCTCGACCCCACCACCCACGAATCACTCTGATCCCTCCCCTGGCCCCAACATCGACCCGGTCCTCATGTAACACCCCAGTTTGCAGACCTGGAGTCGCTAGAAGCTAACGCCCGGCGGTAGTGGTGCCACGGTAGACGGGTGGCCATTTTTGGCTGTTGTTTAAAGCACACGATCACTGGGTCTAGTGCGCACGACCACTGGTCATGCGTCGTTGCTCGTGCGCACTTTATCCCGGTTACCCAAGTTCTGGTTGAGTAAACGTACGATCTTTTGTCAGAGTGCGCACGACCACTGGTCATGCGCCACTGCTCGTGCGCGTTTATCCCTTTCTTTCTGGAGTTATGTTAGAGGTAATCGCACGACCATGGGATCTATTGCGCATGACCACTGGTCATGCGCCACTGATCGTACGGTCGGGATGGTTCCGTCAATTTTGCTTTGTGTCCGTCCGATGCTTCTCCAAATTAGATCCAAAGGCTAGGATATTCCGCACAAATGATCTTATTAGGGATGAGAGGGTTTTTCCTCTCATTATTCTCATCTTTAGGGTTTGAGAGAGGGGTTGGAGAGGAACAGAAGGGGAGAGGAAGGAGAGAGTTTCGTCCGCCATTGACGAAGCTTCGGAGCTCCGATCGCCGTTCCGAGACCAGATCCGTGGAGAGGGCGTAGAGGCGCTCGTGTCAAGCCGTTCAAAGCAAAGCTTCCATGGCTAGGAAGAGGGGTCGTAAGGTAACGACACTTCTCCTCTTTGTTTTAGGATGCACGTATAGTATCTTCTCTTATTCTCATTTCTTTTGGGCTCCAGATCTCTCAAATGAGAGGGGTTTGGGTTGCCATGGTTCAAGATGAACCTCCGGGTCGATTGTGTCCGTCCCCGACATGATTTTGCATTAGAGATCCGCTTTGTTTGTGGATTAGGCATTGTGGGTGAAGCCGAAGTCGTGATCGTTAGTCCGACTCGGTGATGCTGTATAACGAGCTTTGAAGATTCTGTAGAAATCCGTTATGGCCAGATGTCATTATGATTTATGCTTTTTTCCCCTTTTTCTTGAGTGAGTACTCATAGCCAGAACCGGGCAAGGTAAGCTCTGCTTCGGCGGTAGATTGTTTCCTTTGTGTGTGGGAACATTGCAGTACGAATGATTGATTAGGGTGGGGAATTATGGTTGTGCTGTGTTAAGGCGTGGATACGTCTCTGTGGTCGGCTGAATATCCCATGACGTGCATGTCACTTGGGAAAAGTGTCCCGACGAGACTAGTCCCCTTCTGTGAGACTGATGAGAATGTCGAGCGTAGGGCAAGCCAGACAATGAAGCCATGAGCGGGTGGGGTCCAGCAAGGGTTCTTAGGATTGTTTGTGTGTGATACAGAATCCTGACGTGAGAAGTCAGAATTTGCAGGCATGCTCGGGGTTTAAGACCCCTGTACTGGTGGGGCCTTTGCAAGATTTCCATGTAACGACGCTTGGGTCGTTAGGGACAATGTAGTTCCCTTTATTTTGCGGCTTATGCCAACGGGGAAATGAAAGTACCCAGTGCTTGATGATGTATTGGATGCATACGAGATATGGTGCCTTGGGCGAAACCCGGGTTTGCATATATGTTGCATAATAGGCCCCTTTCACTCTGTTCTAAACATAGAAAATGTGTTGTTTGTATGAGACATCAAAACCTGTTTTATAACTTTATATATATATTTGCATTATGTGTATGAAGTGCTGACTTGCAGGTTGGAGGGGTACCCCATTGTCTGTTAGGGGCGGTCGGGAGGAGATGTGTTGGTTACACAGTAGAGGTCAGCCTTTGCTGACCCACGTTACTTAAATTTTTTACAGGGTAAGGATCGCAAGCAGGAGCTAGTGCGCCAGGCGAAAATCCCTAAGCCTCATGAAGTGTTGCTGTACTTTTAGCTTGTTTCCTTTTTCTTTTCTTGTATGATCCATGTTTTGGACATTGTCTGGCTTGCACGCCGAGGTAGCTTAGGAGTTCTTTTGCGCATTCATGTTTGACCTTGTGGTCTTTATTTGATGGACTCTTTTGTGTAAGGCCCTAAGGCCATTTGATACTCCTGATAGTGGTGGATAACTTCTAGTGGTTTTGCTTTGTTTCCCCTGTGTTTAGTTCTAAGTTTTGAGTTCTGGTAGTAATATCATCTTATAACGCTGAAGCTGTGGCTTCTGTATATTATGGTACCCCAGCCCTACCCATATCATACGGTCTTTATAGGGGAGGTGTTACACCTCACACCTGTCCTCCTCTGCCTGAGGCAGGACTTCTTCGATCTACACTCCCTGGCGGTCTTGCTGGTGCTACTGCTCCCAATTTCCCCTCATCTCGTGGAACTCCGTGCACGTGGTCATGGCGTGCCCCTCCTCTTGGTGGAAGTCATAGTAGGGAAACTCCACCCTAACCTCCTATCTCCATCTCCGTACTGCTCTCCTCCTCTCCCCCATGGTAATATCCATAGACTGATTCTTGTTGGGGAGAGGTGGTCTCTGGCCCTGCCTTCCACCTGGAGGGTAAAACTAGGCCTGGCCCCCTGGCGGTTGTCTCCCCCATGGAAACCTCTATGTAGCCCCTGGTCCTACCACACCAGCCTCTAACCTAGTTGATGGTTTGGCTCCTAGCACCCGCACCTGGGCTACAGCTGTTGCTGTTGTTACCTCTATCGGGGTTCAACTCTCCTCTCCTCCTAGCCTCTGCCATATCTTAGCCTCTCTACCTCTGTGGTCCACCTGGCAAATTTTAAGGAAAACTCTGGGTTAAACGCTTCCCCGTCGACTTCTCTTGCCTCCCTCTCAATCAACTCATCGTAGAAGAGGAGAGGCACCCTCTTCAGCTCTATTCTAAAGAATCCCTACTGTAGCTCCAGGGTGAAGGCCATCATCAGGGTGTGCCCTGGCATCTCTTGTACCTGGGTCCCCTCCTCCTAGAACTTGTCCACGTAGCTCCCTAGGGTCTCGTTCACCCCCTACTTGATGTGGAATAGGGACTCTGACTCCTTCTTCCTCCTCTTAGAGGTGGTGAACCTCAGCATGAACCCCCATCGTAGGTTCTCGAACCAGTAAATGGAGTTGGCCGACAGCTGATGGAACCTCTCTCTCGCCTTCTCCTTGAGAGTGATGGCGAAGAGCCTGCACTTGAACCCATCCAACATCTGTCGGATCAAGACTACGTCCTCGAACCATTAGACGTGCTGGACCGAATCTCCCTTCCTAGCGTAGTAGGACATCTCGGGCTCCCTAAACCCCTTTAGAATCAGGCAGAAGAAACCAACTCACTGAAGGGGATACCTCCCCCTGCTGGGCGAGCTGGGGGATCTCATACCCCCATCTCGCCGAACCTACCACCACTCACCGAGATCTGGAAGAGCACTCGCCCGGGGAGCTCGCATCCTCTCCCTTCCTCCACAACTTCCTTCCTATCTCGCCTGCTGGGAGTGTCCTTGCCAATGGTCGGGATCGCGAGTATAGGTGCTGCTGGAGTCGCGCATTCGGCATGCGCACTGAGTGCGAACCTAACGAGGCTGAGCACCTACTGCTTGAATTATTTGAACATCCCCACCATGACGAGATGCACGGGGGTGGGGGGGTGGCGAGATGGTCTTGTCCGGGCCTTGTCTTGATCCTCCATCATCAATCCTGTTGAAGATTTTCTATGCTTACCACGCTCCACGGTCACCGTACCAAAATGTTGAAACTAGAAACGTGGTCTCTTGTGGAGTTCACCAATAGGGAAGGGGTGATCGCGCACCTACTTCTCTCCTGCAAGAAAAAATGACAAAAGGAGAAGAAAGGATAGACCCAAGGGCTCAGCGTGGATGACCCACCACACACCTGAGAGATCTCAGTGCGCTTCCCCTACTTAACCAAATGTCGAGCTAAGGTACCTCAAAAAGCGTTAGAAGAATTGGAGACAAGTGAGCCTGCCTTCTGAGGAACCCCTTTGGTCCCATTTATAGAATTCTGAAAACGACATTTAAATAGCCAACCTCTACTGTTCCGAACAACTATGTGCAGCGCAACTATGTCTGCTAATGACGTAACTCCACTTTTCTAACTGGCTATGGGCAGGCCAGCGAGGGCAAAATGGTAAAAACACTTCACAGTAGACTGGGCTAGTAGTCCCTGAGACCTCTACTCGCTTGGGGAGCCGAGTGCCTGAAAGAGCTAACACTCGCCACCTCCCAGAACATTGGCGAGCGCGAGCCTGTCTGGCCCTGATCTCCAGCCTCTTGCCGAGCTCCCCTGGGGTGAGTGCGAGCCGACCCATGCCACTCTCCCCCTGATGATTCCACCTCGTCCCTGGCGAGAGGGGGGGCGCTAGACTCTGGCCCCCTCTAGCTCCGTTCGACGAACGGCGAGCTCAGTTCGACGAACGATTAGCTTAGTTCAACGACCTCAGCTTTTCAGTCTTGACGAACGCCGAGCTCCGTTCGATGAATGACCGAGAAAATCCTTAATCGCCGATTTCTTGCCGAGCTCTTGAGGCAAGTAACAGGCCCACTGGCCAATTTGCTTTCCGAGCTCCTAAGGCGAGTACCGGACCCACTCGGCGAGTCTGGGTTCGCCCAACAGCACTCACTTGATACAGGGTTGTACACACACCATATAGCTCATTAGGTCTGCACACAATAAAAATGTAGAAAAAAGGTTACATTATTATTGGTATCTACCCATGTCTTAAGCCCTTAGCATTACACCTAAACTAACCCTAAGTGTATTTAGCCTCTTACTCGATGGAAAGACGATCCACCGTCGATCCCGAGCATAACCTTGCCCTTACATAACCGGGATCACACAACCTACCTTTATTGTTGACCATGTAGCTCATTAGGTCTACACACAATAAAAATGTAGGAATAAGGTAACATGTAGGCCTTTGTATGTGAAGGTGAGATAGTTGGTGTATCTGGTGTGGTTGAGAATGAATAAGGTCAACAACAAAGGTAGGTTGTGTGATCCCGGTTGTGCAAGGGCAAGGTTATGCTCGGGATTGACGGTGGATCATCTTTCCATCGAGTAAGAGGCTAAATACACTTAGGGTTAGTTTAGGTGTAATGCTAAGGGCTTAGGACATGGGTAGATACCAATAATAATATAACGTCCTTATTCGCGCTAGGCCCCTCGTGTGCACTTTTAAGTCAGGAGAGCTGACTTAGGCTCAGGGTATGCCGACAGATAGGCTTGCACCTGAGTGGGGAAGGAGGTGTAGATTCCTCCCGAGAAGGACACGGGTAGTGATACGGGCATGTCACTACCCGTGTGGTGCCTTTGTATATTCTTTGTAATCGCTCTAGAGAAGGACACGGGTTATGATACGAGCATGTCCCTACCCACGTGTGCATAATCCAAGACTACCCATGCCATGGGTAGTGAGCAAATCTCGATGAAAATTGTCGAGCAGAGCTCGAAGAAAATCGTCGAGCAGAGCTCTATGAATATCGTAGTGCAAAATTCATCGACCGCAGAAAATTTGCCTTGGCGAATTTCGGGTTGCGTCCTTTCAAATTGACTCATTTAATGTGATGAAAGGCAGTCCAATCTCATGCCGACAAGTGGCTAAGCAGTTACCCTAATAATCTCACTATAAAAAGGGACATGAGAAAACCCTAGCCATCTTTATCACTTTGCCGAGCCAATGTCTCTTGTCAAACCATCCTTGTAAGAAACCATCGGAGAGGAAGAGATTGCTGGAGCCAACCTTCTTTCCCGTGAAGATCAAACACCAACCAAGGAAAATAAGATTCCGCCAAGAAGGGTGACAAGATCCATGGCTGGGAACCTTGGAAATGCCAGAAATGAGGTGAGCTTCCTACCCGCTCCCTTGGTGTCAAATCTCTAGTTATTCCTAGGAGAGATATTGACTCAAAAGAGTCTAGATTTGCGAGAAGAAGGTTTATAGGAAGAGGCCATGCTAGGACTTTGTGTCCGAGGAATTAGAGTCTTCAACCTTTCCTCACTTCAAATGAAGTTTGTGGACTAGTTTCGTAAAGAGAAGTGGCCATATGAGGGTGAATAAGGGAGGAGAAATTCTGGTTGTTATTTGGGAGGTTTGGTTGGAGTAAGAAGATGAACCGATGACGTTTGATCTACTTTAAGATGCGCGCAGATATCTGTATTCTGCGCGCAATATTCTTCAAGGCTATTTTCAGACATGATGCGACCAGATCTGGGCTTTCGACTAAAACGAAAGTTGTAGCACGTGAAAATACCTCTCCAACTAGGGTTACAATCCCACACCAGATTTCGGTAGCCTCGGTAATCCCCGATTGAAGTTGTTTTATAGTATTAATTCCTGTATATATAGTTCTTGTGGTTGTTTGAATCGGCTTATGGATTGGAAGAGAGATTGTAGTACAGTAACATTAATGTTTTGTTGTGTTTAGACTATATGTAATTGTGATAAAATTATGTTAATCACATTTGCTGGATAGGTCCTTAATGAACAAATGGTGTAGTAAAGCGCACTTGATCGAGGTGATTTGATGAAGGTTAGTGAATGAATGGATTGGCGAGTTGGGATGGTAGGAATGATTTAAAAATGTGAATCGATAGGGATGTACTTGATAATGGTAATATATTGAATAATGATGAGGTTGACTTGAAGCTTGCTGTACCTAATTTTTAGTAATTGCAATAACCAAATGGTTGGTGAATATGTGTGGAGTACCATTATGTTGATGGTGAACCCTTGGTGTGCTTGGATGCACAAAGTGCAGAAAGGTTGAAAGTTTGTGTTTTTGCCACACATGAATTATGTATTGGTAAGGGACTCAGTGTAGAGCTCTTGCGTGCTGTTGAGCACAAAATGTGAATAATAAAAAGGGGGCTCAATGTGGAGCCCCGTAAGTGAAATGCATTCGGTGTGAGTTGACACACGGTGTCATAATCCTGGGTTAAGGATAGTGTCACAGGTCTACCGGCTTGCTAGTCATCACACCGACGGGAGTTGGCAGTTAGACTTGGATGGTTGGGCCTTGGCCCTTAGTTCTTACTTCAGGAGGCACCCTCTGTACCAGTGGGTAGTTGGCCCTGGTCCTTAGGCGATATGCTCCCAGAGGCACCTTCCGCGCCACAAGATATGCCAGTTGGGCTTGGCTCTTGGTGCACATCAACACAATACCCCTTCTAAGCCGTAATACGCATGTGAGCTCCGCTGTTGTGATCTTAGCATTGAGGCGTATGGAGGCCTAGGATTGGTAGTGTGGATGCCCGCCTAGTAGTGGAGAAGCCCGCTCTACTATCACCGTTTGGCCACGACGGATGATGCCTGAGAGACTAGCTACCTGCTCGAAAAGTGGGTATTATGAGTCTATGTTGACATAGTAGATGCATGTGCGTGATCATGGTTGAGTCATTGCATTGCATTCATGGCATTATATTACATTTTATACAAAAGATCCTCATTGTATAAGTTTTTATGAGCACTCTTATACGATGAGTTACACTACTGCTGAGCCGATCCTCAATTAATAAGTCTCTATGGGCATTCATATAAGTTGAGTTACTTTCTGTTGTAGCTTTACATTTTTCATATTCTGCTGTAGATGATAGAACTGTTGGACTAGAATGTTTACTCGTTCATTATACTGCTGATATACCTGATATTGTTCACTCTATACCATCTATTTGTACTACTATTTCATTTATATATATTGTACCCATGTTCTTTTCTCCGCCCGGTGTCGAGGAGTCGTCGGGGGAGCGGATGTGATAGCCACTTAGTCTTTATGACTAACGGTTGTTATGTCTTCCTTTTTAGGAGGAAACCCCATAGATAGATAAGCAATAGGTTATGCAACAGGACTGTTAACCCCAAAATCGGTGATCCCTCCCAAGGTCTCTAGCTCGCAAGTCGCGGCCCACTCAGGGGAACCCCTCGAGGATCGCGATCTGCCTCGGCCTTGCCTTTTTCTTTTCCCATGCGATTTGGCCAGGCTAACCATGCAACATGCTACCTTGCAGGGAGGCAGCCTATGTCAGCTCGCAGGATCGACCTGCTGGAGTCAACTCTCGATCAGCGCCATCGTCGCGGACTCAGCAAGCCCCTCCAGCACAGCTGACCGTCAACCCTAGGAGGGCGGCCTGCTCCTCAGGTCGCCAGCCTAAGTAGGCGGCCTGTTCCAGGCCGTCGTCGCTCTGGGCGGCCTGCTCCAGGCCGCCAGGTAAGTGGGCGGCCTGCTCCAGGCCGCCGCCGCCTTGGGCGGCCTGCCCAGGCGGCCAGGCAAGTGGGCGGCCTGCTCCAGGCCGCCGCCGCCTTGGGCGGCCTGCCCAAGCCGCCAGGCAAGTGGGCGGCCTGCTCCAGGCCGCCGCCGCCTTGGGCGGCCTGTCCAGGCCGCCAGGCAAGTGGGCGGCCTGCTCCAGGCCGCCGCCGCCTTGGGCGGCCTGCCCAGGCCGCCAGGCAAGTGGGCGGCCTGCTCCAGGCCGCCGCCGCCTTGGGCGGCCTGCCCAGGCCGCCAGGCAAGTGGGCGGCCTGCTCATGTTGGAGGGCAGCCTGCTCCTCAGGCCTTCCCCCTTTCCTCAGGTTCTTCCGCCGAGGTCGTCGACCTCCTTTCCTCAGGTTAGTCCGCCGAGGTCGTCTCAGTCCGCCGAGGTCGCCGAGGTCGTCAAGGATGACGTCGCTGGGCCCCGCTTCAAGAAGATTCTCCCCGGGCCTATAAATACCCCCCAAGACCTCTCATTCTGGATCAGGAGGAGGAGAACTGCCACCTTGATCAAAGGCTGCGGACTCAGTTTTCTCAGTCCGTCAAGGTTGATCAGGCAAGGTCTGCAGCCTCCAAATTCTCAGTCCGTCAAGGTTGATCAAGCAAGGTCGGCGGACTCAAATCTCCAGTCCGCCCAGGTCGTCAAGGGCTGTGGACTTAGTTTTTTCTGCCACCAGCCGGCAGCTTGGGCAGCGTCTGCAGCTTCAGTTCTCCAGTCCTCTGCAGCCTCTTTTACTTAGTTTTTGGCATCTCCTTCCTCAGCCGCCAGCTTCCCCCATTGTACCCTTTACTGCTCTTTATGTAATGGTACAATAGCAAGTTGTAACTCTTTTTGATTAAAGGAAAAGCCCGTCGCAAGAGTGGCATTCAAGCCGCGGCGGGCGAAGTCTGCTGTTGCCACTGCTAGCGGCCTCCTCTCTTCTTCTCTCCTCTCTCGGCGTCAACCTGCAAAGCTAACCATTCAAGTAGCCCTCTGCTCGACAGTACCTGAGCAAGCTTCCTCTCTATCCCCGCAACCCTTCTTCCTTCATCCTTAGCCTGTGAGATCGAACACCCGTTAACTGATTGGAACCGCATTTCGCGCATCAACAGTTAACACGCGGCCTTCAGATCTCGATCAGGCAGTGAAAGCAGTGGTTACTCATGACAGACCATCAACCAGCCGAGAGTCTTTCTCCAAGTCCCAGTGATGATTCTCTTTGGGAGGCCTTAGAGCAATCTCGCAGAGAAACTGCCCAACAGTTTCAAGCCATCAACCGAACTCTAGCAGCTCTCACGCAGCAATTGGCCGCTCAATCTTCAGCAGCGCCAATCCCTCCAATCAATCCAGCACCAGCATTAGAGACTCCTCAAGTTTACCCACCGGCTTATCCGCCGGTCTATCCTCCTCTTTATACTCCAACTTTTCCGCAAGGACCTGCAGCTCCTTTGCGATCTCAAGATGATGAGTTTGCAGCTCGTCAAAACTTCTTCCGGGAAGCTGCCCGGGAAGTCCAGCCAGATTTTTGAACTTTCAGGGAAGTCACCCCTCCTCTTCAGCTCCTGCCTTTGCTCCTCCCGCAGCAACCTTTTACTCCTATCCTCCTGCTCCTTTTGCAACTACTGCTCATGCTCCTTACTTTCCTTATGCAGTAGAGCTAGAAGAGCCATCGCCGTTTACAGAGAGCGTTCGATATGAACCAACTCCAGTCAACTTTCGAGAGCCACGGTTGCCCATTTACACCGGGGAGACTGATCCTGTCAAGCATCTTCAAGCTTTTGAATCAGCCGTTGCTCTCAAGACCCTCTCCGATGCTACCAAGAGCAAGCTCCTCGTAACAACCTTTGATGGTCAAGTAAGAGACTGGTTCTATGGACTGCGACCTCAGTCAATCTCTTCCTTTACGGATTTGCGAAGGGAGTTCCTGCTCAGGTTTTCTACCTCTTCAAAGAGGAAGGGAGGCCCGGAAGCCCTCTTTGAGATCAGGCAGCGAGACAATGAGACTTGGTCTCATTTTGTGGATCGTTTTCAGAAAGAAATCCTAGATATTGAGATCGTTGATCAAGAAATGTACCGAGTGGCTCTCATCCACGGCTTGCGCGAAGGCCCTCTAAAGTTTGAAGCTAACGTCCGAGCACCAAGAACTTATCAAGAGTTGATTGGTTTAGCCAACTCATACATCCGCGGTGAAAAGAGCAACCCCAGCTTCGTCTCCAGACTTGTATCGGAGAAAAACTCTTCTTCTTACAGGCAGCCTCCGAGGTCCCCTCGGAAAGACTTTCCATCTCTCTCTAGAAAAGCAAGAAGATTTCAGCATCGTCAACCCCCCTTCCAAGGCCATGATCGTGCCCAAGAACGGCTGCTACCATTGTCAGCATCATCTCCGCTAGCAGCGTCGATTCATCAGCAAGATGATGGCTCGCCTAACTCTGAACTAGATGAGTTCATGCAAGAAGTGAGCCAAATCATGAAGGATAAGGCATATCCCAAAAGGCCCTACCAACCGGCGAATCAGAGATCAAGAAATTCAGACCCTTTCTGTGAATTCCACAAAGAGAAAGGTCATTTAACTGAAGATTGCAAGGCCCTTCGGCGATTGGTTGAAAGATTGCTCATCGAGGGCAAGATCAACGACCTGGTCAAGAAAATTGATTCTGCAAAACCTTCCACCTCCAAGGGCAAGGAGGTGGCTGAGGGTCAGCAGGAGTGCATAGAGATACATGATGAGGGCCGGCAGGGACTCGTTGATATTCAAAGTGAGTGCATAGATGTCGTTGACGAAGGTCCCCTTGGAAGGCTGTTTTGAAGCAAAGAGGACACAGTTCTTGCGTCATCAGCTATGACAAATCACAGTTCCTCAAAGCCCCTCACGATCGTAACTGGTTGCCTTTACTTTACTCTTCAAACATTCTATTTTTCAGCACTTCTGAGTGTTTCATTTTTTCATTCAATAAAGCTTACGTCAGAGATCTCATACTGACACAGTTCCCTTTTTGTGATGCTTCTTCTCCATACTTTTCTCTTTGCCAAAGAGATCACTAAAACCAACGAGATATCGCCAAGTCTTGCTCAGTGCCCCCTCGAGATTGTCCTCTGGCGTAAAACCACAGTGACCACATATGATGAGGAGTTTTCTCATATGTGTGTAGTGGGGGCCGTTCAACTCTCATGCGGAGGATGACGGGGCTTCGGATCCCGGCCGATGTCTAGAGCAGTGTGAGTGCCTAGGGGAGGCCTCCTGTGATAGTTCTATCGTGCTTCGTTAGGGATACGTTACAGTTACGATGATCTTTGCATGACAAGCAATGGCAATCAAGTGTAGCCTTGTCTCCTCGATCATCTCACAACTGTGACGGCCGAACACTCTATGGTACTCTCAATCCGTGCCTCCGCGGGACTCACAACTCCGCTGATCAATCCGCAGACAAGCAATAGGCCACTTGGCGCAACTAGTCTAATTGATCAGCGATGCTTGTAACCCGAGGCAAGAGAGCAGTGCATCTATCGATCCTTCTTGGGATTTTTCCTTGTTTATTTATGCCCTTCTAAAGGATGCGCGGCTAGCCCGCTTTGGTTAGGACTATACCCAGGATGACTTTGGCAAGTGATGCATAATGCCCACGGGGAACACCTGTGGCAGCATTCAACCTTTTAGTTCATCCTCGGGATGTAGCCCCTCTTCTCTCCTTTTTTACCTTCTTGCAGGTTAGCAGGTTGAATACAACCTATTCTAAAGATCTGCAATATTTCTCTTGGTTTATGATCATCCTATATACACTACCTGCATAAGCTCTTATCAGATGATGATCAACAAATTCTTCTACCAAATGTTAACTACACATCATTTATTCTCAGCATATGATTCTTCTTGATTAGCAGACCATGTCATCATTGAATCTAATTTCGAACTTTCTTATCTTGCTGATCTGGGTCTTCACATTGATATTGGTCACACAAGACGATCATCATCGCAGTTTGATCATTATTCAATCAATAGCAGAGCGTGTCAGGTATCTATTCTGTTATCCGATCATATCTTATCATATCAACAGCCAACATTCGCAGGTTCCGCCCAGGTACTTGCGAACTTAGTTTTCTCTCCTATCATACCTGCTTGCTTACTCTTCTTTTTACAGAGACTAGCAGGTAGCGGCAAGTTCCTCTCAGGTACTTGCAGCCTATTTTCTTCTGCTACTTGCTTGCTTACTCATCTTTTTGCAGAGACCAGCGGATAATAGCAAGTTCCCCCCAGGTACTTGCACCTTACTTTACTGTCATATCTGCCTGCTTACTCTCCTTTTGCAGAGACTAGCAGATAATAGCAAGATCCTCTCTGGTACTTGCAGTCTATTTTCCTTTTTCTATCTGCTCGCTCACCTTACTTTTGCAGAAGCTAGCAGATAGTAGCAAGTTCCTCTCAGGTACTTGCAGCTTATTTTCTTTTTCTGCTCACTCACCCTACTTTGGCAGAGACCAGCAGATACCAGCAAGCCCCTTTCAGGTACTTGAAAGATTACTATCCTACTATACTATCTCTCATCTGTACTTTGGCAGAGTTCGATAGAAGACGGTTATCCTCTTCCTCATTTACAAAAGCAACTCAGGTACACGCAAGATGTACCTCTTTGTGCCTGCATTAATTTTTCTTCGCAGACAGAAGATAGGCGCTGATAGATTTTTTCTGAGAAGGGACATCAGGTTCTATCTCTCCTGACCTCTAATTTTTTCTCTCCTTATTACTGAGGGGAGGATTACGATTTTTGTGGGTCTTCTACTTTTTCGAAGTTCCTTTCAGAACTTAAAAAAGTGCGGGGATTATGTTAACCCCAAAATCGGTGATCCCTCCCAAGGTCTCTAGCTCGCAAGTCGCGGCCCACTCAGGGGAACCCCCCGAGGATCGCGATCTGCCTCGGCCTTCCCTTTTTCTTTTCCCATGCGGTTTGGCCAGGCTAACCATGCAACATGCTACCTTGCAGGGAGGCAGCCTATGTCAGCTCGCAGGATCGACCTGCTGGAGTCAACTCTCGATCAGCGCCATCGTCGCGGACTCAGCAAGCCCCTCCAGCACAGCTGACCGTCAACCCTAGGAGGGCGGCCTGCTCCTCAGGTCGCCAGCCTAAGTAGGCGGCCTGTTCCAGGCCGTCGTCGCTCTGGGCGGCCTGCTCCAGGCCGCCAGGTAAGTGGGCGGCCTGCTCCAGGCCGCCGCCGCCTTGGGCGGCCTGCCCAGGCCGCCAGGCAAGTGGGCGGCCTGCTCCAGGACGCCGCCACCTTGGGCGGCCTGCCCAGGCCGCCAGGCAAGTGGGCGGCCTGCTCCAGGCCGCCGCCGCCTTGGGCGGCCTGCTCCAGGCCGCCGCCGCCTTGGGCGGCCTGCCCAGGCCGCCAGGCAAGTGGGCGGCCTGCTCCAAGCCGTCGTCGCCTTGGGCGGCCTGCCCAGGCCGCCAGGCAAGTGGGCGGCCTGCTCCAGGCCGCCGCCGCCTTGGGCGGCCTGCCCAGGCCGTCAGGCAAGTGGGCGGCCTGCTCATGTTGGAGGGCAGCCTGCTCCTCAGGCCTTCCCCCTTTCCTCAGGTTCTTCCGCCGAGGTCGTCGACCTCCTTTCCTCAGGTTAGTCCGCCGAGGTCGTCTCAGTCCGCCGAGGTCGCCGAGGTCGTCAAGGATGACGTCGCTGGGCCCCGCTTCAAGAAGATTCTCCCCGGGCCTATAAATACCCCCCAAGACCTCTCATTCGGGGGGGGAGGAGGAGGAGAACTGCCACCTTGATCAAAGGCTGCGGACTCAGTTTTCTCAGTCCGTCAAGGTTGATCAGGCAAGGTCTGCAGCCTCCAAATTCTCAGTCCGTCAAGGTTGATCAAGCAAGGTCGGCGGACTCAAATCTCCAGTCCGCCCAGGTCGTCAAGGGCTGTGGACTTAGTTTTTTCTGCCACCAGCCGGCAGCTTGGGCAGCGTCTGCAGCTTCAGTTCTCCAGTCCTCTGCAGCCTCTTTTACTTAGTTTTTGGCATCTCCTTCCTCAGCCGCCAGCTTCCCCCATTGTACCCTTTACTGCTCTTTATGTAATGGTACAATAGCAAGTTGTAACTCTTTTTGATTAAAGGAAAAGCCCGTCGCAAGAGTGGCATTCAAGCCGCGGCGGGCGAAGTCTGCTGTTGCCGCTGCTAGCGGCCTCCTCTCTTCTTCTCTCCTCTCTCGGCGTCAACCTGCAAAGCTAACCATTCAAGTAGCCCTCTGCTCGACAGTACCTGAGCAAGCTTCCTCTCTATCCCCGCAACCCTTCTTCCTTCATCCTTAGCCTGTGAGATCGAACACCCGTTAACTGATTGGAACCGCATTTCGCGCATCAACAAGGACAGCCAGGCCGGGATGACAGGGCCTGAAGGGATGGTGGCATCGCTACTATCAGTGACCGATGTGAGTTTGAGAGACTCATCATGTAGCCCCTTTGGGCATGTTTTGCTCAAACTTTGATATTATAGAAGCTTGTTGTAGCTTCTTTTATTTGTTGTACCTTTAGACTATTAATATTTATGTGTGGATTGACTTCTGTTTTTTATTCTTAGTTGGGTTGGCATTGGTTGATATTGAATATGGCGGGCAGGATAGGCATCTTGTAGTATAGGTTAGCCCGTGTGCTAACGCTACTGTAAGGCGGCCGTTCTGGGCATAAGACTACCCTCATGTCATTTTTTGTGTTCCAGGAGGGAGGGGTCTTACAAATGGTATCAGCTTGCAACGATCCTATACTAAAGAAGTCATTCAACAATGGTGCCACCCCCCATTCGATTAGTCAGTTTGGGGACAAACTGACTTAGCGGAAGCAGTGGTGTGCCCATATATAATTCACACTAAGTATGTCCAACTTTGACCTTAAGATTAGCCAACCTGACCTTAGGTTTATACTCTACGTGTAGATCCCAGTGCATGTTGAGCTAGTAGGGGGCACCCCCGCCCCGTCCGTACCTACATAGTTTCAGCGATGGGATTTAGGGAAGACGCTCATAGCTATCTTTGATACCTTTAGGTCCCAACAAGCCCATGTACAACAACAAGCATTGGGCTCCAATTGGTTGAGCACTTTTCGAGCTCTATCCCCTCCTGCCTACCTTGGGACAGAGTCGGTCGTGCCTACATAGGAATGGCTCGACACCATGCAAGAACTGATGGCAGGAATTAGATGTCCGAACAATATGGCTGTGACCCTGGTAGTGACACTTCTAGAGCTGCATACAAAAAGGTGGTTGAAGTCTCTCATGGGTTCTACCTTCCATGGAAGAGTCTACATGGATATTAGTTGGAGCGAGTTTTTTGAAACTTTCTTAAAGCACTTTATCCCTTCGATATCTCGAGATGAACTTGAAGAAAGGTTCCTGCAGTTGAAGCAGGGATCCAAGTCAGTAACGGAGTACCAGCGAGAGTTTCAGCATTTTGCTAGATTTGCTTACTCTTATGAGTTAGATGATAGAGGATGTGCAAAGAGGTTCTACAAAGGCTTGCGAGACCCCTGAGACAAGCCCTTTTTTTAAAGCAGACTCCAGCTTAGCAGAGATAATTGACATGACGAAGAGGCTAGAGGCAGACCACTTGGGAAGTGGTAAGAGACCTACTTAGGGTGTGATAGAGGATGGCCTTAGTAACAGAAGGAGGCATGACCATAGAGGTGGAAGAGGATACCAGAGAGCTGGCGGGCGTTTCCACCAAAATTTTAGAATAGAGCGCCCAGTCCCACAATCGCCAGCATTGCCTCCACCTCCACAACATCAGTAGTTCCAACAACCTGAAGGGAGGCTTGAGCGAGTGTGCTTCCAATGCAACCAACCATGCCACATCTGACGTCACTGCCCACAGCTAGTTGGGAATTCTCCTCCTACTCTCCCTCCGACAGCTCTAGGAGGATGGGGACATATGCGTGGTTGAGGACGAGGACCACGAGGAGGAAACCCCAGACCTATTCAGAATCAGGTGTTTGCGCTAGATATGGCGCAGGAGCGGAACCCTCAGGAGGTGATTGCAGGTATGTTTCAGTTAATTAACACATTTTCAGTATTCACCTTAAGTTTCTTAAGATGTACTAGAGATCTAGCTTTGAGTATTTGCTATTGGTACTTAGGCATCGTAATGATTGGTGGGAAACCGACCTATACGTTATTCGATACCGGTGCATCACACTTGTTTGTGTCGGTAGACTTTGTTAAAGACCTAGAAGGAGTGCAATACTTCACTGGTATTGCTTGGAGAGTACGCCTCCCAGATGTCTCAAAGATGACCACAACCGCAAGTGCGACTTAGAGATATATACTCCTTGGAGGAAAGACCTTTGATACCCCTGCCACAGTCTTGAGGATGCCAGAATTCGATCTCATTCTGGGCATGGCGTGGTTGGATTGGCATAACACAAGAATTGTGAGAGAACTAAGTTTTCAACCTAAATCACCTAGAGGGAGGGGGTGAATAGGTGAGATGTGCGTCAAATGTGGAATAAAAAATTTAACACAGCACAGATAAGTAATCAAGAAATCACACAGACGACAAGAGATTTATAGTGGTTCCCCAATCTTGGGTACGTCCACTTTCCTCACCAATCTAGAAAATCACTAGACTCGGCTACTCCACTATCTTGGATTGCAAACCAATCCTACACCTCGGAACCACGTTCATACAAAAATCGATCCAAATGGATCTACACTCGGAAGATAAAACTTCCTACCACTCGGAGATAAATCTCCTACAATAAAATTGTTTGAATAGAAAACACAAACAGCAAATAGCATAGATCTGGATCTTTGACTTTATCTTCTTCTTTGAGAATTTTCGGCTTGGACAGAAATAGTTGAGGAAGACTTGAAAGAGATCCACGGATCTGAAATCTAGAATCACCACGATCGAGAAAATAATTCAGAGATCAATGAAGCACGGAGAGATCGGATGATTCTTCTTGATTCTGGATCGCTAGAATATTTGAGATCTACAGCAGCGGCCGATAGAAGACGATCCAGAGCTTCTTCCGAAAACGGTAATGGCGGCGACGGGAAAATAGGGTTTTCGGAATCTTTCTCTTTCTTAAAATAATCTCTGTAATAGCTTTTTTTGTTAATTAGTCAAATCTGAAAGGACCTATTTATAGGCGATCTCTAACGGTCATAAACATAATTAAGGATGACATGTGGACCAATCAGAAAAGATTAAATCAAAATACACGAAGAATCTGGACTTAGAGAAATTCAGGAATTTCGAACAGATATACTCGAGAGAGAGGGGACATACTCGAGTATAGGAGGTTACATACTCGAGTAGATAAGAGGGATATACTCGAGTATAAAGACTTAGAAAAAATTATCAGATAAAACTTGAAGAGCTACTCGAATATAAGAGTTGGAAATACTCGAGTACGGGAAGATAGACTACTCGAGTATCTTAGGAAAACTACTCGAGTAACTACAAACCTACTCGAGTATGAAAAACAATCTACTCGAGTACAGAGTCACTTACTCGAGTATATCAGGGAACTACTCGAGTATATGGACTTAGAGAAACTTTCTGAGATGAGAAGTCCAGATCTACTCGAGTACAAACAGAACACTTACTCGAGTAACTTAAGAACTACTCGAGTATGTAATCCAATCTACTCGAGTACTAAGTCACTTACTCGAGTATATAGAAGATACTACTCGAGTATGTGGACTTAAAAAATTTCTTCTGAGATAGTCTTTAATACTCCAGAGTCCATCAGTCCAAATGCATGTATATGAAGTGTATCCTAATAGAGAGGCTATACATAAGCCAACACCTTGGATCACACAATGAGGAATTACATTGTATGTTCCTGTGTTTGGTGACCCATTATAGACTAACATAGGTCTACACTTGGCAATAAGATACTGCATGCATACAACTCAAACACAATATAAAATACACCTTAATTCATCTTAGTTCAAGGTCTTACTTCCTACAAATCTGAGGTATTGTGGAGACAAATCCCAACAATCTCCCCCTATTTGTAGAAGTCAGCACCCTCTACACAAAGGTGAATTACTTAGAGTAAAAAGAACAAAGAAACATATACTAATGAAAAAATAAATGAATGAAGCAGGAAAATAATAAGGACAACCATAATTAGAATCATATATATAGAAATGTTTTCAAAAGATTAGTTGTCCATATCCACATCCTCATTCACTCAAAAAGGGGCTCCTCTATGTAATCTTTCTCTCTTAAGCTCTTGCCTCTCCAGATAGCTGAAAGGTTTGGGAAAATAGGTCCTAGGCCTTGGAGGAGCAGCTGGATTGTTAAATCGCCAATTTCTATCATGCAATCTGATTTTGATTTGAGATACATCATACGCTTTCCATTCTGAGTAGCTATAGAACTGATCTTTATCCTCACCAAAATCTGTTACCAACTTCAATGTATCAAAAATAAGGGACTTGGAGGTAGGACTCCAAACCTTTGCATGGACAACTTCTGATCAACTTCCTGAAGCTGGGGCAGGCTCTCTCCTTGGTGCAGAACGGCTAGCAGAAGCGTCGTCACCATATTTCCTTTTTTTTTTCTAGGAGCACCCTGATTAGAGTGTCCCTGAGAGCTTGGAGGAATATCATCTTGCCACACATCAACATAAGAAAGAGGAGGCTCAGTCATGCCACCAGTAGGTCTGGGTGAGAAGGCTGGCGCACCCTCTGGAATGTTAGCATGATCTAGAGCACCTGAGGGAGGATGTTCTTAAAGAGGATCTAGGGACTTTGGAATAATGGTAGGGTCAAGTTGGAAATTTGGGAAGTTCTAATTATGCACCTATACAGCAGTATCATAAATATAGAATTTTACAGATTGAAGTTGAGCTAGGATGTCTACTTTCATTTCTTTGACTAGACCATCCACAGATGCTTGTGATTGGGCAGATATTTTTTCAACTTGTTCTTTGACTATCTTCTCCCCCTTGCTGATTTCTACTGATAGTTTGGCAATGGCTTCATCTCTAAATGTTCCAACTTCTTCAAAAACTTTCATAACATTTGCAGTAGCATCCTTGTCCAATAGAATCTGATTATGTGCAACTATTTCAGCTTGATTTTTGAGTTCACCTATACTGGTAATAGTATGGTCTATGGCTTTGACACCATACTGAAATAATCTTTTTAGCTCATCAGTGTTTGCTTGAATTTCAGCAAAGCCTCTACTCATCTCAGTTTCAAGAGTAGAGACCTTGTTATTCACTGATGCCAGAGAATCATCAAAGTATTTTCTCTGTTCACTAAGCATTTGCTCAATCTTACTTACAATATCTGAGGAGCTAGATGGAGCTGAGGCTGGAGCAGAGGCTGAGGGAACAGGAGCAGCCCAGGGGGGAATTTCAGCAATCAAAACTGTGCTTTCAGCTCTCTTGAAGGGTTCTACCACAACAGAATCTTCTGTATTGATGAATGAAGGAAGACAAAAGTCTAGTGTCCTCAGAGGAGCATCCACATGTTCTTGAGACATGTCCTCGTCATAATACAGTAGAGAATACACTGGCTGACCTTGATCTTCAGCATGAGACTTAGCAGAAGAGGTAGGGGTTTCCTTGGCAGGGGAGGGAAAGGGTTCCTTAGCAGGAGACTGATCTTCTAGAATGTGATCCTCAAGAGATAGCACAACTGAATCATCTTGAAACACTGGAGCATCTGATCTGAGTTCATTAATCAATCTGCCAATATCTTCAGCAGTAGAGAGGAGGTTTTCTTGAGCTTGAACCTCAGATAGAAGGACTCCTGGAAGAGGAGAAAGAGGAGGAGTAGGATCTCTGATCTGATCTTGCTGAGAGGGGGCTTCTGAAGCTTGGTGCTGAAGGCTAGATCAAGTAGACTCCCCCTCAACTATTGCACCCGAGGTGGTAATAATGTGATGTAGAGGAGGAGAGGGAATCCTGTCATCTGAGACAAGGGGCTCTCTGGGTGTATTTTCTGAGGTAACAGCTGCTTTTAAGGCTTGAGCAGTGTTTTGGAGCTTGATTTCATATCTTTGAATTGAGAGGATGGATACTTTCTTCATATGATGGAGAGGAGTGCCTTTAGATAAATAAAAAACTATAAGATTAATTTCATGGAGGAGGAGTGAGATATTCCTAGCATAGCTTGGGTGTTTCATATTTTCTCTGATTTTGTCCAGTATAATCATTCCAAACTGGAATTTCTTCTGGCAGACTATGGCTTGCATAATGTCAAAATGATTAAGGGAAATGTCTCTGATGGAATAGGTTTTGCATAGAAGAACTTTGGCAATTACATCCACAAGGAATTTTCCTACGGAATTAAAGTTTGCTCTTGTAAAATTAATGGCCTCTGGTTCGACTCCACAGAGTAAACAAGTTCTGTCGGAATCCTCAGGACTCAGGTCATCTTCTTCATCTACCACTGGAAAATGTAATAGAGTGGCTAAGGAGGTTTTGTCCAGACGGATTTTGATCCCACTTACCTTGGATTTTAGAACTGTACCATTGCGCTTGACTTTCAGATTTTTGTAGAATTCTTCAACTGCAGGGAGAATGAATTTGCACGGAGTCTGGAGGATGAAAGTGAGCCCGGCGGTGTCGAACAGGATCAATAGGTTGCGGAAATCATCGGAGATATCGGCTATTCCTTAAGGGGCAAGTTCTGAGACGATTCCGATCTTGGAGGACGGAGACATCTGCAATTCTGTAGAACGGGAAGACAGAGAAGACGGAGCTCTGCGGGTTTCAGAAGTTGAATCGTCGGTGGCTACTCAAGAGAATGAGTGTGGAATTGATTTCTGATTTTTCTATATATATATATAACCCTAATTAGGTTTAAGGAGGAGTGATTAAGACTAAATCATACCTGCGATGGAGCGGCAAAAACCTTGGTGGGAATAGAGAAAAATGAAATTTTCAAAGTACATGAATTTCCGTATACTCGAGTATATTTTGTCATACACGAGTATGTATTGGAACATACACGAGTGGGTCGAGGACAGACACGAGTAGATTACCAAGTACTCGAGTAGTTCCTGAAGTACTCGAGCATGTTTACCAAGTACTCGAGTATGTAAATTTTTACTCGAGTATATATATATATATATATATATTTGACTCGAGTATGTGACTCCACTTACTCGAGTATATCACTTTGAAAATCATTTTTCTTGGGAGAAATGTTACCTTCACCGATTTCTGCAACTCTTAGCCCTTGAGAGAATCCACAATCACTATTCCTCTTTGTTGAGCATCCCGAGTTCCGTTTTGAAAAACGAAAACTTGGTCTCCTCCAGCGGTTTGGTGAATATATCTACAACTTGCCTGTCTATTGAGACATATTGTAGATCTATGTCTCCATTCTCCACATGCTCCCGGATGAAGTGATATCGAAGCTCTATGTGCTTTGTCCGGCTGTGGGAGACTGGGTTGTTGGTGATCGCTATTGTGCTGGACGAGTCGCAAAATAGAGGAACGTTCTGGAACTTCATGTTGTAGTCTTCAAATTGATTCTTGATCTATAGAAGCTGTGCATAATAGCTGCCTGCAGAGATATATTCTGATTCAGCCGTTGAGATGGCTACATAGTTTTGCTTCTTACTGCTCTAGGAAATAAGTCTCCTTCCGAGGAATTAGCAAGTCCCAGAAGTGCTTTTCCTGTCGTCTTTGCTTCCTGCAAAAACTGCATCTGAAAATCCAATCAGTTCACTTTCATTACTTCTTGGGTACCATAAGCCAAGATTTGGTGTACCTTTGAGGTATCTCAAGATTCGCTTTGCAGCAATGTAGTGAGATTCCTTAGAGTTTACCTGGAATCTAGCGCAAACACATGTTGAAAACATTATATCTGGTCTACTGGCGGTAAGGTAGAGCAAGGACCCAATTATGCTTTTGTACTTGGTTTCATCAAAAGGTTTCCCTTTCTCATCCTTATCCAGAGACATAGCTAAGGCCATTGGAGTCCTCATAGAGGTTGCATTCTCTATTCCAAATTTCTTAAGTAGCTCTTTGGTGAACTTGGTCTGTGAGATGAAAATTCCATCCTCAGATTGTTTCACCTGAAGCCCTAAGAAATACTTCAGCTCTCCCATACTGCTCATTTCAAACTTCCCTTGCATAAGTTTAGAAAACTTCCTGCAGAGGTTGTTATCTGTAGAGCCAAAAATAATGTCATCTACATAGATTTGCACTAGAAAAATCTTGCCTTTTATTTCCCAAAGAAATAATGTCTTGTCTATTTTTCCTCTTGTAAACTTGTTCTCAAGAAAAAAGGTAGACAGCATCTCATACCAAGCTCGAGGAGCTTGTTTAAGACCATTTAAGTCTTTCTGCAGTAAATAAACATGATTACGAAAAGTTGAGTCAACGAAACCTGGTTGTTGCTCTACATACACTTCTTCCTTTATATCACCATTCAGGAAGGCGGACTTTACATCCATTTGATAGATAGTAAAGCCCTTGAGTGCAGCGTAGGCAAGGAATAACCTGATCACCTCCAGTCTTGCCACAGGAGCATATGTTTGATCGAAGTCGATTCCTTCTTCTTGACGATAGCCCTTGGCAACAAGTCTGGCTTTGTTCTTTATAATTGTTCCATCTTCGTCCATCTTATTCCTGTAGACCCATCTTGTCCCAATGACGTTCTTACTCTTGAGTCTAGGAACAACTGTACAAACTTTGCAGCGTTTGAACAGATTTAGCATTTCTTCCATGGCTAGAATCCAGGATGCATCGGAGTTGGCTTCCTCAAATTTCTTTGGTTCAACCTGAGAAAGAAAACTTAAATGTAAATTTCCATTAGTTGCACCTCGACGAGTTCTGACGCCATCCCGAGGATCTCCTATGATTTGGTACAAGGGATGATCCTTCAAGTGTCTGAACTCTAGAGTCCTTGCATATGAGATCTCTTCAGCCACTGGAGTTGCATCTTCAGCTGGGATGAGTTCTTCATCTTGATCATCTACCTCTCCAATAGGGGTTGTAAAGGTGATCTTGATGAACTTTTCATCTTTTTCTTCAGTAGGTTCATCCAAGCTGAGTTCCTTTATCCTTGTACCTGCATTTTCAATAAGCACACTAGAAGAGTTGCTTTGCAGCAGACTCATCTCATCAAATACAATGTGTATCGACTCTTCTACCACCAAAGTTTTTCTATCAAATACTGTATAGGCCTTACTATGGCTACTATAACCTACAAAATACCTTCAAAGCATTTCTCGCTGAACTTGGTAGTGTGATACTTGCCGTTGTTAAGCACGAAGAACTTGCAGCCAAAGATCTTAAAATATGAGATGGTTGGTTTCCTGCCTTTTAAAAGTTCGTAAGGAGTCTTATCATGGTTCTTGTTGATGAGTGCTCGATTTTGCATGTGACAAGCGGTGTTGACGGCTTCAGCCCAGAAGTACTCTAGAAGTGAGGCATCACTCAAAATTGTCTGGCACGCCTCTATGAGTGTTCTGTTCCTTCTCTTAGCTACTCCATTTTGCTGTGGAGTGCGAGGAGAGGAGAACTCATGAAAGATGTCTTGACTTTCACAGTATTCTGCCATGGCTCCATACTTGAATTCTGTTTCATTGTCACTTCTGATTTTGACTACGGAACAGTTGTATTCATTCTGGACTTGCCTGACAAAATTAGTGAAAGTGCTGAAGGTATCTGACTTATGTTTCAGAAAGAACACCCACGCAAAGCGCGAGTAATCATCCACAATAACCAATGTATATTCCTTACCTCCAAAACTTCTAACTTGCAGTGGACCAAATAAGTCCATATGGAGAAGCTGTAAGCTTCTATCAGAATCCTTTCCTATAATGCTTTTAAATGAACTCCTTGTTTGCTTGCCTTTGATACAGGCATGACAAGGGCAGTCTGTAACGCACTTGACATTAGGGGCATCACGTACTATGTTTTGAGAGAATAGTTTACTAATAGCTTTAAAGTTAATATGTGCTAGTCTCTTGTGTCATTGGTCAACAAGAGATGCACTACTTTTTGCTAAAAGAAATACTGGAGTAGAAGTGTCAATATAAATGAAATTTAAACAAAATATTTCTGCTTCGAGTGCCTGATAAAATAGTTTCCATGTGGTCAACCGATTTTATAAAACACTTGTCAACATGAAATTCAACCACGTATCATTTGTCGTATAGGTTGCTTATGCTGATGAGATTGTGTTGTAATCCCTCCACATAAGCTACATCCGAAAAGGATACGCTACCATTAGTAATCATACCGTAGCCTTTAGTTATTCCTCGATCTTAACCTATAAAGATTACCTTTGGTCCGTTTCAGACTGAGGTGAAATTCTGGAGTAGGCTCCTTGTCCCGGTCATATGCCGAGAAAATCCACTATCCAAGTACCAGATTGGCATTTTGGTGGCCTTTGGACATACCTGCAATTACAATCACTTAGCCTTAGGAACCCAAACATGTTTGGGTCCTTGGTCTCGAGTTAGAATACTCCCCTTACGAATATTAACCTTATGAGTGGTCATTCTAACGTTGCCAACTTGAGGGGTTGCAACATTTCTAGGATTGAACCAACAATCGATGGCAAAATGACCAATTTTCCCACAGCACCAACAGTCAAACCTGTTGTATCTTTGCCTTCCAAACTCCTGCTTGACCTTCCTGGGTGGAGGTCCAGCCGGGGTAGCATTATTGGAGGAAGAAGCTTCATGATGATGGCAGCTACATGAAGTCTTCTCCTTCATAGGCTTTTCCTCAACAGGTTTTACATTTGGTGTCTTCTTGATGTTATGACCATGAGCATATGGTCCATAGCTCTGAAGTAATCTCTTCATAAGATGCCTTGAAGACACTTTCGCCAAATTTACGATGGCGAGTCCAACCTTGGTACCCTTACTTGGGCATCTCCGGGATCGGCCTAGAGAGGTGTCCATAGGTGGACTCATAGTCGAATTCGTTCGTATGAAAGATAACTTTCTTGAACGATACTTGCTCCAAAGGAGCTTTCCCTTTTTCTTCAGCTAGAGCCTTCTTGGCAGCCCTATTCTTTCTCTTGGCCTTTTTTCTCCTAGAGGATTTACTAGGAGCGGCAACATGGCCTAGTCCAGCTCCTTTGGCCTTAGTTGAGAATTCAGCAATGAGTGGAAGAACTGTCTTAGGCTTAGAGAAACTTTTAACAAGCTTCTTCTCATCCTCGAGTTATTTTTCCAATTCTTTGATGATTTCATCTTTAAGGTCAAGGTTCTTGAGACCTTGATTATATTCTTCCATAGCAAAATTGAAGTTCTCTTGAAGAGAGTCAGTCTTAGCGACTTCTTCTCTCAAGCTTCTCTCAATAACCTGTAGAGATTTTATCTCTTTGGCTTGAGTTTTCACGACTCGGCGACATTTTTCGTAAGTCATGAGTAACTCCTTATATTGTCCCATGAGTTCAGATTCATCCTTAGAGGGATAGACCTCTTGCTCATTATCATCATCAGACACAGAAAGAGGAGTGTGAGATTTTACATCCTCAGTGAACTGGGGGACTTGTTCATCATCAGTTAGAGCCATTAGCCCAAAGTAGGCTTCTTCCTCTTCTGCACTTGACTCAGATGAGTCAGAGTCACTGAGGGTTTTGCCCTTCTTGGCTAGCAGGCTCTTTTCAGTCCTCTTTTTGGTGTATTACTTCTTCTCTTCTCTTTTTCCACCCTCCTTCTTATTGTGGGGGCGTAATCCGCAATGAACTGGCCTGGCTTATTACAGCAATAACAGACAAAGTCAGTCGAATGATGTTTGTTCGTTTTAGAACCATACCTGTCGCGACTGCTTGAGCCTTTTCTTGTACGATCGCCATCATTGTGTGATCCTCTATAGGAGGCATCCTTGCCTTTCCATTGTTTCTTTTTGTTCAGGAATTTCTTGAACTATCTTGAGAGTAGAGAGAACTCTCAATCAGATAGCTCTGAGCCAGAGAAGCTTGGCTCAGATGATTCTTCTTCATCAGCTACAGGGGCAGGAGAGCTAGCCTTTGTCTTCCTTGAGCTATCTGCCTTCAGAGCGACAGACTTCTCCTTGGAAGCAGACCTGGTCATCTCTTCTTCAGCTTTTCTTGAGTTGATTTGAAGCTCGTAAGACATAAGCTTTCCGAACAAATTCTGCGGGTCCGTCTCGGCTAACCTTCTGAACTCTCGAATGGCGCATACCTTATTATCCCATTCCTTGGTCAGGGATCTTAATAATTTGTCATTCAGTTCCCCGTTGGTGAAGACTCGGCCATTAACTCTTAGGCCGTTGACTATCTTGAAAAAGTTCTCAAAGGTATCAGCTATAGCTTCCTTGTGACCTTTCCTGAAGGCTTCATACTTCATATTTAGAAGGGATCTCCGATCATCCCTAACTTCTTCAGTGCCTTCCATAAGAGTCACCAGGGATTGCCACATCTCCTTGGCAGACTTGTAATTAATAAGATTTTGCAGCATCGAGTCATCGACTGCACTTGCTATAATATTTTTTGCTTTCTTGTCCAGAGAGACAAGTGCAATCTCATCGTTATCCAAATCCATCAACTTCTTTGGGATCTTTTTGGTTGGATCTATTGTGGATGCAGTCATAGGAACATACAGACCTTCCTCAACAATCATGAAGATCCGAGGATCCACAGCTTCCATGAAGAACTTAACTCTTTCCTTCTACATAGGAAAATTGTTCTTGGTGCAGATAGGGAGCTTAGCAAAATCCTTGGTCTTACTCATGCTTGATACTTCTCTCGAGACAACTTGGGAAGGATTAGATCAAGGTGTTAACCTTTTAACGATCAACCTCCCTCTGATACCAATTAAGTGAACTAAGTTGTCAACCTAAATCACCTAGAGGGGGGGTGAATAGGTGAGATGTGCGTCAAATGCGAAATAAAAAATTTAACACAGCACAGATAAGTAATCAAGCAATCACACAGACGACAAGAGATTTATAGTGGTTCCCCAATCTTGAGTACGTCCACTTTCCTCACCGATCTAGCAAATCACTAGACTCGGCTACTCCACTATCTCGGATTGCAAACCAATCCTACACCTCAGAAGCACGTTCCTACAAAACTCGATCAAAATAGATTTACACTCGAAAGATAAAACTTCCTACCACTCGGATATAAATCTCCTACAATAAAATTGTTTGAATAGAAAACACAAACAGAAAATAGCACAGATCTGGATCTTTGACTTTATCTTCTTCTTTGAGAATTTTCAGCTTGGACAGAAATAGTTGAGGAAGACTTGAAAGAGATCCACGGATCTGAAATCTTGAATCACCATGATCGTGAAAATAATTCAGAGATCGATGAAGCACGGAGAGATCGGATGATTCTTCTTGATTCTGGATCTCTAGAATATTTGATATCTATAGCAGCGGCTGATAGAAGACGATCCAGAGCTTCTTCCGAAAACAGTAATGGCGGTGACGGGAAAATAGGGTTTTCGGAATCTTTCTCTTTCTTAAAATAATATCTATAATAGCTTTTTTTTGTTAATTAGTCAAATTTGAAAGGACCTATTTATAGGCAATCTCCAACGGTCATAAATATAATTAAGGATGACATGTGGACCAATCAGAAAGGATTAATTCAAAATACACGAAATATCTGGACTTAGAGAAATTCAGGAATTTCGAACAGATATACTCGAGAGAGAGGGGACATACTCGAGTATAGGAGGTTACATACTCGAGTAGATAAGAGGGATATACTCGAGTATAAAGACTTAGAAAAAATTCTCAAATAAAACTTGAAGAGCTACTCGAGTATAAGAGTTGGAAATACTCGAGTATGGGAAGATAGACTACTCGAGTATCTTAGGAAAACTACTCGAGTAACTACAAACCTACTCGAGTATGAAAACCAATCTACTCGAGTACAGAGTCACTAACTCGAGTATATTAGGGAACTACTCGAGTATATGGACTTAGAAACTTTCTGAGATGAGAAGTCCAGATCTACTCGAGTACAAACAGAACACTTACTCGAGTATGTAATCCAATCTACTCGAGTACTAAGTCACTTACTCGAGTATATAGAAGATACTACTCGAGTATGTGGACTTATAAAATTTCTTCTGAGATAGTCTTCAATACTCCATAGTCCATCAGTCCAAATGCATGTATATAAAGTGTATCCCAAAAAGAGGCTATACATGAGCCAACACCTTGGTTACACAATGAGGAATTACATTGTATGGTCCTGTGTTTGGTGACCCATTATAGACTGACATTGGTCTACACTTGGCAATAAGATCCTGCATGCATACAACTCAAACACAATATCAAATACACCTTAATTCATCTTAGTTCAAGGTATGACTTCCTACAAATCTGAGGTTTTTTGGAGACAAATCCAAACAAATTGACTGCGCGGAGAAGCGAATTTACTTGAGGCATGGGGACATTGATGTCATTTTCCAAGGTATAAAATTCGCACCACATTTGTTTTTGTATTCGATTCAGGCCTTGAAAGATCACATGAGGAGGGATGAAGTCTACATGATATGTTTTGAACTGAAAGAGATGACACTAGATATGAAAGATGTGCGAGTGGTGCGAGATTTTCCATAGGTATTTCCTGAGAAATTTCCAGGATTACCCCCGCATAGAGGGGTGGATTTTCAAATTAAGCTAGTACCGGGTGCCAAGCCCATCTCCAGGACCCCTTATTTAATGGCCCGAAGGAACTCGCAGAGTTTAGTTACAAGAACTGGTGGAATAAGGATTTGTTCACTCCAGCTCATCACCTTGGGGAGCCCCTGTTCTGTTCGTTAAGAAGAAGGATGGAACCTTACGATTATGCATAGACTATCGGGAGCTCAATCGACTGACGGTGCGGAACACTTATTCGCTACCCCGGATCGACGAGTTGTTCGATCAATTGGTAGGAATGCATTGGTTTTCCAAGATGGACTTGCGCTCGGGGTATTTGATAATACTTTTTGTAGTCTTAAATATTATCGTATTTTTCTAATTTATAATGTACAAATCTTGTATTTTAAGATTTATTTTTATCTTTCTTATGTTAATTTTATTGCCCCTAACTTTTCCCTCTCTTTTTGCAGCTTTTCTGAAAATTGGTCAAAATTGACCTGACACGCCCCCCTATCACGCCCTCCCCGGGCGTGACCAAGGGCATGTCACTTTTTCCAGAGGATTCCAGAAGCCAAAGGAAAATACCAAAAAAAAGGCTGTCACGCCTCCCTGACACGCCCTCCCCGGGCGTGTCCCCGGGAATGACATGGGGCGTGTCACCCTCTGCCCGAAGCCTGCTGCCCATTAAATGCAATTTTGACTCAGCACGCCAATATTACTGTCATGCCCCCAGTCACGGGCGTGACATAGGGAATGACCCCTCCTTTTCTGATGACTGGCGAATTTCCGACCAATGATTTCGACATAATGTCCGTGTCACGCCCCCCCTACACGGGCGTGACCCAGGGCGTGTCCACCGACATACAGAAACAATCATCCTTCCCGCAAGAATCCAGAGCCCGAGGTCAACCCCGTACCTATCATGGCCCCTAACACGCCCTCCCCGGGTGTGTCAAACGGCGTGACCAACCCGTGAACTTTTTCTATAAATTCAAACCCCTCCCCTTCCATTTCTTCAAGCTTTTCTTGAGAGGGGGAGGTGCTGCTCCTTTGTTTCATGGTCTTTTTCATGTTTTCCCTCTCTTCCTCTTTCTCTTTTTGTAATCTTTTTTTAACCCTAGCTTAATGCTTTTGTTGTATTAGTTTTTAGTGTAGTTTATGCACTTGTTCTAGTTGATAAATATAGGGCTAGATTAGGATTTTCATTTCATGCACTTGTAATTTTTCATTTCTAAGTTGTAGCCCTCTTTCATTATTAATGAAAGTGTTTTTTCTCTCCTTTATTACTTGTGTTCTTACTATGCTTTACTACTCATCCCCCATCCTCCACCCCATTATGATTAACTAATCCTCCTTATACTCGATCTTGATGATCCGAGGTTTGAGTGATTAAGTTATGATGCTTTAATTCTACCTTTTTCTTTTTAGGGTTTTAGACCTTGAATTACTCTTGAATTATTTTGGGTTGGAGATATATCATCGATATATATTCTCCACCTTTGCTTTCATTCTTGGCTAGCCGAGAGGCCGATAGTTTGAAGTGAATGCTTAAGAGTAAAGGGAGCTATACGCACCCCTCGAGAGAGGCAGACATCCAAATCTCCCGGATTGGAGTAAAATCCAATAGTGGGGTTCACCGTATAAAGCGAGCTTTAGGCCTTGGATTTAGACGAAAGTCGGTCGGACCTTCCTAAACTCAGTTGGGCACGACTTCGAGAGAAGCGTGTTTAAGCTTTAGGAACCTCCACGGTCAAGGAACTTTAACCTCTAAAGCTTAGGTTTTTCTTATCGAATTTTCTTAGTCGTCTTTAGCCGAGGTGATTTATGATCGAGTGCATTTCCATTTCATAGTTTCAGCCCTTCATTGTAATCGCTTACTTTATGCTCTTTAATTAACCGCAGTAGTTCTCTTTCTAGCATAGTTTTATTTCCTTTACTGAAATTAGTTTTTCAAACTCTAGTTTTCCGTCGATAAAATAATAGCCTTCGTGTGAGTAAGTTTACTAAATAGTTCCCGGATTTCAATACGACACATGTGTCCCCTAGCTACAGTTTGATAGGTATACTTGCCTCATTGGATTGCTAGTTCGGTTTCTTTTATTTTCTTCAAAGCTTAGCAACCACCCAGTTTTTGGCGCCGCTGCCGGGGATCAACTTCCGTTGATAAATCGAAAACACGAACCTATTAATTTTATCTCTTCTCTTTTTCACCCTCCTTCAAAAATTTTTTAAAAAAAACAAAAAATTTTATTACCACTCTTCATAGTAACCAACTTCACAATTTTTCTACTCCACCTAATTCTCTTGAAAAGGGAAAAGGGATTTAAGCGCCACTATCTTGTCTATCACCTTGCGAACCCTTCACCGGGTAATCCATGGAAAGTTCGAGAGTTAAATTATTAAAAAAAATTATTTCAAAAAAAAATCTCTAATCTTCTTTTTCTAGTTTATTTCTTTTTTTGTCTTCCCTTCTTTTAGTGCATGACCCGAGGGAATTCGTCAGCTATTTTGGACTTGGACTACGAAATTGAGCGTACTCTTCGGAGAAGATCGCGATTTAAAGGCCCTACTTCCCAAATACTGGTTGAGGATTCCGAGTCATCTTCTACTTTAACAATGGCAGAGCCCCCAGTAGAGGAAGTCGTGCAAAGACCTATGTCTTATTATGCACGACCAAATTTAGAGGGAACAGAATAAAGTAAAGTTTTCCCTGTGATAGATAATAATAACTTCGAATTAAAGCCTAGCATAATTCAAATGGTGCAATAGTATGTGCAATTTTACGGACTTCAAGATGAAGATCTGAACGCACATATAACAAGCTTTCTTGAAATTTGTGACACCTTCAAGATAAATGGTGTCACAAATGATGCAATCAGGCTAAGAATCTTTCGCTTCTCTTTAAGAACTAAAGCTAAGCAGTGGCTGAACACTCTACCTAAAAATAGCATAACCACCTGGAATAAATTAACTGAAAAAATTTTGGCGAAGTATTTTCCGCCAGCTAAAACTGCAAAACTTAGGAACGACATCTCTGCCTTTGGAAAAATAGACTCTGAAACCTTATATGAAACTTGGGAAAGATTTAAAGAATTATTAATACGATTCCCACATCACGCACTGCCTGTATGGTTACAAGTGCAGACGTTCTATAACGGGCTAAATCAAAGCATAAAGCAAATGATAGACACAGCGTTTGGCGGTACTTTAAATCATAAGACCCCGAAAGCAGCTCTTGAGCTTTTTGAAAACATGGCCATGAACACTTATTAGTGGAATGTGCCTAGGTCCCGCCCGAACAAGCCTGCAGGTATCTTTGAAGTGGACAACATCTCCTAGCTCGCTCTACAAGTTGAAATATTAAGCCAAAAGATAACGGAGATGATTGTTGCCTCCGCCCCTCAGGTATTGGAATCTGCAACCCCTGCCCCAGAACAATTAGATTTTGTTAACAATATGCCTAGAAATGCTTTTAATAATTTTTCTGCTGCAAATTTTCATCCTCCTGGTTTTAATTTTCCGAATAGTTATAATCCTGCCTTAAGAAATCATCCGAATTCTTTGTGGAGTAATCCATCGAATGCTATGCGCCCGCCACCACAAAATGATTTTTCTGTACCAGCACCACCACCTCTTCAAAATTATCCAAAACCTCCAAGCTTGGAGGAGTTACTTTCCAAATATATCTCCACAAATGACGCTACGATAAGAACCTTAACTGGAAGCATTAAAAGTCTTGAAAATAAAGTAGGACAGCTCGCTAAAATTATTTCTGAGCGACCCGCAGGGTCTCTTCCTTCCAATACTGAGCCCAACCTAAGAGAACAAGCGAAAACTATAACTCTAGGGAGTGGGAAACAAGTTCCCGGTATGGTAAGTGAAGAGCCCGAGGAAAGATCTGCCCCCGCTTTTAAAAATCAAAGCTCCGCCCCCGCTTTAAAAAAATCAAAGCTCCGCTCCCGTTTTAAAAATTTCACCCTCTACTGAAGAAGTTATCACCCCTCTCTCATCATTAGAAAAAGATCTCACTCCACCGCCCATCTTTATAAATTATCCGACCCCGCCTTACCCTTCCGAACTTAATAAACAACGTCAGGACGATCAGTACTCTCATTTCTTAGAAATGTTCAAGCAAATCCACATAAATCTGCCTTTCCATGAAGCGATTTCACAGATGCCAAAGTACGCCAAGTATCTGAAGGACCTCCTGACCAATAAGAAAAAGTTAGAGAACCTTTCCCATGTAACGTTAAACGACAAGTGCTCTGCTTTTTTGACAAACGGTTTGCCGAAGAAAATCAATGACCCGGGTAGTTATTCTATTCTATGTGTCTTCAGTGATCTTTTTGTCAAGCACGCATTAGCCGACTTAGGTGCGAGTATTAACCTAATGCCCCTCTCGTTGTTTAAAAAGTAAGGAATTGGTTGCCTCAACCCCATACGCATGAGTATCCAGCTCGCTGACAGATCCGTTAACTACCCGTTAGGAATAGTGGAGGATGTTCTAGTAAAAGTCGACAAGTTCATCTTCTCGGTGGACTTTGTCCTTTTGGACATCGAAGAAGATGTCGAGGTTCCCCTGATCCTTGGCCGACCCTTCCTTTCCACCTCCTGAGCCATCATTGACATATGCAATGGTAAGCTCTTCCTTTGAGTAGGCGATGACGAAGTCACTTTCTCTATCACCCCTTCGATGAAGAACACCTTAGCAAATGATGACTCTTATTTCTTCGTAGATGCCTTAAGTGATGAATCCTCCTATTGCCTCTCAAAATTTGAAAAGGAATTTTCTGCTTTTTGTTCCTCCTCTTCTCTTCCAGCTTAATCGCTGCAAGAAAGTGTAGAATCCTCTTATCTTCTATCTGATTTTGAAAAAGAATTTTCTGATTTTTGTTCCTCTTCTACTTTTCCAACAGAATCGCTGCAAGAAGCCGCCTTGGCCACCAGCTCCACCCCTTTTAATTTTCCATATAAAAAAGTCTACAAAGATATAGTATTTGAAAAAGAAAGAATTTTTCAAACCTCTTATGAAGAACCCCCTACCCTAGAACTTAAAGAACTTCCTTAACATCTCAAGTATGCCTTTTTAGAAAAGAACTCCAAGCTGCCAGTTATAGTTTCGGCCTACCTCACAGATGTTCAAAATGAAAAACTTCTTTTAGTTTTACGTAAACATCGCCGAGCTATTGCTTGGCAGATATCTGATATCAAGGGCATAAGCCCATCTTTCTACACTCATAAAATTTTAATGGATGATAATTCGCATAACTCCATTCAAACTCAGCGACGTATAAACCCGAGCATAAAAGAAGTAGTTAAGGGTGAGGTTATGAAATTATTAGACGCAGGAATTATCTACCCTATATCAGATTGTAAGTGGGTTAGCCCTGTTCAGGTAGTACCAAAGAAGGGAGGGATAACGGTAGTTAGTAATGAAAATAACAAATTAATCCCAACACGGACGGTGCCGGGTTGGCGTATGTGTATAGATTATAGGAAGCTGAATGATGCCACCTGCAAGGACCACTTTTATTTGTCGTTTATTGACCAGATTTTAGAACGATTATCTGGCCATAGCTTTTATTGTTTTCTCGATGGCCTCTCAGGGTATTTTAAAATCCCCATCTCTCCCGAGGACCAGGAGAAAACTATGTTTACTTGTCCCTTCGGTACCTTCGCCTACCGAAGAATGCCGTTTGGATTGTGTAATGCGCCAGCTACATTCAAGCGATGTATGCTTGCTATCTTTGGCAAGTACATAGAAAGCATTATGGAGGTATTTATGGACGATTTCTCCGTGTTCGGCGATTCCTTTGATAGATGATTAGAAAACCTCGAAAAATTCTTAGAACGATGCGAAGAGACTAACCTTGCCCTAAATTGGAAAAAATGCCATTTTATGGTGAGGGAAGGGTTAGTTTTGGGTCATAAAATTTATGCGAGAGGTATTGAGGTAGATATTGCGAAGATAGAAGTTATCGAGAAGCTGCCGTCGCCTACGACTATAAAAGCTATAAGAAGTTTCTTAGGTCACGCTGATTTCTACCGCCTCTTCATAAAAGACTTCTCCAAGATCACCAAGCCCCTTACCCATCTTCTAGAAAAAGACGCCCCATTCATTTTTGATGACCCTTGTCTTTCTGCCTTCGAATTGATTAATGAAAAGTTAATTAACACACCGATTATGATAGCTCCGGTGTGGGATCTTCCTTTCGAGATAATGTGCGATGCGAATAGTTTCGTGGTGGGAGCTGTATTAGGTCAACGCATATTTAAAAATTTCCACCCCATCTATTACGCTAGTAAAATGCTCATATCTGCACAGGAAAATTACACCACGACCAAGAAGGAGCTCCTCGCTGTAGTATTCACATTTGATAAATTTCGTCCTTCTATTACACTTTCGAAAATTATTGTTTTTACGGACCACTTGCCCCTCAAATATCTTCTTGCCAAAACGAATGCCAAGTTGCGCTTGATTCACTGGGTCTTACTCCTCCAGGAGTTTTACTTAGAGATCCGTGATAAGTGAGGAGCCGAGAACTTAGCCGCCGACCATCTCTCCAGATTAGGCAATCCCTTTATAGAAAAATTAAATGAAAAATCTTTTAATGATTATTTTCCTGATGAGAAGCTGCTTTCAATTAACACATCTACTTCTCCTTGGTTCGCACACATTGCCAACTATTTAGTGGCCTGGGTGCTCCCAAAAGAGTTCTCCTCTCAGCAAAAGAAGAAATTCTTTTCTGAACTGAAGAACTATTTTTGGGAAGACCCGCATCTTTTAAAAGTCTGTGCGGATCAAGTGATAAGTAGATGTGTTTCTTATGAAGGAGTTGATATTTTAAAACATTTACATGAAGGTCCGACAGGTGGGCACTATCAAGCTGCTCGCACCGCTAAGAAGGTTCTTTGTGCGGGTTTTTACTGGCCAAGCCTTTTTAAAGACGCGCAAGCCTTTGTGAGTAGGTGTGATAGTTGCCAACAGTCGGGCAACATGTCCAATAAAAATGAAATGCCGCAAAATTATTTCCTTGAGTGCGAAATTTTCGACCTCTAGGGAATCGATTTTGTTGGCCCCCTTCCTTCTAGCTTCGGAAACAAGTATATTTTAGTTGTCGTTGATTATGTTTCACGATGAGATGAAGCCCAAGCTCTTCCTACGAATGACTCCCGAGTTGTAGTCACCTTTTTGAAAAAATTATTTTCAAGATTCGGTACGCCGCGCGCCATCGTTAGCGATAGGGGTTCCCATTTCTGTAACGCACAATTTTCAAAAATCCTTACCAAATACGGTGTTACACATAAGCTTTCAACTGCCTACCACCCCCAAACTAACAGACAAGTAAAAGTAGTAAATAGAGAAATAAAAAGAATATTATGAAAGACTGTTTCAACTTCTAGGAAAGATTGGTCAGCCAAATTAGACGATGCTTTATGGGCCTACCAAATAGCATACAAAACCGCCCTCTGATGTACGCCGTATCGGCTGGTCTATGAAAAATCGTGCCATCTACCCGTAGAATTAGAACACTGCGCTTTTGGGCCTTAAGATTTTTAAACTTCGATCCCCACTCTGTCGGTGACCTTAGAATATTTCAACTTAATGAACTCGACGAGTGGCGCTCTTACGCTTACGAAAATAATAAACTTTATAAAGAGCGGACGAAGCGTTTACACGATAGACACTTAAGGAACCCTAAAACCTTTAAGCCGGGCGACCAGGTTCTTCTTTATAATTCTCAATTACGTTTATTTCCGGGAAAATTAAAATTTTGTTGGTCTGGGCCCTTTTCTGTTTTAGAAGTTTTCCTGTATGGAACTGTTTTAATTTCTCACCCTGATAAGGGTAATTTCAAAGTGAATGGTCAGCGTCTTAAACTTTATTTCTCTGGTGATGATGATGTCAGTCCAAATATTTTTAAGTATCTGCTGCACGAACTCTAACTTCGAACTTTTATTTTTTTGTTAAAACTATTTTATTTTTGGACAGTAATATTTTTAGACAATATTATTTTTGGTACGCCGAGCTCAATGACGCTTTAAACAAAGGGCGCTCTTGGGAGGCAATCCAAGTTATCTTTTTTGTTTTCTTTATTTTACATTTTAGCCCCGGACAGCTCTGACAAGCTGAAACTTCTGCGATCGCCTGCTCCAGCGTTGCTGAATCCATTACGAAGTCCAAAGAAGACATTTGGGGGAGCGGCATCACTCAGCTTTCGCAACGAATAAATCCAGGGAAGTACCTATTTTTCAATTCTGTAATTTCATTTTCTCTCCTTCTCCAATCCCCATCTTTTGCCATTGAGGACAATGTCCATCTTAAGCTTGGGGGAGGACTTCCTCCTTTTTGCTTAGTGTAAATATTTTTGATTTTTGTGTATATTTTTTGAAGAAAAAAAACCAAAAAAATGAATATCTTAAAATTCCAAAAAAAATAGATATTTCACAATTTTAAAAAAAAAATATATACTTTTTGTTTCTGCTTTAATAGTTTAGACATTTTTGTATCTCAATAGTACCTCTAGTTTTTGTTTTATTTTACTCAAAATTTCCTATAAACAACCTAGTTAATTATAATATTTCTAATCGTCCTTTTTAATTATGTTTCACAAGTAAAATGTTGGTCATGTTGTGCTTCTAATTCACGGTAGCATGTTAAGGTAAAATATTTTTCTAAAACTTCCATTTCTATTATGGTTTTTCGTTCTTTATTTCCTTTACTTTCTCAAAAATTCATCATCCACTCATTTCCTTTTCGTTTTTGGATAATTTTTTCTAAGATCAACCTTTGAATAGCATAGTAGATATGAACAATCCAAGACACCTATTATTTCCATTTTCAAGACAATTTCATCAATCTTCTTTTATTATTTAGGACTCGCTTTTTGAAATTTTTCTAAATTTAAAAGCGTGAATATGATTTAGGCCGTTTTTGTTTTCGTTTGAGCTTTCCTGCCAACCTAAAAACTTTTACCACTAGTTAGCCGCTTTTGAGACTTTTTTCCGATTTCATTTGATAGCTTCTCTTTTCATATCATTTTCACCAAAGCCAAAATTTCCAACCTATCTAATCACAATAGCCTTTTTGAGTTCATAAAATATTTTCATGATTTTGATAGGTTATTTTGTGATATTCTTGGGAGAAAGGTTTTTGAAAAAGTATGCTCAAAAGATATGTTTATTTTTGTTTGGCCAATTAAAAATGAAAATAAAAATATTTATGGCCTTTATTTTGAAAAAAGAAAAAAATGGAGAAAAGAAGAAAAAGAAAGAAAAAATATATATTTTTATTTTAAATGAATTTTTTTTAAACTCTTTGTTTGGGTTTAGTGTGATTTTAAGCCTTCACGTTTATCTTTGAATTCCACTCCTAATCATATTCCTAAACCAAACGTTTCTGTCCTATTTAAGACCTTTTGATTAACATCTTTTGAATTTTATTTAATAACTAAGAAAAGAAGAAAAGTAACTCAGTTTTAGTTTTGGATTTATACTTAGATTTTTGTTAATTGAATTGATATAATTATAATGTGATGCTTGGATCTAGCAACAACTCAACGCGTTTTTTTTATTTTCATTGCTTTGCTTAAATCTATTTTAAGAATTTCGTCAAAATTTTGGATGATTTATTTTCGTTAAGTAAAGTTTATAAAAGTTATACATACCTAAATAATTATTTTAGATTTATGTTTTACCTTTTCCCTACTTAGAATTTCGCATTGTACTTGTGTGGGCATAATTAGAACTTTTTTATTAGTCCTTTTTATGATTATCAAGTTTTTATATTTTTACTTGGGGACAAGCAAAGCTTAAGCTTGGGGGAATTTGATAATACGTTTTGTAGTCTTAACTATTATCGTATTTTTCTAGTTTACAATATACAAATCTTGTATTTTAAGCTTTATTTTTATCTTTCTTATGTTAATTTTGTTGCCCCTAACTTTTCCATCTCTTTTTGCAGCTTTTCTAAAAATTAGTCAAAATTGACCTGACACGCCCCCTGTCATGCCCTCCCAAGGCGTGACCTAGAGCATGTCACCTTTTCTAGAGGATTCCAGAAGCCAGAGGAAAATTACAGGAAAAACGGCTGTCACTCCCCCCTGACACGCCCTCCCCGTGTATGTCCCCGTGCATAACACGGGGTGTGTCGCCCTCTGCCCGAAGCCTACCGCCCATTAAATGCAATTTCGACTCAGCACGCCAACAATACCGTCACGCCCCCAGTCACGGGCGTGACATAGGGCGTGACCCCTCCTTTTCCGATGACTGACGAATTTCTGACCAATGATTTCGACGCGACGTGCGTGTCATGCCCCCCCCCTATACGGGCGTGACCTAGGGCGTGTCCACCGACGTACAGAAGCAATCATCCTTCCCGCAATAATCCAGAGCGCGAGGTCAACCCTGTACCTGTCATGCCCCCTAATACGCCCTCCCCGGGCATGTCGAACGGCGTGACCAACCCGTGAACTTTTCCTATAAATTCAAAACCCCCTTCCATTTCTTCAAGCTTCTCTTGAGAGGGGGAGGTGCTGCCCCTTTGTTTCTTGGTCTTTTTCTATTTTTTTCCCTCTCTCTCTCTCTTTCTCTTTTTGTAATCTTTTTTTAACCTTAGCTTAATGCTTTTGTTGTATTAGTTTTTAGTGTAGTTTATGCACTTGTTGTAGTTGATAAATGTAGGGCTAGATTAGTATTTTCATTTCATGCACTTGTAATTTTTCATTTCTAAGTTGTAGCCCTCTTTCATTATTAATAAAAGTGTTGTTTTCTCTCCTTTATTACTTGTGTTCTTACTATACTTTACTACTCATCCCCCTCCTCCACCCCATTATGATTAACTAATCCTCCTTGTACTTGATCTTGATGATCCGAGGTTCGAGTGATTAAGTTATGATGCTTTAATTCTACCTTTTTCTTTTTAGGGTTTTAGACCTTGAATTACTCATGAATTATTTTGGGTTGGAGATATATCATCGATATATATTCTCCACCTTTGCTTTCATTCTTGGCTAGCCGAGAGGCTGATAGTTTGAAGTGAGCACTCAAGAGTAAAGGGAGTTGTACGCACCCCTCGAGAGTGGCAGACGTCCAAATATCCCGGATTGGAGTAAAATCCAATAGTGGGGTTCACCACGTAAAGCGAGATTTAGGCCTCTGATTTAGATGAGAGTCGGTCAGACCTTCCTAAACTCAGTTAGGCATGATTTTGAGAGAAGCGTGTTTAAGCTTTAGGAACCTCCACGGTCAAGGACCATTACCTTATTAAGCTTAGGTTTTTCTTATCGCATTTTCTTAGTCGTCTTTAGCTGAGGTGATTCTTGATCGAGTGCATTACTATTTCATAGTTTCATCCCTTCATTGTAATCACTTACTTTATGCTCTTTAATTAACTACAGTAGTTCTCTTTCTAGCATAGTTTTATTTCTTTTATTGCAATTAGTTTATTAAACCCTAGTTTTTCTGTCGATAAAATAATAGCCTTCGTGTGAGTAAGTTTACTCAACATTTCCCGGATTTCAATACGACACTTGTGTCCCCTAGCTACAGTTCGATAGGTATACTTGCCTCATTGGAATGCTAGTTCGATTGCTTTTTTTTTCTTCAAAGCTTAGCAACCACCAGTATTATCAGTTGAGGATAAAAGAAGAGGACATTCAGAAAATAACTTTTAGCCCAAGGTACGACTTGTACGAGTTCACTGTGATGCCGTTTGGGTTCACAAATTCCCCTTCAGCTTTCATAAGTTTGATGAAAAAATTGTTTGAAACTTATCTAGACATCTTTATCATCGTCTTCATCGATGACATTTTGGTTTACTCAAAGACAGAGGAAGAGCATGTCGAACATCTAACATTCGTACTGAAGAAGCTAAAAGAGCACGCCTTGTTTGCCAAGTTCTGCAAGTGCAAATTCTAGATCCATGAAGTTGCCTTCTTGGGCCATGTGATTAGTGGGGCTGGACTAGCTGTGGATCCGGCCAAAGGGCGTGCCGTGAAGGAATGGTCACCCTTGAAGTCAGCGGCCGATGTGCGTAGTTTCCTTGGACTTGTCGGGTATTATTGCAAGTTTGTGAAAGGATTCTCAAAGATTGCCCTTCCTCTTACTACTCTAACAAAGTAAGGTGTGCCATATGAGTGGATATCCCAGTGTGAATCTGCATTCCAAGAACTGAAGGACAGACTTACTACCGCACCCATCCTAGCCCTCCCATCCGGAAAGAAAGGATTTTTAGTCTATACTGACGCGTCGTATCAAGGGATGGGAGCAGTGTTGATGCAGCATGGGCATGCAATTGCTTATGCTTCAAGACAGCTGAAGAAGCATGAAGTCAACTATCCAGTACATGATTTAGAATTGGGAGCAGTGGTGTCCGCCTTGAAGGTTTGGAGGCACTATCTGCATGGCGTCCACTGCGAAATCTTTTCTGACCACGAGAATTTAAAGTACGTTCATACTCAGGAGGAATTGAATTTGAGACAGCGGCGGTGGTTAGAGTTTTTAAGTGATTATGAATTTACCTTGAACTACTACCCCGAAAAAGCAAATTTCGTAGCCGATGCTTTGAGCAGAAAGGTACCAGAACCGAGCCTTGAGTCCCGATTGATGTGTTTGAAATTAGCTCGAATGCTTGAAGAGATGGAGATTACCCTGGTATATAAAGACAATTCGAAAGGGTATACGGAGTACTTGACTGCAATGAGCATAGTCTGTTATATTCGGGACCGAATCCGAGCCAAGCAAGGAATGGATGCTGTTCTGACCCCGGTGATCAAGTCAATTGAAGATGGGACTACTAATGAGTTTTCCCTAAAAGACAGCCTCGTTCATCTCCGTGGACGGCTTTACATTCCCAAAGGCGGTAAAATTATGGAAGATATCTTGAGAGATGTACATTTCTCTAAGTATTCAGTGCATCCTAGAATTGTCAAGATGTGTGCCTACTTTCAGAAGACCATGTGTTGTCCGGGAATGAAGAGGGACGTCAGATATTTTGTTACCCACTGCGAGGCCTGTCAAAGGGTGAAGGCAGAATGCAAGAGCCCTGGTGGATTATTACAGTCATTGCCCATCCCTTAGTGGAAGTTTGAGGATATCTCCATATACTTTGTCCACGGATTGCCTCGCTCACGCTCAGGGAATGATTCAGATTGGGTAATCGTTGACCGCCTGACAAAGGTAGCCAGGTTTATTCCTATGAAGAAAGAAGCTTATGTGGATGTTTTGGTACGTCTTTTTGTTGAGCAGTTTGTACGGTACCATGGCGTGCTAAAGACAATTATTTCTGACCAGGATGATCGGTTTACCTCTAAATAATGGAAGGCAGTACATGCGTATTTGGGCTTGCGCCTTACTTTTAGTATAATGTTTCATCCTCAGACGAACGGGCAGTCTGAGAGGACCATCAGAACTTTGGAAGATCTATTGAGACTGTGTGTGTTGGATAGAGGAGAGCCATGGAAAAGGCTCTTACCCCTGGTGGAATTTTCATATAACAACAGTCACCAGGCCAGTATCGGGATGACACCCCCATGAAGCCCTTTATGGAAGGAGTTGTAGAACACCCTTGTCATGGGTGCAAGATGAAGACTCGAGGGTTTTAGCAAATGAGTACATTGATGATACTGATGATGTTATTAGACTAATATGGGACTACATGCTTGAGGCTCAAAGTTGGCAGGATAAATATTATAATGCAAAGCACCGGATGGTAGAATTTCAAGTGGGTGACAAAGTGTTCCTAAAGATCCAACAGATGCATGGAGTGTCACGGGTATGTGGTGTGAAGAAGCTCAGCCCAAGGTACGTTGAGCCTTACACTATATTGGAAAGGATTGGCCCTTTGGCCTATCGGTTAGAGTTACCGCCAGAGCTGGAGAATCTTCACGTCGTATTCTATGTGTCGTCACTCCGGAAGGCACTATTGCAGCCCAATCAACATATCCCCATCACTGATGGAGCAGTAACAACCGATAGATCTGTACGACTAGAGCCGGTGCGGATAGTGGACACTGAGACAAGGAATTTGCGACGCAAGAGTGTTCCATTGGTAAAGGTGCTGTGGTCAAATCATGGGAAAGAGGAATTTACTTGGGAGCTAGTGGACTTGATGCTGAAGTAGTACCCGGAGTTGTTTCCTTTTGGTAATTTTTTTAAAAAAGCATATTTTATTTTATTTCATGCCTTTCTTCCCCCATAGCCTTAGCCTGATTTCGGGGACAAAATCTTTTATTTAGTTTATAGGATCTGTAACGTCCTGATTCGCGCTAGGCCCCTTGTGCGCACTTTTAAGTCAGGAGAGCTGATAGTTTTACTTTCAAGATTACCTAGACACCTAGAGGGGGGGTGAATAGGTTCTTATTTTCTTTTCAAACTTAAGGCAGAATGATTAAGTAATTAAAGACTATTTTCTATGAGTTCTGCAGCTACTTTAGCAATCACAATCACACAATCTAGAACTACTCATCACAGATTACAATAAGTATTTATAGTGGTTCCCCAAGATCTGGGTACATCCACTTTCCCCCTTCGCCTATCTAGCAGTATGCTAGATTCAGCCAAACTCCTTTCTTTATCTCAGATCCTCAGATCCTACAGCTCAGAATCCAAAATGGATTCCTACAACTCAGAGTGATACCACACTCCTACAGCTCAGGCAATTCAGCCCTACCTCAGTCTTTATTCAAGACCTATAACTCAGAGATTATCTCTCCTACACTCAGCCTTTATAAATTAGGCTTACAACTCAGATCTATTAAAAGATCCTACAAGATTTGAGTAAAATATATTTTCTATCTTACTCCTGGTGAGAGAGATGGAACAAGACAGTGTTCTTGATCAGCTTCTTGATAAGCTAAATGGATAAATCAACTGGAACTTAGCTTTCTTCAAAGCTTCTTGAATCTGAAATTTGTTGAGTTGATCTTCTTTGAAATAAACTGATCAGCAGCCTTCTCCTTAGATTTCAGAATTTGAATCTGAATCTTCTTGACAGATAAGTTCAGAATCTGTTTCCTTTGAAATCTGAGACAGCTTTCTTCTTGCCTTCTTTTGACTGGATCTCTCTCTATCCAAGTCCCTTGAAGATACTTCAGAATTCTTGACTGAATTCTACTTAGACAGATTCTGATAGTTCAATCAGAATATCTTCTTAGATCTGCAAAGATCTTCTTCTTATTGTTACTTGTTATTCAGTGTCAGTTTTCAGTTTTTTTTATTTCAAACACTATCCGTCTATTTTATAGCCTTTATTCCTGGTAACCAGCTGGTCCGGTTCCTAACAAACTTCTGTCTGTGTCAATCACGTCAGTTAACCTGTAGAGACCCACAGCTGTCAATTCTTCAAACTGCCAAGGAGTCTTTGTTTCTAGCAGAAAGTGTCGAGACAAACTGTCAATATATGTCGAGACAATTGTTAAAATGTGTCGACACAATTTGATTGAGTGTCGACACAATCCTTTGTGATGTCGACACATATGTCTTGATGTCGACACAGCTTCTTGACACAACTTTTTGAGAATGTGTCGACACAGATAGTTGTATGTCGGCACAATTACTTCAGCCACAGACTTATTGTTGATTCTGTTATGTGCCGACACAAGTCTTTAAGTGTCGACTTAGCTGTTGTTGACTTCTGCCTCTGTGTGTCAACACAGCCTCCTGGTGTCGACACAGTTGATGTCGACTATAATCTTGTGTGTATGTCGACACTGCCTCCCGGTGTCGACACAGTTGATGTCGACTATAATCTTGTGTGTGTCGACTCTGCCTCCCGGTGTCGACATATTTGATGTCGACTCATTATCTCTGTGTCGACACAGCCTCCTTCAAGTGTCGACACAATCTTCCTGAAGTGTCGACACATCTCATTCTGGTGTCGACACATGGACTTTAGAAATTTTTCATACTTTTAACCTGCACATATTCAACTTAAACAACATCAAATACACCTTGATGTATATCATTATGCTAAGTTAGGCTTCTTCAAATCAGGTACACATTTTCCAATGTACCCAACAATCTCCCCCTATTTGGAGAACTCATAACCCATATTAGCTAATGATATACACCACTTATTATAAAAAAAAATGATGATGTATGTAAGCTTAATATTACAGAAAATATTAACAATCAAAACATTTGCATAGATTCATCACAGAGATAAAAAGATATACACAAAAATTAACTAAAGAGCAAGATTTTGTGTATTATGTCAAACTGATTGTTTACAAAATGTTTAATACTGAATGTTTCACATTACACATTTTTAAACTAAAACTAAGACATCTTAGACTAAGACTGATCAGGCTCCTTTATAACAATCCCTCTTCCTGGTTATACTTGAGCCTGCACAGAAGGTTCAGTTTCTTCCATGGGTTTTTGCCTTTAAGATCAGCCTTTTCCTGAGCCTCAGTCTTCAGTCTTTGTCTCTCAAAATAGTGATACGGCTTGGGAAAGTATTTGCTATGCTCCATAGCATCAGAAGGTAGCTTTCCCATCTTAGCTTTCCTTCTATACTGAACCATAGCCTCCTGTCTGGCTTGATGCTTCTGCCATTCTTATTCATTGTACCACTTGCCCCTTTCTTGAACTTGATCTTTTACAGCTTTCCAGGCAGTTAGTATGATGTTTCTAGAGGTAGGGCTCCACTATTCAAAATCAGGTTTAGTTCAGCTTGCTCCCTAAATCTCTTCTTTGACAGTTGAGCCTCTTGCTGAGCCTTGATTGCAGCTTCAGGCATGTCTACTTTTCCAAGTATAATATTTGAAACCTCCTCTGGAGGACTATACATAGTTTGCACCTGCTGATGAATCATGTCAAAATCTACAGGGGGGTATATGACTTGAGCAACCTTTGGTTGGTTGCCATCAGGTAGACCTTGTGGCTGTACTCCTGACTCTGGCATATTATCATCATCACAAAGGGGTGGATATCCCAATGTGGCTCTGACACAGTTAGTGACCCACTTGGCATGTTCTGAGCCAGCATTAATAAGTACCCTCTCCCCCTTTAGGACTTCTCGTGCTACATGATCTCAGAGATCTTCCTTCTAAAACCTGATCTGACCATCTAGATAATTAATGCCATCTTTGAAGAAGGGTTTCAACTTGTTAAGTTTTGCAGTAATTTCCTTCTGGGAAGTGGTTATGGCTATCTGTACTGAATCTAAAGCAGTTTTGAACTTATTGTCATATGCTAGCATTTCAGCTGCCCTATCTTCAGTCAATTTAGTCATGGTTGTTTGAAATTGAGCAAGAATATCTGTGTTGGCAGTTGTCAGATTGTCATTTAGGCGTTTCTGATTTTCAAGAATGTATCCTTGATTAATAGATTGAGCATCTATTTCTTTCTTCATTACCTCTTATTGTTGGGCCAGATGTACAACAACATGTGCCCCTTTTGTAAAACAATCAGTCATTTCTCTTTTATGTTGATTGACTTCAAATCTTATAGACTTTATATCTTGAGCCAGATCAAACTGAAGATTTTTATGACTTTCATCAACATATCTCTCTAGAGCTTGTCTTTGTTCATCCATTTTCATTTGAAAAGTTACCAAGAACTTGGCATAAACAAATTCTGAAGAGGTGGGTGGTGTTGTTTGAAGTGCTTTCTTATAGCTATGGCTTCTTCTCTTGAAGACCATAAGCTCCCTTTTCTTTGCCTCTTGACTTTCTGCATTACCAGAATCAGAGGAACTCTCAATTTAAACTCTTTCTTATTGTGAGGTAGGGATTTCAGTTTCAGTAGCATGTGGTTCCTGTTCACCTTCACCTGGTACCCTCTCCTCACTAGCTTGCTCACCCTCAACCCTTTGGGTGTCATCTTTATCTACTGTGTCTACAACCTCTTTGAAGAGATCATCCATTGTATATTCCTTTGGTGTTTGAGGAGGTGATGGAACATTGAGTCTCTCTATAAGATCATCTAGTCTAGCAGTATCTATCTCCTCTGATAAGTCAATCCTTTCTGCTTCTTCTGAATGTGCAGTACTAGGCTCCCCCTGAACCTGTGCAGGTATCTGTTCTTTCTGTACTTGAATTGTTGCAGTACCAAGCTCAGTGTGATGATGAGCTGGAGACTTCTCAGCTGTCTCCTGCCTTTCTTCTTCAAGCATATCCTTGGATAGAACTCTATCCCACCTGGAGAACAACCTTATATCCATTCTCCTCATATGATTGATCTTGGAGCCTAGTAGTTGTTGCATTACTTCTGGAATGGTTCCAGCTAAGTAAAGACTCAGTATTCTAGCCATGTTTGGCTTCTTGATTGCCTCCTTGATTTTGTCAAACACAACTGCTGACCAGTTGGTGGGAATATGAAATACAATCCTAGTCATTAGGTTGAACATGAAGATAGAGATCCTATCTTGTCCACCAGTCTTGCACAGCACCACTTTCCCAATAATTTCAGAAAGGAATTTACCCTGATTATTCATGCCTTTTCGATTGAAGGCAGCACCAATCTTCATGGTGGGATCCAGTCCACACCACTGAAGTGTTTGCCTTGTTTGTGAGGCTGAAACCTCCTCTTCATCATTTATCCTTGGAAGATGAAGGATTCTGGTTAATCACTTCTGAGTCACCTTGACTCTTGTATCCTGAATAGTTGATTTGATTTTCGTACCAGTAGAGTCCACAGATGCGGGGGTGTAGAATTCAAGAACTTCCTTCTTCCAGACCTTGGTGGGTTCGGAGACAAGGAATTCAAGTCCACTGTCTATGAGAAGAGACACCACCATCTTAATCTCTGGAGCTGCATCGACGAACGCATGCCTAACCAGTTCATATCCCTCGTTGATGGAATCTTCGATCTTTGGAGCCATTGAATCGTTGAGAAGGCTTGATAAAAGGGAGAAGAAGGATTATCGACACACAAGGTTTTTGTCTCTAAACCTTGGTGAGCATATCGACAAAATATGGCTGAGACCTATTTATACCCTTTTATGCCAAGAAGATCAAAAGGCGGGCAAAAATAGTCAAATTGTGTCGACACAGACAATATGTGTCGACACAAATTCTGAATAAGTCGACAACAATACTCTAGTTGTGTCGACATGTCGCTCTTAGACTATGTCGACATAAAATCCCTGATGTGTCGACACATCTACTCTGTGTCGACACTGTACAACCCCGTATTCACAGAGTAGGGCCCCCTTTGGTAGGCGCAGAGCCAGTTTCAAGTTTTTAAGTTTTTTAGAGATTTTGGACTCTTGGTGGCCAATTTTGGCTTGGACTTGGAAATATACTAGTAGGGGGATGAAATATTTTTCTCCCCCCCCGGCCCCCTCGGGGGGTCACCAGGTCGCCGAGCTCCCCAGGCCGCCGAGCTCCCCAGGCCGCCGAGCTCACCAGGCCGCCGAGCTCCCCAGGCCGCCGAGCTCACCAGGCCGCCGAGCTCCCCAGTTCGCCGAGCTCCCCAGGCCGCCGAGCTCCCAAGTCCGCCGAGCTCCCCAGGCCGCCGAGCTCCCCAGGCCGCCGAGCTCCCCAGGCCGCCGAGCTCCCCAGGCCGCCGAGCTCACCAGGCCGCCGAGCTCCCCAGTCCGCCGAGCTCACCAGGCCGCCGAGCTCCCCAGTTCGCCGAGCTCCCCAGGCCGCCGAGCTCCCCAGTCCGCCGAGCTCACCAGGCCGCTGAGCTCCCCAGTTCGCCGAGCTCCCCAGGCCGCCGAGCTCCCAAGTCCGCCGAGCTCCCCAGGCCGCCGAGCTCCCCAGGCCGCCGAGCTCCCCAGGCCGCCGAGCTCCCCAGGCCGCCGAGCTCACCAGGCCGCCGAGCTCCCCAGTCCGCCGAGCTCACCAGGCCGCCGAGCTCCCCAGTTCGCCGAGCTCCCCAGGCCGCCGAGCTCCCAAGTCCGCCGAGCTCCCCAGGCCGCCGAGCTCCCCAGGCCGCCGAGCTCCCCAGGCCGCCGAGCTCCCCAGGCCGCCGAGCTCCCCAGGCTGCCAAGCTCCCGAGGCCGCCGAGCTCACCAGGCCGCCGAGCTCCCCAGTCCGCCGAGCTCAAGGCCAATTGGTCGTAGGGGCATTTTGGTCATTTTATCCCCAGGACTTGGAAAAACTATAAATAGACCCCTTGGGTACCTTTGGAGGGGCATTGGCTTTTGGCTTCCTCCTCCCTAGCTTTCTTCTTGGTAGAGTTGAGAGAACTCTCCAAGGTACCCAGCTCTCATTGGTAAGGGAGGGGAAGTGTTCTTGTGACCTTCCGGGTGTGTGGTGGGACCTCCGCGCTAGAGCCGAGGGTCTGTTCCTAGTTTCCCAAGTCTTCGGTCCGTGACATCCCCCTGAGTGTAGTAGATGTGAGGTCACCCCTTCCCCAAGGGTCGAACTCCACAGAGACCAAGTTTTTGGTTTCAACATTTTGGTGCGGTGAGCGTGGAGAGTGACCAGCACAGAAGATCTCGGGAGAGTGTCATGGCTGGAGATCAGGGAGGTAGTGATGACCTCGGCGGACTCCCCAACCCAGGACCCTTTGTAGGAAGGGAGGAGTTCATGGCTTCCATCGAAGGCATCATGGGGATGCTTAGAAGCATTGCCCCTCGGGCTAACAGCTTAACCCCCACCCCCCAGAGACTAGCTCCCAGGGGTCTCGGCGAGCTAACCCAGAGTGGTCTCGGCGAGCTGGCTCCAAGGGGGCAAGGCGAGATCACCCCAGCAGGGGGAGAAGCAAGTGTGCCGGATAGGAGACCTGGGAAGGAAAGGATGGTAGAGGGGGTCGAGCGAGACCTCCCAGGCCGAGAGCTGTTCCCCAGCCCGGCGAGAGCTAGCCCTCCTAGCGAGCAGGTCGCGCGAGTAGAGGTGGCGAGAGCCCCCCTTAGGGGGTCACCCTTTAGTGAGTTGATCATCTCAGCTCCCGTTCCCGAGGGGTTCAGAGAGCCAGACATGGCTTACTATACCGGGAAGGATGACCCCGTCCAGCACCTGCAGTGGTTCGAGGATGCCGTCTCCATCAGGCCAATGACGGACGCCTTCAAGTGCCGTCTATTTGCGATCACCTTGAAAGAGAAGGCGAGGGACTGGTTCCATCAACTCCCTCCAAGGTCCATCTTCGGGTTCGAAGACTTGAGCCGGAGCTTTCAACTTCGCTTCTCCATCTCCAAGAAGAGGAAGAAAGGTCCTGAGTCCCTCTTCCTTATAAAGCAAAGGGCTGAGGAATCGCTTGCCCACTACGTTGACAGGTTCCAGGAGGAGGTCCTTGACATCCAAGAGGTGCCAGGGTATGCCCTCCAGATGGCATTTACGGTGGGGTTGCGCGAAGGGTTCTTCAAGATGAGCTTGACCCGGAAGACCCCCCTTTCCTTCGAGGAGCTAATGGAAAGGGCAGCAGAGGAAATAGCCATGGAGGCAGCCAACCCGGCCTTTGTAAAGAAGTTGGCAAGGTTGACAGAGGTGGAGTCAAAGGAGCAAGGTGGCTCGAGGCATCATGAAGGGAGAAGGAGAGAGGAGCATAGAGCTCAAGGGTTCCAGAGACAGGAGGGTCAAGAGCCAGGCTGGAGGCAGCAGGGAGGACCTGCCCATGGTCCAGGAAGAGCTCTCATCCAGGATGGAGGGAACCATCATGGGGGCCAAGGGAGGTTCAACTTCCAGAGGCAAGCCCCAAGACAACTCCTGCCCCCACCCCAGCAAGCGATGACGATGGGTCGAAGGGAGAGGAGGAACCGCATGGGAAGAGGAAGAGTAAGAGTAGAGTTACCCTACTGTGAGTTCCACCAGGAGGAGGGCCATGCAACAGCTACCTGCCCCGAATTTCTGGAGGTGAGAGGAGCGAGAGGTCAAGCCCAGCAACCACCCCCGAGGCAGATCGAAGCCCCGCCCCAAGCCAGGGAGGAAGACAGATGTGAGGATCGGGTCGACGTGGGCACCCGGGGAAGGATCGGTTGATGCAAGAGGCGAAGGAGCCTCGCCTCAATAGGATCATGTATTTTTTATTATGTTGTACTGAGTCTAGCCCCCGACCCACTGAGTCGGGAGAGGTCATGTAACCCAACTATTTTCCCCTTTTGAGGATGTTGAATTTTGGCAGAGTTCAGGTGACACGTCCCGTCCCTAAGTCCCTTAGCTCCGAGATGATTCCGCTACCAGGCTCTCACTAGCTGGTGGGTTCAAGTTGATCTCTCGTGGGAGCTAAGTCCTTTTGCTCCGAGATGATTCCGCTGCCAGGCTCTCACTAGCTGGCAGGGCAGGTTGATCTCTCGTGGAGGCTAAGTCCTTTTGCTCCGAGATGATTCGGCTGCCAGGCTCTCACTAGCTGGCAGGGCAGGTTGATCTCTCGTGGGAGCAAAGTCTTTTTGCTCCGAGATGATTCCGCTGCCAGGCTCTCACTAGCTGGTGGGTTCAGGTTGATCTCTCGTGGGAGCTAAGTCCTTTTGCTCCGAGATGATTCCGCTGCCAGGCTCTCACTAGCTGGCAGGGCAGGTTGATCTCTCGTGGAGGCTAAGTCCTTTTGCTCCGAGATGATTCCGCTGTCAGGCTCTCACTAGCTGGTGGGTTCAGGTTGATCTCTCGTGGGAGCTAAGTCCTTTTGCTCCGAGATGATTCCGCTGTCAGGCTCTCACTAGCTGGCAGGGCAGGTTGATCTCTCGTGGAGGCTAATTCCTTTTGCTCTGAGATGGTTCCGCTGCCAGGCTCTCACTAGCTGGTGGGTTCAGGTTGATCTCTCGTGGGAGCTAAGTCCTTTTGCTCCGAGATGATTCCGCTGTCAGGCTCTCACTAGCTGGCAGGGCAGGTTGATCTCTCGTGGGAGCTAAGTCTTTTTGCTCCGAGATGATTCCGCTGCCAGGCTCTCACTAGCTGGCAGGGCAGGTTGATCTCTCGTGGGAGCAAAGTCTTTTTGCTCCGAGATGATTCCGCTGTCAGGCTCTCACTAGCTGGCAGGGCAGGTTGATCTCTCGTGGAGGCTAAGTCCTTTTGCTCCGAGATGATTCCGCTGCCAGGCTCTCACTAGCTGGTAGGGCAGGTTGATCTCTCGTGGGAGCAAAGTCTTTTTGCTCCGAGATGATTCCGCTGTCAGGCTCTCACTAGCTGGTGGGTTCAGGTTGATCTCTCGTGGGAGCTAAGTCCTTTTGCTCCGAGATGATTCCGCTGTCAGGCTCTCACTAGCTGGCAGGGCAGGTTGATCTCTCGTGGAGGCTAAGTCCTTTTGCTCTGAGATGATTCCGCTGCCAGGCTCTCACTAGCTGGTGGGTTCAGGTTGATCTCTCGTGGGAGCTAAGTCCTTTTGCTCCGAGATGATTCCGCTGTCAGGCTCTCACTAGCTGGCAGGGCAGGTTGATCTCTCGTGGGAGCTAAGTCTTTTTGCTCCGAGATGATTCCGCTGTCAGGCTCTCACTAGCTGGCAGGGCAGGTTGATCTCTCGTGGGAGCAAAGTCTTTTTGCTCCGAGATGATTCCGCTGTCAGGCTCTCACTAGCTGGCAGGGCAGGTTGATCTCTCGTGGAGGCTAAGTCCTTTTGCTCCGAGATGATTCCGCTGCCAGGCTCTCACTAGCTGGCAGGGCAGGTTGATCTCTCGTGGGAGCAAAGTCTTTTTGCTCCGAGATGATTCCGCTGTCAGGCTCTCACTAGCTGGTGGGTTCAGGTTGATCTCTCGTGGGAGCTAAGTCCTTTTGCTCCGAGATGATTCCGCTGCCAGGCTCTCACTAGCTGGCAGGGCAGGTTGATCTCTCGTGGGAGCTAAGTCTTTTTGCTCCGAGATGATTCCGCTGTCAGGCTCTCACTAGCTGGTGGGTTCAGGTTGATCTCTCGTGGGAGCTAAGTCCTTTTGCTCCGAGATGATTCCGCTGTCAGGCTCTCACTAGCTGGCAGGGCAGGTTGATCTCTCGTGGGAGCTAAGTCCTTTTGCTCCGGGATGATTCCGCTGCCAGGCTCTCACTAGCTGGCAGGGCAGGTAGAGGTTGACTTTTTACCCTGAGGGGGTCTCGCCACCCAGGCTCTCATCAGCTGGCATGGCAGGTTGACCCCCTAGGAGGCTAAGTGTTTTTTACCCTGAGGGGGTCTCGCCACTCAGGCTCTCATCAGCTGGCATGGCAGGCTGGCCCCCCTAGGAGGCTAAGTGTTTTTTGCCCTGAGTAGGTCTCGTCACCCAGGCTCTCATTAGTTGGCATGGCAGGATGACCCCTTTGAAGAGGCCTTACAGTCTTTCGACACCACGAGAGCAAGCTGTACTCAGCGAATACGTTGGGTTGGATGTTTCTTTCCGAGCTTGTGCCATCCTCGAAAAGAGCGGGGATTATGTACAACCCCGTATTCGCAGAGTAGGGCCCCCTTTGGTAGGCGCAGAGCCAGTTTCAAGTTTTTAAGCTTTTTAGAGATTTTGGACTCTTGGTGGCCAATTTTGGCTTGGACTTGGAAATATACTAGTAGGGGGATGAAATATTTTTCTCCCCCCCGGCCCCCTCGGGGGGTCACCAGGTCGCCGAGCTCCCCAGGCCGCCGAGCTCCCCAGGCCGCCGAGCTCACCAGGCCGCCGAGCTCCCCAGGCCGCCAAGCTCACCAGGCCGCCGAGCTCACCAGGCCGCCGAGCTCCCCAGGCCGCCGAGCTCCCAAGTCCGCCGAGCTCCCCAGGCCGCCGAGCTCCCCAGGCCGCCGAGCTCCCCAGGCCGCCGAGCTCACCAGGCCGCCGAGCTCCCCAGTCCGCCGAGCTCACCAGGCCGCCGAGCTCCCCAGTTCGCCGAGCTCCCCAGGCAGCCGAGCTCCCCAGTCCGCCGAGCTCACCAGGCAGCCGAGCTCCCCAGTCCGCCGAGCTCACCAGGCCGCCGAGCTCCCAAGTTCGCCGAGCTCCCCAGGCCGCCGAGCTCCCAAGTCCGCCGAGCTCCCCAGGCCGCCGAGCTCCCCAGGCCGCCGAGCTCCCCAGGCCGCCGAGCTCCCCAGGCCGCCGAGCTCACCAGGCCGCCGAGCTCCCCAGTCCGCCGAGCTCACCAGGCCGCCGAGCTCCCCAGTTCGCCGAGCTCCCCAGGCCGCCGAGCTCCCAAGTCCGCCGAGCTCCCCAGGCCGCCGAGCTCCCCAAGCCGCCGAGCTCCCCAGGCCGCCGAGCTCCCCAGGCCGCCGAGCTCCCCAGGCCGCCAAGCTCCCGAGGCCGCCGAGCTCACCATGCCGCCGAGCTCCCCAGTCCGCCGAGCTCAAGGCCAATTGGTCGTAGGGGCATTTTGGTCATTTTATCCCCAGGACTTGGAAAAACTATAAATAGACCCCTTTGGTACCTTTGGAGGGGCATTGGCTTTTGGCTTCCTCCTCCCTAGCTTTCTTCTTGGTAGAGTTGAGAGAACTCTCCAAGGTACCCAGCTCTCATTGGTAAGGGAGGGGAAGTGTTCTTGTGACCTTCCGGGTGTGTGGTGAGACCTCCGCGCTAGAGCCGAGGGTCTGTTCCTAGTTTCCCAAGTCTTCGGTCCGTGACATCCCCCCGAGTGTAGTAGGTGTGAGGTCACCCCTTCCCCAAGGGTCGAACTCCACAGAGACCAAGTTTTTGGTTTCAACAGACACCATTTTTCTGAGTTTGTCGACACAAATCCTCTGTGTCGACACTTAAATCTTGAATGAGTCAACACAGTTTTACTTAGCCAAATTTTGCTAAACTAATCTATAGTTAGCATGCCTAATTCAATTTTAAATCTATTGAATTTTGTTTCATCTAGAGGCTTAGTAAATACATCTGTAATTTGATAATCTGTCTTAACAAATTCTAGTGAGATGTCTTCTTTTTCTACATGTTCTCTAAGAAAATGGTATTTTATTTCTATGTGCTTAGTCTTACTATGTGAAACAGGATTATTTGCAATAGAAATAACACTTTTTGAATCACATAATAAAGGTGTTCTACTTACCTGGATACCATAATCTTTTAGTTGATGCTGAATCCACAATAGTTGTGCACTGCAACTTCCAGCTACAACATACTCAGACTCAGCTGTGGATATTGTCACACTAGTCTGCTTCTTACTACTCCATGATATCAACCTTCCTCCCAAAAATTGACATGTACCTGTAGTACTTTTCTATCTTCTCTGCAGCCTGCAAAATCTGCATCTGAATAACCTATTAGTTGAAAATCTCTATTCCTAGGGTACCAAAGGCCTAGATTTGGTGTGCCCTTTAAATATCTCAAAATTCTTTTAACAGTAGTATAATGAGATTCTTTAGGGCATGCCTGGTACCTAGCACAGACACATATAGCATATATAATATCTGGTCTACTAGCTGTGAGGTATAATAGAGAACCAACTATTCCTCTATACAAAGACTCATCTACAGCCTTACCTGTATCATCTTTACATATAGGAATATTTGTTCCCATAGGAGTTTTCATGGTAGAGGAAGATTCCATACCATATTTCTTTATCAACTCTTTGGTGAACTTGGACTGGGATATGGACAAGCCATCATCAGTTTGTCTTACTTGGAGTCCCAAGAAGAACTTAAGTTCCCCCATACTACTCATTTCAAACTTCCCTTGCATAAGTTTGGCAAACTTCTTGCAAAGGTTGTTCTCTATAGAACCAAAAATTATGTCATCCACAAATATTTGGACTAAAATTATCTTGCCTTTAGACTCCCTAAGGAATAGATATAACACCCTTATCCGTCGCATAGCATATAGCAGTAGGTCCGGCCGGGGCCCGACGCCATATACTACGGACAGACCGGTTGGTTACGCGTTGAAACCATTCAACCAATCATGTCGTCCTACACAACACCTAGCGGAAGCAATTTATTAGGTTGCAAAAGAAATAAGAACCCAGCCACAACAACATGAATGTCCACTACAAACTCAGGAATGTTTACATACACCAAAAGAGAAATGGCCTTAAGGCCTTACACTGTTCACTTAACAAAAGAAGTGTTTTCATACTTCGGCTCGCAGGCCGGCCATACATGACAAACGGGAAAGGAAACATAAGCAGTTAGGCCTTCGAGGGCCGGCACAGCAACAAGGGTTTTAGCCCGCTATTTCCCGCTCTGCTCCGCAGCACCTGCAAGTCACAAACCACCGCCCGGTGGCAAACAATAGCAACGGTCAGCAATGCTGACCAAATTATAACGATCCCGCCCCCACATTTGGGGCGGCGATGCTCTTTCCCTGCACTTTATTAGCATAGGCATTTTTATAAAGTATTTGCACTTCACCACAGGTGTAGGCTCGCACGGCCACACACCCCGTGCACTCAGGGCACATTCTCGGCGAACCGGCCAACGTCACGTCAATTCAAGCCATAGACGTTCCCAATCCACCACCGCCTCTTGGACGGTCATCCATATGAGCATTTTGTCTTATTGGCCTTGGTCACGACAATTTAAGCCATAGACCGCCGAAGACCCTCATCCATGCCAACGGTCCTACCGAACGACATAGACCGGGTATGGTTCCGCCTGACCCGTGCTCATACTGCAACGACAATTTAAGCCATATGCCCAGGCCAAGACTCACCGAGTCTCGTTTCCACCACAATAATCACATAACCCGGTTATGTTCACGTTGGCCCCCGGCCACCGTGTTGGCAAAAACCCGCTTTTGCCCAGTTTTCCGGGTGCACCTTGGAGTTAATCTCCAAGGCTCCCTGCTGCAATCTACCACGTAGGAAACCCGAAAACACCCAAACATCCGGATTCTTGCCCGGTTCAAATGCAATGTAACATCACCGATCCGGCTCTATATGTCCGGATAGGCTTCACACACAATGCCTACGTCCGTTTTCGCATACGGACTCTACACAAGGGGGACTTCACATATCTACCCCAAGGAACGCTCCAACTCTTCGCTCACTCGCGAGAGAGGGCTTCCTATGCAAAGGAAAAGAGGGCTTCACATGCCCAAGGATGAGAAATCGTTACCCTTGCGTTCTTCCGCGGTGCCATGAAAATCTATGCGGATGAAAAGCACCGCAATCTCCTTGCCTCCGCGGATCTGAAGACGGCTCGCGATTTGGAGCTCCGAATCTCCACCGGCCGCCGGAGTTGACCTCCCTCTTCCTCCTCCAAGCTCTCCCTTCTCTCTAGGTTTTAGAGAGAGAGTGCCCAAGTGAAATAAGGGTTTCAAAACCCTATTCCCGGCTAAAACCACCCAGGAGCAGCCCCCCACCGTTGGATCCAAAGCCAAGGAAACGAACGGCCAGGATTAGATCTGAAATCCCAAAAACTGGGCCGAACACGGGTTCACACACGGCCGTGTGCCTGGCCGTGTAGCTCATTCGCCGTCTTGACCAAAATTGAAAACCAGCAACACGGCATGTGATACGGCCTCTGACATGCCCGTGTCGCCTGCGACACGCCCGTGTCGCCTGCGACACACCCGTGTCGCCTGCGACACGCCCGTGTCGGGACCCGTATCACGCCCCCCGTGTGCAAATTATCAACACTACGCAGTCAGAGAGGTACACGGCCTGGTGACACGGCATCAGACACGCCCGTGTCAAATTTGACACGCCCGTGTTTGTGCCCGTATCATTACCCATGTACCCAACCGCACAGCCCAGGTGTGACACGGCCTGGGACACGTCCGTGTCTTAGGCCGTGTTCCACCACACGACCATCGTCGACCTGAACTGGTCAACTACACGGCCAGCTCGACGGCCCGGGCTCGACACGCCCGACACGGCCTTCGACACGCCCGTGTCGGGGGCCATGTCACCTGCACCAAAACCCTGTCTTGGCCAAATTCGATCCCCGTCGCTCCTACAACATTTTGGGGTGTTACAATTCTACCCCCCTTAAAGAATTTCGTCCACGAAATTAATAAAGGAAAAATAGGACTTAACGTAAATCAGTACCTGAGCGGAACAATTCCGGGTACTCCTCCAGCATAGTCTGCTCCCGTTCCCAAGAGAGCTCCTCTCGCCCACAATTATCCCACCAGACCTTAACCATCCAGATCTCCTTGTTACGAAGCCTCTTGACCTCAACATCTTCAATATGAATGGGCTTGACCCTAGTCGTCAACCCCTTGTCCACCGGCACTTGATCAGTCGCGATCACCTGCGAAGGCTCGTGCACCGCCTTCCGCAACACAGAAATGTGGAACACATCATGTAATCCACTTAATTCCTCCGATAGCCTCAGACGGTATGCCGCTTCGCCGACTCGCTCCAGAACCTCAAAAGGTCCAAGGTATCTTGGGCTCAGCTTCTTCAAGCGTCTCACCCGCGAAACCCCCTTGAACAGCTTCACTTTCAGATATACCCAATCGCCTACCGCGAACTCTACGTTCCGGTGCTTGGCATTGTAATACTTCGCCTACCGGTCCTGAGCGATCAATAAGCCCTCCTGAATGATCCGCACTAACGAGGTAGCACTCTCCACCTCCTGCTTCTTGTACAACCTTGCCTCACCAGTTTCAAGCCACGATAACGACGTGCGACACTTCCTACCATACAGGGCCTCGAAGGGCGCCATTTGTATACTCTCTTGGTAGCTGTTGTTGTACGCGAACTCCACCAAATACAGGTGGTCTTCCCAATGCTTACCGAAATCCAGAACACACATGCGTAGCATGTCCTCCATCGTTCTATTGACCCTCTCGGTCTGCCCATCCGTCTGCGGATGGAAAGTTGTGCTGAACTTTAACTTTGTCCCCAGCATCTGCTGCACCAACCTCCAATCATTTGACGTGAACCGCCCATCGCGATCACTCATAATGCTACGGGGCACACCATGTAGCCTAACAATATTGTCAACATACAACTTTGCCAATTTCTCCACTGGATCATCCTTCCTATGCGGAATGAAGTGTGACACCTTGGTTAGTCGATCTACGATCACCCAGATGGCGTCGTTCCCCTTCTGCGACCTTGGCAACCCGTGCACAAAGTCCATAGATATGTCGTCAAACTTCCACTCCGGTATAGGCAAGGACTTCAGAAATCCTCCCGGCTTTTGGCATTCCGCCTTCACCAAGGCGCACGTTTGGCATTTAGCCACGTACAACGCCACATCTTTCTTGAGCCCCGGCCACCAAAATAACTTTTTGAGATCACGATACATCTTCGTGCTCCCTGGTTGGATTGAGTACTTGGTATGATGAGCCTCGTACATCAACTCCGCCCGGAGGTTACCCCCACTCGGGACGCACAACCGATGATCCTTCCTTAATAAACCATCTTCCACCGAGAACTGGGAATTTGACCCATCCAGAGAGGCCTCCATAAGCTCTTTCATGGAGTCATCTAACTCCAATGCATGCCGAACCCGGTCAGCCAGGTCATACTGCACCTCTGTCCAATTTAACATTGCTTTGGTGCTCGTCTGCTTGTCAACGCAACAGATCTCGAGCTCCTCCAACTCCCGTACTAGCCGCTCATCATGCACCGACAACCAGTTGGCTTGGGCGGGAGCCCTGCGGCTCAGCGCATCCGCAACTATGTTGCCCTTCCCGGGTACATAATGTATTTTGAAGGTGTAGTCCCCTAGGAACTCCACCCACCTCCTCTGCCTCATATTAAGGTCCTTCTGATCCAACAAGAATTTTAGGCTCTTGTGATCGGTGTATATATCGACCCTTATGCCGTAAAGGTAGTGCCTCCACAACTTGAGTGCAAATATCACGGCCGCCAACTCCAAGTCGTGCACCGGATAATTCCTTTCATGCACCTTCAACTGACGTGATCCATACGCTATCACGCTCCCATGCTGCAACAACACGCAGCCCAAGCCACTACCCGAACCGTCGCTATACACCTCGAAGCCCTCGGTCCAACTCGGCGAGCTAAGCACTGGCGCAGTGGTCAACCGTCTCTTCAGCTCCTCAAAAGCTTACACGCACTCTTGCGTCCACCAGAATTTCTGATCCTTCCTTGTCAACTTCGTGAGAGGTAAAGCTATCCACGAGAAGTTCTCTACGAAGCGCCTGTAATATCCGGCAAGCCCGAGAAAACTACGGACTTCCGCGATAGAAGACAACACAGGCCACTCCCGTATCGCATCAATCTTCGCCGGATCCACCGCTATACCTTCCCCACTAATAATATGACCAAGGAACGCTACCGAGGGTAGCCAGAACTCGCACTTGGAGAACTTCGCATAAAGCTCATTCCTCCTCAAAGTCTCCAACACCAAATGCAAGTGCTTGAAGTGATCTTCTTCGCACTGCGAGTACACCAATATATCGTCAATAAAGACGATCACAAAGCGATCCAGGAAATCTCGGAATGTCCTGTTCATCAAATCCATAAATACCAATGGCGCATTCGTCAGTCCAAACGGCATGACCGTGAACTTGAAATGCCCATACCTCGTACTGAACGCCGTCTTCGGGATATCACACTCCCTGATCCTCAGCTGATAGTACCCCGACTTCAAGTCCAACTTGGAGTATACCGACGATCCGACTAACTGATCAAAGAGATCATCAATCCTCGGGATCGGGTACTTATTCTTCTCCGTCAACTTGTTCAATTCTCGGTAGTCGATACACAGCCGCATACTTCCGTCCTTCTTCTTAACGAAGAGGACCGGTGCGCTCCAAGGCGACGAACTTGGACGCACATAACCTTGCTCCATCAGCTCCTCCAGCTGAACCTTCAACTCCGCCATCTCCTTTGGCGCCAACCTATAAGGAGCACGTGACACGGGCTTGGCACCCGACACGAGCTCGATGGTGAAATCAATCTCCCGCTGCGGTGGGGCTCCGGGAAGACTATCCGGGAACACATCAGGGTATTCGCAAACCACGGGAATCTCAACCAAAGTGGACTTTGGCTCCACAGCACCCACTATCGCGAAGAACAGCTCTGCACCAGCACGAACTGCCTTCACCACCTGAAGAGCAGACATCAGTGTCTTGCTCGACCCCTTCAGCCCCTCGAATGTAGTCTCCCGCCCTACACCCAGCTTGACCTCCTTACGGTCACAGTCAATCCAAGCTTTCTGCTCCGAAAGCCAATCCATTCCAAAGATCACGTCGAACTCTACTAGCGGCAACAATGACGCTAGCAAGTCGAACTCTTGGCTCCCAATGCGAACCTTCACTGCGCACACTTTGTCCGCACGCATCGAGCACCCATTCGGTAGCAGCACATCCAACTTGTCCTTCGCCATCGAAGAAGGGACTCGGATGTGCGATATAAAACTTTCAGACAAGAAGGAATGTGAAGCTCCCGTGTCGAACAGTGCCCGTGCTGGACTATCACTAATCACAACAAAGCCTATACAAACAATATTAGGCTAACAAGCAATAGATAACGGTATTAAAGCTAACTTGCTATAAATTAAATCATACCTGTCACCACATCCGCATGCTTGATGGCCTCCTGCTGGCCCAAGTTATAGACTCTAGGCTGAGTCGGAGCATAGTGGGACGCGGTCGACTCCACCGCTTTGCCCTTCTCCTCGTAGGTAGCTCCTTGTTTCCTTTCGGACTTTGAGCGTCCACTCCAGCAATCACAGGCAAAGTGCCCCGTCTTTCCACACGAGAAACAAGCGCCCGGGGTTCGATTGGTAGTTGCCCCCGAGGCACTTGTAGAAGAAGCTGGACCTGACGTCCTAGCCTTTTTGAAGAATTTTCGGTAGCCCGACTTCGACGTAGTCGGCGCTTTGAACTCCGCTTTCTTACTACCGGATTCCTTCTTCGCTTGGAAATTCTTCATGTCCTTCTCCAAGGACCAGGCCGAACTGACCAGGGTCATGAAATCCTGCGCCTTGGGCCCCGACTGTAGCAACCTTAAATCGTCTCTTAGCTCACTCGCGAGAGAGGGCTTCTGCCACTCTTCCGTTTCCGTCGCAGTCATCACCCTGTTGACCCTTGAGAGCCAATCCTCTGCTTGGGTCGGGGTTTCTGCCCCCGTGAATACCGGTGGATGAAAACCCATCACTTGCTCCACAGCAGGAGCAGGCTGCTGCACCTGCCTTGCAGGATGCGCATTGATCATTGCCATGATCGCTTCTGCCACCAGCCTAATGGTCTCGGCAGACGGAGGTGTTGTAGGCGCATCGCTTGGCGCACTGCTCGCCTCAGAACCTGGCCGTTCAGACGGCCCAGCACCACTCCTGGTCACCTATAATCGTACAAAACACCGATAAGCGACCAAAAATTACTGCAAACAGCAATTATAGGAACACGCAGGTTCCTCAAACATGTGTATTTTCATTCCTAAGTGGACATTCATGGGTTCTTTTCTTGTTATAACGATGACGCACGCACATGTGCTCACCACCCCTTAAAGTGAATTCGCCCACAAATTCATTTAAGCTTGACCGAAACCAGAAGTCTGATACCAATTTGTAACACCCCTATCCGTCGCATAGCATATAGTAGTAGGTCCGGCCGGGGCCCGACGCCATATACTACGGACAGACCGGTTGGTTACGCGTTGAAACCATTCAACCAATCATGTCGTCCTACACAACACCTAGCGGAAGCAATTTATTAGGTTGCAAAAGAAATAAGAACCCAACCACAACAGCATGAATGTCCACTACAAACTCAGGAATGTTTACATACACCAAAAGAGAAATGGCCTTAAGGCCTTACACTGTTCACTTAACAAAAGAAGTGTTTTCATATTTCGGCTCGCAGGCCGGCCATACATGACAAACGGGAAAGGAAACATAAGCAGTTAGGCCTTCGAGGGCCGGCACAGCAACAAGGGCTTTAGCCCACTATTTCCCGCTCTGCTCCGCAGCACCTGCAAGTCACAAACCACCGCCCGGTGGCAAATAATAGCAACAGTCAGCAATTCTGACCAAATTATAACGATCCTTCCCCCACATTCGGGGCGGCGATGCTCTTTCCCTGCACTTTATTAGCATAGGCATTTTTATAAAGTATTTGCACTTCACCACAGGCGTAGGCTCGCACGGCCACACACCCCGTGCACTCAGGGCACATTCTCGGCGAACCGGCCAACGTCACGTCAATTCAAGCCATAGATGTTCCCAATCCACCACCGCCTCTTGGACGGTCATCCATATGAGCATTTTGTCTTATTGGCCTTGGTCACGACAATTTAAGCCATAGACCGCCGAAGACCGTCATCCATGCCAACAGTCCTACTGAACGACATAGACCGGGTACGGTTCCGCCTGACCTGTGCTCATACCGCAACGACAATTTAAGCCATATGCGCAGGCCAAGACTCACTGAGTCCCGTTTCCACCACAATAATCACATAACCCGGTTATGTTCACGTTGGCCCCCGGCCACCGTGTTGGCAAAACCCGCTTTTGCCCAATTTTCCGGGTGCACCTTGGAGTTAATCTCCAAGGCTCCCTGATCCAATCTACCACGTAGAAAACCCGAAAACACCCAAACATCCGGATTCTTGCCCTGTTCAAATGCAATGCAACATCACCGATCCGGCTCTACATGTCCTGATAGGATTCACACACAATGCCTACGTCCATTTTCGCATACGGACTCTACACAAGGGGGACTTCACATATCTACCCCAAGGAACGCTCCAACTCTTCGCTCACTCGCGAGAGAGGGCTTCCTATGCAAAGGAAAAGAGGGCTTCACATGCCCAAGGATGAGAAATCGTTACCCTTGCGTTCTTCCGCGGCGCCATGAAAATCTATGCGGATGAAAAACACCGCAATCTCCTTGCCTCCGCGTATCCGAAGACGGCTCGCGATTTGGAGCTCTGAATCTCCACCGGCCACCGGAGTTGACCTCCCTCTTCCTCCTCCAAGCTCTCCCTTCTCTCTAGGTTTTAGAGAGAGAGAGTGCCCAAGTGAAATAAGGGTTTCAAAACCCTATTCCCGGCTAAAACCACCCAGGAGCAGCCCCCCACCGTCGGATCCAAAGCCAAGGAAACAAACGGCCAGGATTAGATCTGAAATCCAAAAAACTGGGCCGAACACGGGTTCACACACGGCCGTGTGCCTGGCCGTGTAGCTCATTCGCCGTCTCGACCAAAATTGAAAACCAGCAACATGGCATGTGACACGGCCTCCGACACGCCCGTGTCGCCTGCGACACGCCCGTGTAGGGACCCGTGTCACGCCCCCCATGTGCAAATTATCAACACTACGCAGTCAGAGAGGTACGCGGCCTGGTGACATGGCATCAGACACGCCCGTGTCAAATTTGACATGCCTGTGTTTGTGCCCGTGTCATTACCCGTGTACCCAACCGCACAGCCCATGTGTGACACGGCCTGGGACACGCCCGTGTCCTAGGCCGTGTTCCACCACACGACCATCGTCGACCTGAACTGGTCGACGACACGGCCAGCTCGACGGCCCAGGCTCGACACGCCCGACACGACCTTCGACACGCTCGTATCGGGGGCCGTGTCACCTGCACCAAAACCCTGTCTTGGCCAAATTCGATCCCCGTCTCTCCTACAACATTTTGGGGTGTTACAATAGAGTCTTGTCTATTTTGCCTCTTGAGAATTTGTTCTCAATAAGAAAAGTAGACAGGGTGTCATACCAAGCCCTTGGGGCTTGCTTTAACCCATATAAAGCTTTCCTAAGTCTAAAAACATAATCAGGTTTAAGAGAGTCTACAAAACCTGATGGCTGTTCCACATAGACTTCTTCTTTTAGATCGCCATTCAGAAATGCTGATTTCACATCCATTTGGTATACCTTGAATCCTTGGTATGCAACATAGGCAAGAAACATCCTGATTGCCTCCAGTCTTGCTAATGGGGCAAATGTCTAATCAAAATCTATTCCCTCTTCCTGCTTATATCCTTTAGCAACCAGTCTTGCTTTGTTCTTTACAATTACACCACTCTCATCCAACTTATTCCTAAATATCCACTTTGTTCCAATGATGTTGTGGTCTTTTGGTTTAGGAACAAGCTCCCAGACTTTGCACCTTCTGAATTGATTAAGCTCCTCTTGCATAGCATTAATCCAATGTTGGTCTTGGATGGCTTCCTCAAATTTCTTAGGCTCCATTTGAGATAGGAAACTTGAGTGCAGGACTGTGCTCAGATTTCTGCTTCTAGTCTGCACTCCTTGACTTGGATCTCCTATTATTTGATTTGTTGGATGGTCTTTAAGATGTCTGATAGCAGGAGGTAGATTTCCTTCTTATTGATTATTTCCAGTCCCTTCATTATGCTGCACTTCCTGGGAGTCATCAGCTTCTATAGAATCATGTACTCCCCCTAGACTGTAGTCAACATTTTCCATCTATTCATTTGCTGTTGATCCTTCTACAATGGAAAGCTTGTCCATCCTTTTGTTTATACCTGTTGGACTGTATGAACTACAAGGCAACTCACAGTTGATTAATCTTGATTCATCAAATACAACATGTACAGATTCTTCTACAACTTGAGTAGTCAAGTTGAAGACTCTATAGGCCTTACTATTTATGTTGTACCCAACAAATATCCCATCTTGGGATTTGGCAGCAAACTTAGTTAGATATGACTTGCCATTGTTAAGTATATAGCACTTGCAACCAAAGATCTTAAAGTAGGATAGATTTGGTTTTCTACCTTTCATAATTTCATAGGGAGTCTTTTTGTGGCACTTGGTGATAGAAGCCCTATTGATCACATGACATGTAGTGTTTACTGCCTCAGCCCAGAAATATTCTGGAAGTGAGCTGTCACTCAATAGAGTTCTACCTGCTTCAATCAATGTCCTATTCTTTCTTTCAGCAATACCATTTTGCTGAGGTGTTCTAGGTGAGGAGAACTCTTGGAAAATCCCAAAGTCTTCACATAATTTTGTCATACTTTCATATTGAAATTCAGTGCCATGGTCACTTCTGATTTTGACCACTCTACTGTTTAGTTCATTCTAAATTTGTTTCACAAAACTAAGTAAGACACTTGGGGTTTCTGATTTTTGTCTCAGAAAGAACACCCATGTATATCTAGAATAGTCATCTACAACCACAAAAGTGTAGACCTTCCTACCTAGACTATGAACTGGCATAGGACCAAAAAGATCCATATGTAAGAGGTATAAGCACCTCACAGAATCCTTGTTATCAAGACTATGAAAGGAGGATTTTGTCTGCTTGCCCTTTTGACAAGCTGAACATATCCCTTCCTTTATACACTTAACTTGAGGACCATTCCTCACTAACTTTTTGCTGAAGAGTTGGCCAATTGTTTTGTAGTTAAGATGAGCCAACCTCTTGTGCCACTTGACATAATGAGATGCATTATCATCAGCTACAAGACAAATGGGAGAAGCCTTGTTCTCACATACAAAATTAAGACAATAAACATTTCTCTTTCTATACCCAGTCAATATGATCTTTTGATCACTTGACCTTTTGATATGACATCCATCCTTAACAAATGAAATGTCATATCCAAGATCACTCAGCTGACTTATGCTAATCAGATTATGTTTCAAACCTTTTACATAAGCCACTTGGGTGATGGTAATTGGGTTTGAAGAAATGTTACCAAACCCTTTGATGATTCCTCTTTCAGATCCACCAAAGATTTCTTTAGGTCCATCTTTGACAGATGTGTACTCCTTCAGCAGCCCCTTTGTTCCAGTCATGTGCCTGGAACATCCACTATCCTAGTACAATATACGGGCATGGCAACTTGGACTTTCCTGCAATACAGAATTACTTTCCCTTAGAACCCAAGTAAGTCTTGGGTCCTTGGTTCAGGTTAGCACCATTCATATTATGACTACCAGCAGCTCTTCAAACTGGTAGACTATTGTTCTTCCTTACATTTGTGTTATGCCAGCAGTCTAAGGCAAAATGGCCTCTCTTGCCACAACACCAACATTCAAACTTGTTGTATCTAGGTCTTGATACACCCTTGATAGAAGAATTTCTGTCCAGTGCTGGTGCTACTGCAGCTTCACCCACAGATTTCTCATAACCATGGGGTTTATTAACATGGGTAGACCTATTGGCATTTACACCCTTGTTTATCTGAACATTAGTCTTAATATGACCATGAATATTCTCAAGATCATATATGTTAGAAGGCACTTGCACCTTTCTAAACATAACTGGGACTGAAAGGTTTAGAGGCTGGACAGGAGCTTTGCCTTTTCTTTTGAATTGGGCAGCCCTGGGGTTACCTTTGAAGCCTAATCCTACCTTACCCTTTTGAGCCACAAACTCATCTATTAAAGTTAAGACAGATTTTGGCTTAGAGTAACTAGCCACTAAATCTTTCTCTATTCTTAGTCTGGCCTCCAGACTCTTAATTTGATCATTGTTATATTAGATTATGCCCATCTGAATATAAGTTATATTTTTCAGTTTGGCAATCTCATTTAACTTTTGATCCATTACTTTTTCAAACTCAGTTGCAGCCACCGTAAGATTAACAATTTCCTGAGCCTGAGTTTTGACTAGGTTCTTGCTTTTCTTAAGAGCCTGCAACAAGTCCCTATATTCATCCATCAACTGATGAATATCACCTTCTGATTCAGATCCATTCACATCACTTGATGCAGATGAATCTGACTCTGAACCAGTACTAAAATCAGAAGAACTAGAAACCTTTTGTACCTTACTAGGACCAGGCTGATCCTGGCATTGGTTATCTTCTAACTCAGCCATCAGACCCATGCATTCCTTGTCTTCTTGATCATGAATGGAATCCATCAGTTGCAGAAATTCCTCTTCTTCATTGGCTGCATACAATCCTATGTATGCTTCTGCTTCAGATTCTGACTCTGATGAGGACTGATCTAAAAGACTCTTATCCTTCTTTGCAACAAAAGATTTCTCCTTCTTGCCCTTGTGTTGAGTCCTTTTTCTGTCTACTGACTCCTTTCTCTTTTCTGGACATTCAGCTACCATATGTCCAGTCTTATTGCAACAATAACAAACAATCTTAGAAGTTATGGCTTTGCTGGGCTTAGTTCTGTTTCTCTCATTTCTTGAGGATTTTCTCTTCTGATAGTACTCATCTACTGGCTGTGATGTGGAGGGTCTAGACTTCCACTGCTTCTTTTTCAAGAACTTTTGAAACTGTCTTGTAAAGGCAGCAAGGTCAGTATCTGATTCACTGCTCCCTGATTTCTAACTATCTGAATTTTCTGTTATTTCTTCTGTAGCTTCCTTGAGAGGAGATGAAGGCATCCTCCCTTTCTTTCTAGTGGCTTCAACTTTGAAAGCCACAGATCTATGCTCACCTTTTGTACTTCTTTCTTCCTCCTTCCTAGCCATCAATTGCATTTCATAAGAAAGCAATTTTCCAAACAAGGTTGGAGGAGAAATATCAGCTAACTTGGCCACTTCTCTAATGGCACATATTTTGGTATCCCAATCCTTTATTAAAGATCTGAGAAACTTGTCATTCAGCTCTTATGTACTGAAGACTCTTCCATAGGACATTAGTTCATTCACAATCCTATAGAATTTCTTATAACACTCAGTTATGCTATCAGACTTTCCTTGTCTGAAGCTCTCATATTCTTGGTTGAGCATTGATTTTCTGTCTTGTCTTACTTCTTCAGATCCTTCCATATAGACAATCAAGGTATCCCACATCTCTTTGGAGGTCTTGCAATGTATCAGATTTTGGAAGGTGGAATCATCTATTGCACTTACTATGATGTTTTGAGCTCTCTTGTCCATAGTGGCTAAGATGATTTCCTCCTTTGTCATTTCTGAAAAATCCTTAGGAGTTTCCTGATTTTTATCTAATACAGAAATCTTCATTGGAATGTATGGACCTTCTTTCACTGTGATATAAATTCTTGGGTCTGAGGCCTCCATAAACAGCCTAACCCTTTCCTTCCAGATTCCAAAGATTTCTTTTCTGCAGATGGGAAGCTTCATAGATCCTAACTCCTTGTGATTCTCACCTGAACCCATTTTCTTGATTCTTAATTCTGCCTTTAGATCTAACTCAGACTGTTAAGTCTTACTTTGAGTAACCTCCCTCTGATACCACTTGATAGTTTTACTTTCAAGATTACCTAGACACCTAGAGGGGGGGTGAATAGGTTCTAATTTTCTTTTCAAACTTAAGGCAGAATGATTAAGTAATTAAAGACTATTTTCTATGAGTTCTGCAGCTACTTTAGCAATCACAATCACACAATCTAGAACTACTCATCACAGATTACAACAAGTATTATAGTGGTTCCCCAAGATCTGGGTACATCCACTTTCCCCCTTCGCCTATCTAGCAGTATGCTAGATTCAGCCAAACTCCTTTCTTTATCTCAGATCCTCAGATCCTACAGCTCATAATCCAAAATGGATTCCTACAACTCAGAGTGATACCACACTCCTACAGCTCAGGCAATTCAGCCCTACCTCAGTCTTTATTCAAGACCTACAACTCAAAGATTATCTCTCCTACACTCAGCCTTTATAAATTAGGCTTACAACTCAGATCTATTAAAAGATCCTACAATATTTGAGTAAAATATATTTTCTATCTTGCTCCTGGTGAGAGAGATGGAACAAGATAGTGTTCTTGATCAGCTTCTTGATAAGCCAGATGGATAAAATCAATTGGAACTTAGCTTTCTTCAAAGCTTCTTGAATCTGAACTTTATTGAGTTGATCTTCTTTGAAATAAACTGATCAGCAGCCTTCTCCTTAGATTTCAGAATTTGAATCTGAATCTTCTTGACAGATAAGTTCAGAATCTGTTTTCTTTGAAATCTGAGACAACTTTCTTCTTGCCTTCTTTTGACTGGATCTCTCTCTATCCAAGTCCCTTGAAGATACTTCAGAATTCTTGACTGAATTCTACTTAGACAGATTCTGATAGTTCAATCAGAATATCTTCTTAGATCTGCAAAGATCTTCTTCTTATTGTTACTTGTTATTCAGTGTTCAGTTTTCAGTTTTTTTTTCTTTCAGACACTATCCGTCTATTTTATAGCCTTTATTCCTGGTAACCGGCTGGTCCGGTTCCTAACAAACTTCTATCTGTGTTAATCACGTCAGTTAACCTATAAAGACTCACAGCTGTCAATTCTTCATACTGCCAAGGAGTCTTTGTTTCTGCAAGAAAGTGTCGAGACAAACTGTCAATATGTGTCGAGACAATTGTTAAAATGTGTCGACATAATTTGATTGAGTGTCGACACAATCCTTTATGATGTCGACACATATGTCTTGATGTCGACACAGCTTCTTGACACAACTTTTTGAGAATGTGTCGACACAGATAGTTGTATGTCGACACAATTACTTCAGCCACAGACTTATTGTTGATTCTGTTATGTGCCGACACAAGTCTCTAAGTGTCGACTTAGCTGTTGTTGACTTCTGCCTCTGTGTGTCGACACAGTTGATGTCGACTATAATCTTGTGTGTGTGTCGACACTGCCTCCCGGTGTCGACACAGTTGATGTCGACTATAATCTTGTGTGTGTCGACTCTGCCTCCCGGTGTCGACACATTTGATGTCGACTCATTATCTCTGTGTCGACACAGCCTCCTTCAAGTGTCGACACAATCTTCCTGAAGTGTCGACACATCTTATTCTGGTGTCGACACATGGACTTTAAAAATTTTTCATACTTTTATCCTGCACATATTCAACTTAAACAACATCAAATACACCTTGATGTATATCATTATGCTAAGTTAGGCTTCTTCAAATCAGTTACACATTTTCCAATGTACCCAACAAGAGCTGACTTAGGCTTAGGGTGTGCCAGTAGATAGGCTTGCACCTGAGTGGGGAAGGAGGTGTAGATTCCTCCCGAGAAGGACACGGGTAGTGATACGGGCATGTCGCTGCCCGTGTGGTGCCTTTGTATATTCTTTGTAATCGATGCAGAGAAGGACACGGGTTGTGACACGGGCGTGTCCCTAGCCGTGTGTGCCCAATCCAAGACTACTCGTGCCATGGGTAGTGAGCAGAGCTTGACAAAAATCATCGAGCAGAGATCAACATAAATCGTCGAGCAGAGCTCGACGAAAATCCTCGAGCAGAGCTCGACAAATCATAGAGCAAAATTCATCGACCGTGGAAAATCTTCCTTGGCGAATTTTGGGCCGCGTCCTTTCGAATTGACTCATTTAATGTGATGATGGACGGTCCAATCTCAGGACGACAAGTGGCTAGGCAGATACCCTAATAATCTCACTATGAAAAGCGACCTGAGAAAACCCTAGCCTTCTTTATCACTTTGCCGAGCAATTGTCTCTTGTTAAACAGTCCCTGTAGGAAACTATTGGAGAGGAAAAGATTGCTAGACCCGACCTTCTTTCCCATGAAGAAAAAACACCAACCAAGGAGAAGAAGATGCTGCCAAGAAGGGTGACAAGATCCATGGTTGGGAACCTCAGAAATGACGAAAATGAGGTGAGCTTCCTACCCTCTCCCGTGGTGTTAGATCTCTGGTTATTCCTTGGGGAGATATCGACTCAAAAGAGTCTAGATTTGTGAGAAGAAGGTTTCAAGGAAGAGGCAATGCTAGGACTTGTGTCCTAGGAATTAGAGTCTTCAACCTTTCCTCACTTCAAATGAAGTTTGTGGACTGGTTTCGTGAAGAGAAGTGGCCATATGAGGGTGAATAAGGGAGGAGAAATTCTGGATGTTATTGGGAAGTTTTGGTTGGAGGAAGAAGACGAACCAATGATATTCGATCTACTTTAAGATGCACGTAGAGATCTATTTTATGCGCGCAGCATTCTTCGAGACCGTTTTCAGACATGATGCGGCAAGATCTGGGCTTCGACTAAACACGAAAGTTGTAGCCCTTGGAAATACCTCTCAGACGAGAGGTTACACACGCACACCGGATTCCGATAGCCTTGGGAATCCCTGATCGAAGTTGCTGTACAGTATCAATTCCTGCATATATAGTTCTCGTGGTTGTTTGAATCGGCTTTGGTTTTGGAAGAGAGATTGTAGTACAGTAACGTTAATGTTTTATTGAGTTCAGTCTATAAGTAATTGTATTATGTTAATGACATTTGTTGGATAGGTCCTTAATGAACGAATGGTGTAGTAAAGTGCACTTAATCAAGGTGATTTGGTGAAGGTTAGTGAACAAATGGATTGACGAGTTGGAATGGTAGGAATGATTTTAATATGTGAATCGATAGGGATGTACTTGATAATGGTAATATATTGAATAATGATGAGGTTGACTTGAAGCTTGTTGTACCTAATTTGTAGTAATTTTCATAACCAAATTGTTGGTGAATATGTGTGGAGTACCACTACGTTGATGGTGAACCCTTTGTGTGCTTGGATGCACGAAAGTGTGGATGGGTTGAAAGTGCATGTGTTTGTTGCACATGAATTATGTAATGGTAAGGGACTCGGTGTAGAGCTATTGGGTGCTGGTTAGCATAAAATGTGAATAATAAAAAGGGGGCTCAATGTGGAGCCTGTTATATGAAATGCATGTGGTGTGAGTTGACACGCGGTGTCATAATCCTGGGTTAAGGATAGTGTGGCAGGTCTACGGGCTCGCTAGTCATCACACTGACGGGAGTTGGCAGTTAGACTTGGACGGTTGGGCCTTGGCCTTCGGTGCTTACTTCTCGAGGCACCCTCCGTACCAGTGGGCGGTTAGCCTTGGCCCTTTCGCGATATGCTCCCAGAGGCACCTTACGCGCCACAAGATAGGCCAGTTGGGCTGGGCTCTTGGTGCACATCTACCCAAGACCCCTTCTGAGCCGTAGTACGCATGTGAGCTCCGTTGTTGTGTTCTTAACATTGAGGCATACGGAGGCCTAGTCTTGGTAGTGTGGATACCCGCCTAGTAGTGGAGAAGCCCGCTCTACTGTCACCGTCTATCCATGATGGATGATGCCTGAGAGGTTATCGACCTGCTCGAAAAGTGGGAACTACGAGTCTATATCGACATAGTAGATGCATGTGCATGATCATGGGTGAGTCATTGCATTGCATTCATGGTATTACATTACATTATATACACAAGATCCTCATCGTATAAGTTTGTATGAGCACTCTTATACGATGAGTTACTTTACTGTTGAGCTGATCCTCAACTTATATGTCTGTATGGGCATTCATATAAGTTGAGTTATTTTCTGTTGTAGCTTTACATTTTTCATATTCTGCCGTAGATGATAGAACTGCTGGAGTAGATTGTTTACTCGTTTATTATACTGCTGATATACTTGATATTATTCACTCTATACCAGCTATTTGTACTACTATTTCATTTATATATATTGTACCCTTGTTCTTTTCTCCGCCCGGTGTCGAGGAGTCGCCGGGGGAGAGGATGTGTTAGCCACTTAGTCTTTATGACAAACAGTTGCTACGTCTTCCTTTTTAGGAGGTATCCTCGCAGACATAGCAGCAGCAGGTTATGCAGCAGAATAGCCAGGCCAGGACGACAGGGCTTGAAGGGAGGGTGCCATAACTACCGTCAGTGACCGATGTAAGTTTGATAGACTCATGATGTAGCCCTTTTGGGCAAGTTTTGCTTGTACTTTGATATTATAGAAGCTTGTTGTAGCTTCTTTTATTTGTTATACCTTTGGATTATTATTACTTATGTGTGGATTGACTTCATTTTTATTTTCTTGGTTGGGTTGGCATTGGGTTATATTGAATATGGCTGGTAGGATAGGCGTCTTGTAGTACAGGTTAGCCCGTGTGCTAACGCTACCGCAAGGCAACTGTTCTGGCGGAGATGTCTGCTAGCTCCGCCACTACAGAGGATCCTAAGAGAGAATCTCGCTTCCAAAATTGTGGAACTAAAGGTCTGTACGCATAGAGTTGTGTGCGTGTGTTGCACTAGCATGAATCATAGCATAACATATCACAACACAAATACTTGCATAAAACCGGACACCCCATCGTATAAACTAGTATGGGATAGCTTATATGATGGGAGCATTGCAAAAGACCCCTTAACTTATAAGTTTGTATGGGAATTTATATAAGTTAAGGTTAATTATATTCCTATTACTTTTCATTATGGTGCACTTTACTTTTTACCTCCTTTTCTACTCTACTTGATATAGAACTATTAGGTTAGATTCTTGTAAATTATATACTATATGATCTGCTAGCTTAGGACCACTATTACCTGCTTTTGACTACTCTCCAACATCATAGCTTTCCTATCATTCTTCCCGTACGGTGCTTAGGAGCCACTAGGGGAGGGGGAAATCAGGATTAGTCTTTTGACTAACGGTTGGTGGACCAAACATTTCAGGGGCTCCGGATGGGAGACAGGGAGCAGGAGCAGGAGATGCAGCACCAGCAGAGTGCGGTGCACATGGAGGTGGGCTAGTCTAGTACGGGAGCACTAGCTTCTGGCTCCGTGAGTCTTAGTTTTACTTAGCTTCCGCGAGAGTGTTGTAGTGAGGACATGATATACCGGGCATGAGCCCATTTATATTTCTACTTTATTATTCTATTTTAGTACCTTATCTCTGTGGACTTTACTGTGATTTATGCTCATATATATATGTGGTGATTTTGTGGAATTGACTTGTTTGTACTTCTACTTCGTTGATGATCATCAATGCCGACAGAATCAGCGTTTTGTGGTGGCGACCCTCTCGAGTGTCGGTGTCACCGCAAAACTTCAGTTCTGCGCGTAAGACCCAGTAGCGTAGCAAAAAAATTGGTGTCTTACAATCAGGGGATGAGATTTTAGAACAACTAAAAAAATGTGACAATGTGATATTTGGAAAGCATCCCAAAAAAGAAATCATGATAAAGTATCTCTACCATATTATTGGAAGAAGTTGAGCATTTTCTTTCAATTATCATATTGGTGAACACTTAAGATACGATATTGTTTAGATTACACGCATATTTTAAAAAATATTATCGAAAATATATTGGGAACTATGTTGAATATTTATGGGAAAACAAAAGATGATTTGTCAGCTAAACTAGACTTAAAGGAAATGGGTTTGAAAGAAGAATTACATCTGATAGAGAAAGATGGTTATTATATAATATTGTAAGCTTGTTATACTTTAACTCTAGCTGGACGAAGGGCAGTATATCATTTCTTTGAGAATATAAAAGTTCTAGTCGGCTATTCATCTAACATAAGAAGATGTGTATATTCTAAGAAATGTAAGGTTTCAAGAATGAAGGCTCATGATGCTTACGTTTTTATGCAAGATCAACCTGCTCCAGCTTTTCGTGGCATTGATCTAAAAGAGGGTTATGACCAGCTAGTTGAATTAAGTATTTTTTCAAGGAGTACTTTGTAAATTTCCCTCTTTGTTTTTCACAATCATGTTGCATTTGCCAATTCATCATGCATGAGAAGCCTAAATTTTTTGTCCAATTCATTATCGATGGATGTACCCAATTGAGAGGTACAAATTATTCTTTTGAATAGATTCATTTTGTTGCTTTAACACATTCTTATATAATCTTTGTAATTTGTAATATAGATATTTATGGGTGCTTAAATCATTTGTAAGAAATAAAGCATTCCTAGAAGGTTCAATGACAAATGGTTACCTAGTACATGAGTGCTTGACATTTTGTTCAAGATACATGGGTAAAATTAAGAAAAGTTGAATCGTCCTATAGAAATGACGAAGGAAATGACGTACAAGATTAAAAATTATCCATTTTTCAAAAGTAGCGGAGGTCGCTTGGCAATTGATTTGAAAATTATTTCACATACAAAGATTGGCATCGTGCTCAATTATACATATTAAGAAAATGACCAGAAGTGGAACCATTTATAAAGTAAGTCTCACAACTTTGTTTTATAAATACATATTAAGAAATTTTAATACAATTATATCGCTGATCTTTTTTATTTATAGGGGGCATCAAATGGAACTTGAGCAAGTTTCTTCTAAAGATGTTGAAAGAAGAAATGAGTCCACTTTTGCTAAATGGTTTTAATTACTTGTAAATTAGCAGTATAATATAATTTATTTTATGTATTTTGGAGTTATTTTAATTATATTTTAATTTAGCACTTGCATTATTCAACAGACTTCAAAGTTGTGCTACGAAGGGGATCTAAGAGTTAACACATAATTTTTAAAGTTAGCCTGCAATTCAAGGAAAGGGATGGCACATGCATTTTACTGGTTACATTGTTAATAGCTTTTGGTTTCATACTTATGATCGCGAAATTAGGCGTAAGACTTAGAACAATGGAATCATTATAAGGGGTGATGAATAGTCATGTAGCAGAGAATATTATGGAGTTCTAAGAGACATTATTCAATTAGATTATGGTGATGAACAGCCATTTAAATGTTAGTGGCGGAATACATACAAGAAGAAATTAAATGGAATTGTTTCTGTTAATGTAAAACATAAATTGAGAAGCAATGAACCTTATATATTAGCTTGCCAAGTTGAACAATTTTATTATGTAGCCGATAACAAAAATAAAGCATGGAGATTGGTAATAAAGACAACGACTCGTCACTTTTATGTTGTTCCTTCTAAAAACAGTGAACACTTCATTGAAGAATAAATTCATTTGTATGATATAGATGTTGGGTTAATCCTATTACATGATATTGTCATAGATGATGATGACACGGAAATTTTATTGCAAAAAAGTGATGTTGAAGGCATGACAATTAAGAAAAAAGATCATTCATGTCTAAGTAGAGGTCTATACGAAGAAGACATCGATGATGATACTATAGATGACTCTGAGGATGATGTGGAAAATGAGGATTTTTAATACATTTTTTTATCATTTTTTTTTTATTTTCATATTTGTGTATGTTTTTAAGTCAAATTTGCATTTTTTGTGTGCAAATCTATTCTTTTATGTATTTATTAATGTTAATCAAACTGTATGAAAATTTTTTCAGTCCACTACGAGGAGCTAGATGGGGGAGCTTGGAGAGGATGGTGAAATCACCATATATTTGTTTATTACAATATATTTATTTATTTTGTGTTACATGTAAAGAAAGAAAAATGTAATGTTTGTTTATTATAAAAAAAAATTATGTATTGAGCTTAGTAAAGTTAAAAGCTCAATTGGTATGTACTAAAGGGTTTGGGATATCACCCACCTTTTTTATTAATAAATTTTAAAAAACATTCTCTTTTCGTTCATGAGATTTGGTTTGCAAATGAACATTTTGTTTATTGTTGTATTTAATAATGAAATAAATAATTTCAGCAATAAAAAGCCGTTATTGCATTACACAAGCAGTGACTTGAGAAGTTTGGTCACTAAATATATTTAGTGACGAAAAAAGTCATTACTAATAATGCACATTTAGTGACAAAAAAAGTGGTCCATAATAATATACATTTAGTTTCGAAACTAGTCACTAAAAATGTACAGTTAGTGACCAAAATTAATGGTCACTGAAATAGTATATTTAGTTACGAAAATTAACTGTCACAAAAAATATATATTTAGTGACGAATTTTTTTTTTTGTTGCTCAATACATTTTGTGATGGTCATTTTATAAACACCTTGGGATGGATTAAACTTGGTTGCTAAAAGTCTTTAGTGACCAAACCACAATATTTCGTGAACAAATTTTGTCACAAAATTCCAATTTTTTTTGTAGTAGTAATGTAGGATAGCTCGTGTACTTGAATTATTGCAATGCGGTTGTTCTGGGCATAAGACATCACTCTGACATGACTAATCCCCCCCCCCGGGGGGGGAGGCGGGGGAGGGGGGGAGGGGGGGAGGGGGGATGGGGGGAGGGGGAGTACTGCACGTGGTGACCACTACTCGACCTTGGGAGTATATATACCGCCAAAGGTTGTGGTGGAGCAGTTGGTATAAGGCACCCACAGAGCTTTTTCGTCGCTAAGGGCATCTGCTGGGATCATGGCATTCAGAGACAGAGCGCTCCTCTGAAAGGGTATTTAGGGGGCATTAAAAATCTAAGGTCAGGCTTTCCTCAGAAAGGCACTGAAACGAAAATGGCACCTTTGTTGGGGTGCGATATAGGTCGTAATAATCACTCGTATCTGCAAGGCCGGCTACTTATGCCAGTCGTGAGATTATACAACAAGGGTAATGGTAGTGGAATTTAAGTAGTGATAAAATTAGACATATATGTGCCAATGAGTGGGTCAGAGATTTAAATACAAGCGCAAGAAATTGGATCGGTAGATTACAATTCGAGTGTGTTCAAGTAAGTTTCAGTGACTATCAGAAGAGAGTTAATTTTTTGCTTAGAGTCCTCCGCATGATTGGATATGGAGATCGCAAAACAAAAGGGAAACATGTAATAGGGAGTTGTTGATAATTAGTTGCCACATAGCGATGATTTGAGTCCTCACATCATAAAAAAGTGTTAGTATCCTCAATATATCTATTTAAAGTTCGAAAGAAAGTACTAAAAATAAGAAAATAAAAATACAAATAAAATAAATGTACTGGTGTGAGTCTCCGCAAGCTATGTTCTGACTCAAGACTCTTCATAATGGAGATAGTCTCCTGTTGTCGATTCATGGGCCAGAGGGGGAACATATTTGGTGACCCAATTGACCAAACTGAGATAGCATTCTCTAGCAATTTTGGACTTGCTACGGATCCTGAACTATCTCCCACCCAAGGGGAATTTGATCAATTGATGATAGGGAAAGACAATGGCCTGATACTCATTCAAGAGAGGCCTCCTAAAGATAGTGTTATAGCTACTAGGCGCATCTGCCACTATGAAAGGTTCTTACATGGTAATTCCACACATTGTTACCCAGAGGTCGACACCTCCCTTGCCCTCCTTCCTTTATCGTGAGAAGCTTTTAAAATGTCTGTCACAAGCAGTGACGGAACTAGGATTTTGAAGTCGCACGGGAACAATCTAAGTACTATCAATTTGGGGGATTCGGCAGTTAGCGCACCCTGGGCGGGGGTTTTGCAAAGAAATCTGAACTGTTTTGATATCTTAGAGTATTATTGGTCAAGGTATTGTTGGTCATCTCTATGCTTTTATACTTCATTGTAGCTTGCTATCTCAAAATTCTTGTGTCTAATTGGATTGTTTTGATATCTTTGAGTATTATGAAGTTAAGAATTTTTTCTTAGATTTGATTTGAACTTGGTTTAGTTTTTCTATGATGTTGAATAGAAATACGCCAAAGCATGACTCTAGATTTTATTATGCTTAAGAGATGTTAAAATAGGCGAAAATGGGGGCATCTTGCTATGAAATTGATTAAAATATATATAAGAAAACAAACACAGAGGAACACAAAATTTAGGTGGTTTAGCTCGAGATGGGTTACGTTCAGGGGCACTGGCAAATGTTTGAGTAGATGGAGGAACTGATAGGTACAAAAGAAAGGTGGCATTCAGATTTTCTCCATCTACCTAACCCAAGAAAGAAGAAGAAGAATAAGTTACCAGCAACCGAGCAGCGATCTGCACGGGAGCAACCGAGCGGGAGCAGCCGAGCAGGAGCAGCAGTCGTCAACGCCTGGCGGGCTAGGGCACGGGAGTATCCGAGCGACGATCTGCAGCGGTGCGAATATGCGATCGTCGTCGACGCCTGACGCCTGGAGGGCTAGGGCACGGGAGCAGCGACGGGCTAGGGCATGGGAGCAACAGGCTTAGTGACGGAATTTCTTCTCCCCCGGTGAAAATCACGGAAAAAATCGGTCAGGCACGTGCCCTACCGTTCCCAGGGCTAGTTCCGCCTATGGTCACAAGCATTAAGTGATTTACATGCGTTTATACTTGTCCTCTCGCATTAATAGGTCTTAATAGTTGATATTAGAATTCCTCAAAAAGCTTTGAATATCAAAATAATTAGAAATTTGAACAATCAACTTCGCAAAAATCTTTTTGTGTATAATGAAAAAAAATCAATTTCTAAGGCTCACTTCCATTTCAACCAGCCAGACTCTATACATTTTGTATATCATTATCAGCATGGATAAAAATTAAATGAATCGTATAAGAAATAGAAGATTACATCTGAATTCTCCATCTGATTACGCCAAGATCACGATCTTCTACTTTATGATTCGACGGGTTCTATTTTTTCCATCCTTCTATATTTTTTTTATTCAAAAAATCCTTATCCACTAGATATTTTTTGGACTGATCTTGTTCATTAAATATGAAATGGATCACCTCAATTTCATTTAAAGTGGAGATGATCCGGATCCTTTTTCTATTCCTGTACTATTAGGAGAGAAAAAAATGCCGGGAAGATTCCTGGAACATCATACGTACAGCAGAAACCCTAGCACTGTAAATTGCAAAGAAAAACAACGTTATCAAAACGGAAAATTATATTATTCTAATTTATTTCACGAATCAACTATATTTCTACTTTCTCAGCATGTAGAAGTATTTAAACAGAGATTTTTTTTTACAGTACTGCCAAATGGTGATAAACGTCGTAGGTCAAACTTTCTGCAACTTTCTACGGCCATTGACTGCCACCGGAGGATCCTCGTTCTCCGGCAAGTCCTTTTCTCCTTTGGCGGAGGATTCATTGCCGCTAATGTGGGCGCCATTGGAGGTGCTGTGAACAAAAGTCACTTTCTTGTGCTTTCCCTGCTGTTTGTCGGCCGGCGGATTGGAGGACGTGTTAGGAGGGGATGCCTTCTTGGCTCTAGTAGAGCTCTTCGACCGTGTTTCTGATTTCAGAAGTATCAGTGTCGTGCAATGCCGCGGAGATGTCGGTGGGTCTGCAGCCGCATTTGTTGCCGGTGGCCGAGCAGGAGGGGGCGTAGAGCCCGGTATCGGTTTTCTCCATTAATTGTCGTATGTGTACTTGATGGGATTATGGAATGAGCTTCGTAGGTGGCTCTGCTTTCTTCTTCTAGTCCGGAAGGACTGACCGTGGTTTCCTTCCATGGACGACGGTGAGAGAAACAGAGAGAGAGAGAGAGAGAGAGAGAGAGAGAGAGAGAGAGTTGCTAAGGAATGTTTCGAGGGGGGAAGAATATCGAACATGAGAGGGTAGACATGGAGGAGGTTAAAGCCACAGCCTTAAGAATCGGCCAAAGCTCCGCTTTTGCAGGTTTAATTTTCTAAATTCGAACGAAAATTTTACCAGAATTTTACGTGCAATTTTAGCACCGTGCATTTTCAAACATTTTTTAAAATAATAGTTAAAGACGAAATGCTTTTGGATATTGGAATAATTTTAAATTTCAAACATTTAACTAATCTTCAACAAAAAAAACATTTACGTAATTTTACCAGCAGGATCAAATTAATAAAAATTAAAATTACGAAATATAAGTAAAAAAATACACTGCAGAAGAACTCATACTATACAAAAATCGTAGGTAGGTAATATGTGCTTCACTGCAATTCGTAAACGAACACACGAGACGTGTACCAGACTGAATTTTCATCGTCGTCAGACGAAAAACGGCCACCACACCAGAGAAATAGACACCCACTGTCGTGTTCGAAGATCAATGCTCTGCTCAAGCCTTGCCCATTGAAAACTAACTCCGCTTAAACACCACTGGCCATATGCCTCTGATTTCACATCACCTTGCACTTGGAGATTAAATTGTTGGTGACTCGCCTGATGTAGTGCATGCACGCCCCAGCCTTCTCCCTTCTTAACTGACGGCTTCCTTCCATGGTGTGTTTGCTCTGAACCTTAGACCCTTTTAAATAGAATGATGATGGGGAGTAAGGTATCAGTGTCCATCAATTCATTGGTAGGTTTGGTGGTGAATCATGATTGGGGAACTGCTTTTTCCCTTCTTCCCAGACCAACAATGAGCTAGTAGCTAGCCTTAGTTCTTATCCCGAGATACATAAACAAATCTTCTGACTTGTGATGGCTCTTGAGGAGGAGAGTTGACATCAGTTGATGCTTTAACTGTTGAAGTTGAGACCGGGCGGTCTGTCGGTCTGGCTTGGCGGGTTATTGACCGAGCGGCTTGGCGGTTTGCCTCCAGCGGGTTGGTTACTGCGTTGAGGTCTGAGGTCCAAGCGGTCTAGCGGTCTGTTACTGGCGACTAGGAGACCGGGCGGTCTAACGGTCTCCCTTGGCGGCTTGTCTCTCTCTCTGGCAGTGGCCGAGCGGTTAGCCCTTCTGTCTAACCGCGCGGCTTGTTCCGGTCTGTTGTTCTAGCCACCCAGATTCTTTTGTATAGTTTTAGTCCCACATCTCTTATTTGTATTCTCTCTTCTCTCCTCCATTCTATATAAGGGAGGCCATACCTTTGTAATAGATACCTTTTTCTGATAATAAAATTTCAGTTATACCATTTCCGGCTTGTTTTAGTTCGCTTCTTACATGGTATCAGAGGGATCGATCCTTTCCTCCTGATTCTGTCTTCTCTCTGTCCGCGCGGCTTGCTTCTCCGGCTTGCGCCCTGTCCGCGCGGTCTCCTTGTCGTTGCCCTCTGTGTGCGCGACCTGTTGCCTTGTTCTCTGCGATCTGTTGCCTGGTTCGCCGCGACCTGTTGCCTAGTTCGCCGCGACCTATTGCCCTGTGCCTTGCCCTCTCTTGTGCTTCTGTTCGAGCGGACTGTCTGCTTGCCGCTCGACTTCTTCCCCTTTGCTTGTTACTGCGGCTTGGTCGTGGTCTCTCTGGCCGCTGGTGTCTGACATCCTGACCGCCGCAGTTTCTCTTCTGCCTATCCGCGCGGCCTGTTTTCTAACCGCGCGGCTTCCTGTTGTTTACTCTTATGGCTCTTTCTGATGCTTCTACTGCCACCACTCCTGCCACCCCCCCTGTAGCCAATCCGGCTCCTCCTCCTACTCCTTCCGGGAACCTTGGCACCGTTTCCAAGCTTGTCGGCTCCAACTACCCGGATTGGAGCGTCTCTTTCACCTTTCTCCTTCGCTCGCAACGCAAACGCCACCATCTCGTTGATGACCCTCCTCCTACCACTTCCCCTCTCTTTGATGACTGGGATGCGAGTGACGCTCTTGTGCGTACTTGGCTCGCTAACAGTCTATCCGATGAATGCCTTCCCGTCATCCGTCATGATGAGACGGTGAAGGCCGCTTGGCTTCATCTTGCTGCTTTGTATTCCAAAGGGGCTCAGACGTCCCGCATCTATACGTTGTATGCGGACCTCTTTGCCCGGCCTACCTTGTCTCCTGCTGCTGCCTACCAACAAGTTCAAGCTCTTGGGGCTGAGATTCTTCAGAATCGCCCCTTTTCTGCGGATCTGGCTCAACAACACAAGCACTTCCAGGAGCTTCTGGTTGTGTGTTATCTGCTCCGTCTTCCTGACACTTATGACATGATCCGCCAACAAATTCTGGGTGAGGCGGAATCTCCTACCTTAGATGCCACCGCTGCTCGCATCGCCGCTGTCACCTCCCTCCTTCAGCGCCCGCTTCTACCCGCTCCTTCTCCTCCGGATAACTATGCTCATCAAACTCAGCGGAGTGGCTCTGGTAGCCGCAGTCATCAGTCTGGCGGATGTCCTTCTTCCCGCTATCTCTGCTCTCACTGCGGCCGCACCGGACACACTCTTGACCGCTGCTGGACAAAACATCCCCATCTTCGCCCCTCGGGTGACTCTTCCGCCTCTTCTTCCAAGCCGTCTGCTTCCGTGGTCACATCATCAGGTAGTGCCCATGTAGTCACTCAAGGTAAATGGCTTATCGACTCCGGTGCTACTAATCATATGACGGGCAATCCTCAGTGCTTCTCTCTCCTCGAACAGCATGATCGATTGCCCCCGGTCCTCATTGCAGACGGTTCTCCCTCCCCGGTTCATGGGTCGGGAGTGGTTCATGTTACTCCGTCCCTTCGGCTAGAGGACACTCTCTATGTGCCCAAGTTTCCGTGCAATCTGTTATCGGTTACTTCTTTGTGCAAGCAGCTTCAATGTTCTGTAACGTTTACTCCATCTTCTTGCTCTTTTCAGGATCCGAGCTCCCAGCGGACGATTGCTACTGGGACTGAGAGCGGCGGCCTCTACTTCCTCGACAACGTTTCCGCTTTGTCCGCCTTCTCTTCTTCTTGTACGGATCTTCTCCAGTGGCATCTCCGTCTCGGTCATCCTCCACCACGGCTTCTGCATCAGCTTCTGCCCCACCTCCCTCCCTCCACTACTCCTCTCCACTGCGAAGCATGTCAACTTGGCAAGCATCATCGTTCCTCCTTCCCGCCGAAGCAAGGTCGGGGCTCTACCCGTCCGTTTGATCTAGTCCACTCCGATATCTGGGGACCTGCTCCTACCCTTACTATTGGTCGGGGTAGTTCTTATTTTGTAACTTTTATTGATGATTTTTCTAGATGTACTTGGGTGTATCTCTTACGAGATCGCTCTGAACTTTTTAATGTATGGACCTCCTTTTATCATTTAATCAAAAATCAGTTTGGTGTTAGTGTTAAAACTTTTCGCTCTGATAATGCAAAAGAATACTTAAGTCATGCTTTTACCTCTTTCTGTGTTCAACATGGCGTTATTCATCAGACAAGTTGTGTCTATACATCCCAACAAAATGGGGTGGCGGAACGCAAAAACCGTCACCTCCTCGATGTTGCTCGCACATTAATGACTCAAATGCATGTCCCTCGCTCCTATTGGGGCTATGCTGTTCTTCTTGCTTGCTATCTCATCAATCGCATTCCCTCCTCTGTTCTTCAGGGAAAAACCCCTTTTTCCATCCTTTATCCTGGCAAGGAGCCTTTTCTTCTCCCTCTCCGAATCTTTGGGTGCACTGCTTTTATGCATGTCCCATCTGCCCACCGTTACAAAGCTCGTCTGGTGGCTAAGGGCTTTACTCAAACCTATGGGGTTGATTACTTTGACACCTTCTCTCCCGTGGCTCGTCTCAGCACTATACGGGTCCTTCTCTCTGTGGCAGTCAACAAAGACTGGCCCCTTTCCCAGCTGGATGTCAAGAATGCCTTCCTTTATGGTGATCTTCAGGAGGCCGTCTATATGGAGCAACCTCCAGGGTATGTTGCTCAGGGGGAGACACGAGTCTGCCGGCTACAGAAGGCAATCTATGGCCTCAAGCAGAGCCCTCGAGCTTGGTTTGACAAATTCAGCGGCATCGTGGCGGCCGTTGGTTTTGCTCGCAGCACTGCTGATCACTCTCTATTTATTCGCAAAACCTCTTCGGGACTGGTGGTTCTTGCAGTATATGTGGATGATATTCTTCTCACTGGTGATGACCAGGAAGGGGTAGCCTTGACAAAGCGGCATCTTCGCCAACATCTAGTCACGAAAGATATGGGTTCTCCGAAGTACTTTTTGGGGATCGAAATCTCTCGGAAGCCCAACTCTTTAGTCCTCTCTCAGCGTAAGTATGCTCTTGATATTTTAAAAGAAGCAGGATTGACTGGGGCCAAACCTGCCCGATGTCCCATGGCTGTTGGAGAAGACAAAACCTGGACAGATGATTCGCCTCTTCTTTCAGATGCTTCGCGGTACAGGCGTCTAGTTGGTAAGCTCATATACCTCACCGTGACTAGGCCCGACATCTCCTATGCTGTGGGCAAGGTGAGTCAATTCATGCAAGCTCCCAGGGAGTGCCATCTACAGTCCGCCTTGCAGATCTTGGAGTACGTCAAAGCAGCCCCTGGGAAAGGATTGCTCTTTCAGAAGAATGATCATCTGAGGGTTGAAGCTTACTCAGATGCGAGTTACGCGGATGACAAAGGGGACCGCAAGTCTACCTCCGGTTTCTGTACCTTTGTTGGGGGCAATCTGGTAAGTTGGAAGAGCAAGAAGCAATCTGTTGTCTCCAGGTCCAGTGCTGAAGCTGAGTATCGGAGTATGGCATCGACCACTTGCGAGCTAAAGTGGCTACGGGCTCTCATGTTGGATTTAGGAGAGGTCTACAACCATCCTCTACCTATGTTCTGTGACAACAAGGCTGCTATATATATCTCCAAAAATCCAGTCTTCCATGAGAGAACCAAACACATTGAGGTCGACTGTCATTTCATTCGTGAAGAGATTCTGAAGGAACAAATTTGCACTCCCTTCGTCACGTCTGAAAAAGAGCTGGCTGACATCTTCACCAAGCCAGTATCCGCCTCATTTCTTCATATATGTGACAAGCTGGGCATGATCGACATATATGCTCCAGCTTGAGGGGGAGTGTTGAAGTTGAGACCGGGCGGTCTGTCGGTCTGGCTTGGCGGGTTATTGACCGAGCGGCTTGGCGGTTTGCCTCCAGCGGGTTGGTTGCTGCGTTGAGGTCTGAGGTCCAAGCGGTCTAGCGGTCTGTTACTGGCGACTAGGAGACCGGGCGGTCTAACGGTCTCCCTTGGCGGCTTGTCTCTCTCTCTGGCAGTGGCCGAGCGGTTAGCCCTTCTGTCTAACCGCGCGGCTTGTTCCGGTCTGTTGTTCTAGCCACCCAGATTCTTTTGTATAGTTTTAGTCCCACATCTCTTATTTGTATTCTCTCTTCTCTCCTCCATTCTATATAAGGGAGGCCATACCTTTGTAATAGATACCTTTTTCTGATAATAAAATTTCAGTTATACCATTTCCGGCTTGTTTTAGTTCGCTTCTTACATTAACTACTCAAACGCTTTGCACTGCATTCATCCATCCATTCGAACTTGGCTCCATCCTTGAGGGTTTTGGAAAATGGGGCAAATTTATCTCTAGAGCGTGAGAGATGAAGCGGCTTAAGTAGCAATCCACCCTGTTAGCTGTTGAACCACATTGGGGCTCTTGGGAGGTTGTATATATCCAAAACAATTTTTACTTTATCGAGGTTAGGCTAGAGGCCCTGGGGTGTTAATAGGTGGCCAAGGAATCTCCCCTTGCTGGCCCTGAAGATGCATTTGATCGGGTTTAGCCTCATGTTGTACTTGCGAAGGGTATTGAATGTCTCCACCAAGTTGTGTACTATAGGACTCCTCTTTTTTTCCTTTTGCCTTGGGCCTCGCACCGGTCAGAGATGGTTCTTTTGCCCAGTGACACCGCCTTGCGGTGACACCAACTACAAGACGTTGATATTTCCGGCTAAAATCAAACTTTCAGGCCAACCACAAATTATAAGTAAGAAACTATAATAGACCATAAATCCACATCACACATGTCATATATATCATAAAAGAGATGTCCACAACAAGATAAACATCTAAATGGGCTTATGCCCAGTACAAAGTCAAAAAAGGGCTTATGCCTAGTACAACAAATCACTTGATTCAGATCTTGTGGACGTACTCACCTATATCAAACACTAACATTTGTCCCCGATAGAGTAGTAGTACGCTGCATCAGCTCCTCAAGTCCTGCCATCCTGGCTTGCTGGTCCTCCTAGGCGTCGTGCTGCTGCTCCGGCTCCTAATGATCCTGCTATTACAGCCACATCTGGAAGTTAGAAAAAAAGACTAAGTTTGTTTTTCCTCCCCTCCTTCCATGACTACTAGGCGCCGGGTTTGAGGATAGAAGAAAAGGAGAACAATAGAAAAGTATAACAAACTTATAACAGTGACCCTATCTAGCATACTAATAAGTAAAGTACTATGTAGCTGTATATAAAAGGAGTAAATCTGAACTAGTAGTTCTACTATGAGACTGGGCATAAATAAAAAGTAGATAGTAAAGTAAAGAAGTAGGTAAATGCAGCTATCTACCATCACAGAAAAGTATCATAACTTATATGAATGTCCATACAAACTTATAAGTTAAGTTTCTGGTTTTATATGTAACTCATCATATAAAAGAGCCAATTCTAATTTATAAGATGAGGATCTTGTTGTTTGCAATGTTGCGTATGCTATACAATGATATGCGTGTGCTATGATTTCATACAAGTGCAACTCACACATACAATTCTATGCATGCAGACCTTTTGTTCCCACATTTATGAGATAGCTAAACTATCAGGTACCACCCATTATGGATAACTGAAAGTCATTAGTTTCAAGGATAGCTTAACAACTAGAGGAGGGGGGGTGAATAGGTCTTATGCCTTTTTGTGCCTTTTCCTGTTTTAGGTGAGTTGTGATTTAGTTATATTTTGCTTTAAATACAATCACACAAAGCACACATGAATTTTTTAGTGGTTCCCCAGATTATAGGTACGTCCACTGTCCTTCCCATCTTTCTAATAGTTTGTTAAACAAGACAACTTCTCCAAACTCGGCTACAAAGAGCTTACAACATGGATCCCACGGGATTTCTCAATCTCCTTCAAGACCTACCTCATGCACAAAGCCCTACAACTCTGAGCAAGCTTTCTCTTATAGCTCAGTGATCCAAAGACCACCTACCTCAGACTTGAGCAGAAGTGCTACACTCAGGCTAGGAGGTTAGCCCTACAACTCAGAGAAAATGACTCTACTACAGCTCAGATACCAAGGCCATACCTCAGATCCACAGAAGGATCCTATAACTCAAGCACAAAGGCCCTACAACTCAGAGAGAATGAATATCCTTCCTCAGGAAAACTGCCCTACAACTGAGATCCATTCCAGGATCCTACCTCAGACTTGAGCACAAGTCCTACAACTCAGGCACATAGGCCCTACTTCAGATTCACACAGGGATCCTACCTCAGATCTACAAATGATCATACACTCAGCCTTTATAAATTCAGACTTACACTCAAACCAAAGGATCCTATAGAGAGAAAGGGTTGTTGATAATGATTAGACACCAGAGAGATTTTCTCGGTGTCTACCTTCTTCTGAACTGAAGTAGCTCAGTCCATATCTTCCTTGCAGCTCCAAAAAGTGTTCTTTAGGAATGATCTGCTTGGGCTGTGAAGCTACTGTAGCTAGGGCTTGCCTTGCTGCTTCTTCTTTCTCAGAGAAGTATCTCTGAACTTTCTGTCGAAGGTGATGATCACAACATATATCTTGTTGCATCTAGGGTTAGCCTTGGCTGCTTCCTCTTCCTGAGAGAGTTTCTCTGAACTTGCTTTTGCAGGTGAGAATGGGAACAAATATCCTCTTGAACTCTTAGATCAGAAGTTTGAACTTGTTCTCCAGGCTCTGGCATAATGGCGAGAGCAAGAAGATGAAGTCTAGAGCTTTTTCAAAAGACGATCTAAAAGTTGTCTTCTTCCTTCTAATAAGAATTCTTTTATTATCTTTCATCGTTCAACAACTCTTCGACGGTGGGCCCATATGGATTTGGTAGCTGCAATCTTGCTTTTGCATTAAATACAGTACAGAATGCATGCGACGTCGTTTGTCATGTACTGTTGACTTCCTGCAATGATTTTGAATTTTGCTGACATCAACATCTGTGGACTTAGCCAAATTCAAGAAATTTAGTATTGGCATTGAGTGAACATCCTTCAATCAATGCAAAAACACTTAGACATTTTTATGTGTCACTAGGCGTTGAGTGATTAGTCATCACTCGACGAATTTGGACTTACCAAATATTTATGTTGAGGAAGCGTTGAGTGAGCGGCCTTCACTCAACGCTTTTATCCTTAGACAAACTTTCTGTTGATAAACGTTAAGTGCGTTGAGTGAGCCTTCATCACCCAACACTTTTGTCTGTAGGCAAACTTTCTGTTGATAAGCGTTGAGTGCGTTGAGTGAGCCTTCATCACTCAACGCTTTTGTCCTTAAAAAAACTTTCTGTTGATAGGCATTAAATGTGTTGAGTGAGCCTTCATCACTCAACGCTTTTGTCCTTAAACAAACCTTCTGTTGATAGGCGTTGAGTGCGTTGAGTAAGCCTTCATCACTCAACGCATACTTGACTTTCATGTCATCTTGAAGAGGCATTGAGTGAACAGCCTTCACTCAATGCTTCTATACTTAGTTGATTTTTATTATTATGAAGGGTTGAGTGAGCTGTCTTCACTCAACGCTTTTTGTCTTTGCCTATCTTCTCGATGAGGCATTGAGTGAGTTGCCTTCACTCAACGCTTCTATACTTAGCCAATTTCTTTGTTGAGTTGGCGTTGAGTGAACTGTCCTCACTCAACGCTTCTAGGATTAGATATATTTTTTGTCTATATTTTCTGAGGCTTTTGACTGAAGCTTGTTCTATCGATGCTTTCTGATCTTGGCATTGAGTGAACTGCTTTCACTCAACGCTTTTGGACTTAGCCAAATTTCTTCTCAGTTTCTCTAGCTTTGACAGCATAGAGCTTTACTCGACGTCCCTTGTTATATGGCGTTGAGTGAACTGCCTTCACTCAACGTCTATGCACCTAAACAATTTTTTGTCTCCTCAATAGTCAGGCTTTGACTGCCCATGCTTTACTCATCATTTATTGGCATCTGGCATTGAGTGAACTGGCTTCACTCAGGGTCTATGGACTTAGACATATTTGTGTATTTCAGCATTCTTCCTTGTGTCCACCTATCACTATTACTTAGACAACCTGTCTAATAATGGTTCCAAAGAACGTCTTGCTCACATTAAACATAAAATATGCATCAAATACATCTATGTGTATACTATTGACTTGTTTGACATCTACAAATCTGGGACAATGTGTAACGCCCCAAAACTCAAAAGAAGAATGGATAGTGTTTTAAGGCCAAGTTGGTGCCTGATTAGGTTTACACGACCTATGACACAGGCGTGTCCAGGGCCATGTCGTGCAGGAGTTCGACAAATTTTACATACGGTCCATGAAATGAATTCGACGATCCTCAGAGTTATGCCAGGTCGGGCACACAGCCTGTGATACGGGCGTGTCAAGGGCCGTGTCCTGCTCTGCGTATTGACGGGCTGTGTCGAAAGAGTTACACGGCCTGGAACACGGGCGTTTCCCAAGCCGTGTCTGGCACACGACCTGTGACACGGGCATGTCACATGCCCGTGTCCTGTTCGAGATGTAACGGTATCAGCATCGATTAAGGCACACGTCCTATGACACGGGCATTTACATAATTGATACGGGTGTGTCCCAAGCCGTGTTAGATGTCGTGTATTATTTTGTGTTCGACGATTGTGTTGAGATCATGAGACACGGCTTGTGACACGGGCGTGTCACAAGCCATGTTCGGCCCCAGGAAATTCTTTTAAGGGCTAATCAAGGCCGTTCGTTCTATTTGGAAATGATCCGACGGCCCGGAATCCTCCCTAGCATGTTAAATTCTGGAATGTAGGGTTTAACCCTCATTTTACTTCGGCCATTCTCTTTCTAAAAGAGTTAGAGAGAAGGGAGAGCAAGGTTGAAGAAGAAGGAGGAATACGTCCGCCGGTGGAGTTTCAGAGCCCAAAATCACGAGTCGAGTCCAGATCTGTGAAGGCGAGGCCATTGCGGTGCTTTTCGTCCGTCTAGTTTCTCCTCTTCTCCATGGGGCCAAAGCGAACCGCTAGGGTAACGATTCTCTTCTTAGATATGTGAAGTCCTCTTCCATTTTGCATAGGAAACCCGCTCTCACGAGTGTGCGGTGAGTGTGAGGTTTTCCTTTGGGTGGACATGAATAGTCCCCGTAGTTTTATATATAGAGTCCGAAATTGAAGTACGGACATAGGCATGGTTTGTGAAGCCTACCCAGACAAGTTGGTCTGGATCGGTGATGTTTTCATTATGCATGGATTGCCGGAGAAGACTCCGTGCCGTAAGTTTTTTGGGTTTCTACGCGGTAGATTACAATAGGGAGCCTTGAGGATTAACTCAAAGGTGCACCTGGAAATCTGGGCAGAAGCGAAGTTGTGCCGATTTGGTAGCCTGGGAGCCAGCCTTGTACATAGATGGGCTATGTACTGTTGTATGATCGATACATTGGGATTTAATGAAGCTTGTCTCGTGCCGATGGCTAAATGGCTGTGGCGAGGTGAGCAACGGGCTGGTGGAACGTTACCCACTCCAAGTTGTTCAGTTAAAGATGGCTTGGAGAATGAGTCTAGGCTTCGGCTGAAAGGACTTTAATGCTCACATTGTTTGTCGTCCTGGGGGCGGTGGTGGACTGTGGAACGGACCGGGTTCAGACCAGGTTCACCGAGTAAGTGCCCTGAGAGTACGGGGTGTGTGGCTGTCCGTTCCTACACCTGTGGTGAAGTGTACTATTGTTGTACTTTCACTATATTTTTTGGATATGCTACTAAATTACAGGGAAGGAGCACCGCCACCACAAGTAAGGGGTGAGTTCGTTATAATTTTTTCATCTTTAGCTGACTATTGCTTTTGTTTGCCACCGCTGCGGTGGAATGTTGATTGCAGGTGCTACGGAGCCTAGTGGCAAGTAGCGGGATGAAGCCCTTATTGCTGAGCCGACCCTTGAAGGCCAAAGCAAATGTTTACATTTATGCTCATGTGTGACCAGCCTGCGTGCCGATGTATGGAAGACATTTATTTTTTAAGTAAACACTTGTAAGGCCATAAGGCCAAGTACTATTTTGTGTAATTGTTCTGTCATTCCTATATTGGTTTAGTGGACATTCATGTTGTGGTTTGGGTTCTTTACTCTTTAACTTTTAAAATGCTTCTGATAGAATGTGCTCTGTGTAGGACGTGTTATCTTGGTTGGATGGTTTCATTCTGTAACCCTTCGGTCTGTCTGTAGTATATGACGTCGGGCCCCGGCCGGATCTACTGCTTTATTCCATATGACCGATAGGGGTGTTACAATTTGGTATAAGACTACCAGTTTCGGTCTTGCTTATTTGAATTCGTGGGCGAATTCTTTTAAGAGGTTGTGAGCACTTGTATGTGTGTCATCGTTATAACATAAAAGAACCCATGAATGTCCACTTAGGAATGAAAATACACATGTTTAAGGAACCTGCGTGTTCTTATAATTGCTTTTTACAATTTTGTTTGGTCACTTAATGGTGTTTTGTACGATTATAGGTGACCAGGAGTGGCGCAGGGCCGTCAGAACGCCCGCTTTCTGAGGAAAGTAGTGCACCCAGTGACGTGCCTGAGACCCCTCCTTCTATTGAAACCATAAGAAGGGTAGTTGAAGCGGTGTTCGCTGTGACAAACGCACAACATGGAAGGAATGTGCAACCCTTTGTCCCTAAGGTGGCTTCAACACTGGTTGGTGTGATGGAGTAAATGGCATTTAGAGGACCATTGGGTCAGCAGTTGAACATGCTTTTAGTGCAAGGTACGCACTCAGTTGATGAATATTTGCAGGAATTTCTTATGATAAGGCGCTACCAAGGGTTTGAATTAGAGAGCGAGCAGTCTATGGCCGATAGATTTTATAACGGCCTGCACGGCGTGTTACGAGTTCTACTGCTAGGACCGAAATTATTTGGATTTCGAACCTTAGTGGAGTCGGCAAGATCTTTGGAAGTAGATTTAGCAAAAGTCAACCAGACATCAGAGTTCAGGGTACCAAACTCTCCAGGTTCTACAAAGTCTGTATACCGAAGGAGGAGGAAAAAGAAGTCTAAAATATCTACTAGTCAGGCTCTGTTGAAGTTGGTGACCGGGCGGTCTGGCGGTCTGGCTTGGCGGGTTGATGACCACGCGGTCTGGCGGTTTCCCTTCAGCGGTCTGGTTACTGTGTGTTGCTGTCATTAGTCCAAGCGGTCTAGAGGTTTGTCACTGGCGACTTGGAGACCGGGCGGTCTAGCGTTCTCACATGACAATCTCTCTCTCTCTCTCTCTCTCTCTCTCTCTCTCTCTCTGACAGTTGCCGAGTGGTTAGCCCTTCTATCTAACCGCGCGGCTTGTGCAGTTTGTGTCTGTACAGTCCGCTTGTGTCATGTAATTTTTTAGTCCCACATCTCTTATTTGTATTCTCTCTTCTCTCCTCCATTATATATAAGGGAGGCCATACCTTTGTAATAGATACCTTTTTCGGATAATAAAGTTTCAGTTTAAACCGCTTCCGGCTTGTTTTAGTTCATTTCTCACATGGTATCAGAGGACTCAATCCTTTCCTCCTGATTGTGTGTCCTCCCTGTCCGTGCGGTTTGCTTCGCCTGCTTGCAACCTATCCGTGCGGTCTCTTTCTCTCCTTGTTGTTGCCCTCGGTATGCGCGACCTCTTTGTCCCTGTGCTTAGTCGCCGCCCTTGTTCGCTGCAACCTGTTGCCCTGTTCGTCGCGTCCTGTTGCCCTGTGCCTTGTTTTGCCTATTGCTTCTGTTCCAGCGGTCTGTCTTTTAACCGCTCGATTTATATCCCTCTGCTTGATTCTACGGCTTGGTCGTGGCCTTTCTAGCCGCTGGTGTCTGACATCATGACCGCTGCAAATCTTCTTCTTCTTAACCGCGCGGCTTGTTTCCTAACCGCGCGGCTTGTTGCCTAACCGCGCGGCTTGTTGCCTTCTGCGGCTTGATCGTGGCTTCTCTGGCCGCTGGTGTCTGACAACGTGACCGCTACAGATCTTCTTCTTCCTTACCACGCGGCTTGTTGCCTAACTGCGCGGCTTCCTGTTGTTCGCTCCTATGTCTCTTTCTGATGGTTCTACTGCCACCACTCCTGCCACCACCCCTATCGCCAATCCGACTCCACCTCTCCCTCCTACTCCTTCCGGGAACCTTGGCACCATTTCCAAGCTAGTCGGCTCCAACTACCTGGATTGGAGCGTCTCTTTCACCTTTCTCCTTCGCTCGCAACGCAAACGCCACCATCTCATTGATGACCCTCCTCCTACCACTTCACCTCTCTTTGATGACTAGGATTCGAGTGACGCTCTTGTGTGTACTTGGCTTGCTAACAGCCTTTCCGATGAGTGCCTTCCCGTAATCCGTCATGATGAGACGGTCAAGGCCGCTTGGCTTCATCTGGCCGCTCTGTACTGCAAAGGGGCTCAGACGTCCCGCATCTATACATTGTATGCAGACCTCTTTGCCCGACCTTCCTTGTCTCCTGCTGCCGCCTACCAACAGGTTCAGGCCCTTGGGGCTGAGATTCTTCAAAATCAACCATTTTCTGCGGATTTGGCTCAACAACACAAGCACTTTCAGGAGCTTCTGGTTGCGTGTTATCTGCTCCGGCTTCCTGATACTTATGACATGATCCGCCAGCAAATTCTGGGTGAGGCGGAATCTCCTACCTTAGATGCCACCGCTGCCCGCATCGTCACTGTCACCTCTCTCCTTCAGCGCCCGCTTCTGCCCGCTCCTTCTCCACCAGACCTCTATGCTAATTAAACTCAGCGGAGTGGCTCTGGTAACCGCAGTCATCAGTCTGGCGTACGTACTTATTCCCGCTACCTCTGCTCTCACTGTGGCCGCACCAGACATACTTCAGATCGCTGCTGGACGAAGCATCCCCATCTTCTCCCCTCTGGTGACTCCTCTGCCTCCTTTTCCAAGCCGTCTGCTTCTGTGGTCACATCATCAGGTATTGCCCACGTGGTGACTCAAGGTAAATGGCTTATTGACTCTGGTGCAACTAATCATATGACGGGCAATCCTTAGTGCTTCTCTCTGCTCGAACAGCATGATCGGTTGCCCCCGGTCCTCGTTGCAGACGGTTCTCCCTTCCCGGTTCATGGGTCGGGAGTGGTTCATGTTACTCCATCCCTTCGACTAGCGGACACTCTCTATGTGCCCAAGTTTCCATGCAATCTATTGTTGGTTACCTCTTTATGCAAGCAGATTTAGTGTTCTGTGACATTTACTCCGACTTCTTGTTCTTTTCAGGATTTGAGCTCCCAGCGGACGATTGCTACTAGGACTGAGAGTGGCGGCCTTTACATCCTCGACAACGTTTCTGCTTTGTCTGCCTTCTCTTCTTCTTGTACGGATCTTCTCCAATGGCATCTCCGCCTCGGTCATCCTCCACCACGGCTTCTACATCAGCTTTTACCCCACCTATCACCCTCCAGTACTCCTCTCAACTACGACGCTTGTCAACTTGGCAAGCATCACCGTTCCTCCTTCCCGTCGAAGCAAGGTCGGGGCTCTACTCGACCTTTCGATCGAGTGCACTCCGATGTCTGGGGACCTGCTCCTACCCTCACCATTGGTCGGGGTAGTTCTTATTTTGTAACTTTCATTGATGATTTTTCTAGATGTACTTGGGTGTATCTCTTACGAGATCACTCTGAACTTTTTGATGTATGGCTCTCCTTTTATCATTTAATTAAAAATCAGTTTGGTGTTTCTATTAAAACATTTCGCTCTGACAATGCTAAAGAATACTTGAGTCACGCTTTTTCCTCTTTTTGTGTGCAACATGGAATTATTCATCAGACGAGCTGTGTTTATACATCCCAACAAAATGGGGTGGCGGAACGCAAAAACCGTCGCCTCCTCGATGTCGCTCGCACATTGATGACTCAGATGCATGTCCCTCGCTCATATTGGGGCTATGCTGTTATCCTTGCCTGCTACCTCATCAATCACATTCCCTCCTCAGTTCTCCACGGGAAAACCCTATTCTCCATACTGTATCCGGGCAAGGAGCCTTTTCCTTTCCCTCTCTGAATCTTTGGGTGCACTGCATTTGTGCATGCCCCGTCTGCCACCCATGATAAGCTCTCCCCTCGCTCCACCAAATGTGTCTTTCTGGGGTACTCCATCACTCAGAAAGGCTACTGTTTCTTTGACCCTGTTCTTCGTAAGCAGTTCATCTCCGCTGGCGTTACCTTCTTTGAGAATGCCTCCTACTTCTCGGATGACTCCTCTTCTCTTCCCCAAGCTTCCTCGTCTCTTCCCCCGGTCTCTGATTTTCCTGTAATTCCCTTCGTTCCCTCGTCTCCTCCTGCAATATCCACACCGGCTCCATCTTCGTCCACTCCTCTCTCTCCGCCTCAATCTCCCTCATCTCCGCTGTCGTCGCTCTCTCCTCCCAGGCCAGCTCTCTCTGCCACGGATGCTCTGGATGCCGGGGAATCCGACGACCTGGATCTTCCTGTAGCTCTTCACAAAGGGGTGCGGATGTGTACCCTACACCCCCTTGCTGCTATTGTTTCATATGATCGTCTTACTTCTTCTCGCAGGGCCTTTGCGCTGGCTATCTCTGCCACTGCCACACCTCGTTCCTACTAGGAGGCCCTTGCTATTCCTCACTGGAAGATGGCCATGGATGAGGAAATGGCGACCCTGACGGAGCGAGGTACCTGGAATCTTATTCCTCCTCCCCTCAGTACTGAGGTTGTTGGGTGTCGCTGGGTCTTTGTGGTCAAATTTAGCCCGGATGGCGTTATGGACCGTTATAAGGCTCATCTTGTTGCTAAGGGCTTTACTCAGACCTATGAGGTTGATTAATTTGACACCTTCTCTCCCGTGGCTCGTCTCAAAACTATACGGGTCCTTCTCTCTGTGGCTGTCAATAAATATTGGCCGATTTACCAGCTGGATGTTAAGAATGCCTTCCTTTATGGTGATCTTCAAGAGGCCGTCTACATGGGGCAACCTCCTCAGTATGTTGCTAAGGGGGAGACACGAGTATGTCGGTGAAGAAAGCAATCTATGGTCTCAAGAAGAGCCCTCGAGCTTGGTTTGACAAGTTCAGCAGCATTGTGGCGGCCGTTGGTTTTGCGCGCAGCTCTGCCGATCACTCTCTATTTATTCGCAAAACCTCCTCGGGGCTGGTGGTTCTTGCTGTGTATGTTGATGATATTCTTCTCACTGGCAATGACTAGGAAGGGGTAGCCTTGACAGAGCGGCATCTTCGTCAACATGTGGTCACAAAAGATATGGGCTCTCCGAAGTACTTTTTGGGGATCTATATCTCTCGGAAGCCCAACTCCTTAGTCCTCTCCCAGCGTAAGTATGCCCTTGCCCTTCTAAAAGAAGCAGGATTGACTGGAGCCAAACCTGCCCGATACCCTATGGCTATTGGAGAAGACAAAACCTGGGCAGATGATTCGCCTCTTCTTTCAGATACTACGCGGTACAGGCGTCTAGTTGGCAAGCTCATATATCTCACAGTTACCAGGCCCGACATTTCCTATGTTGTGGGCAAGGTGAGTCAATTCATGCAAGCACCCAGGGAGTGCCATCTTCAGTCCGCCTTGCGTATCTTGGAGTATGTCAAAGCATCCCCTGGGAAAGGATTACTCTTTCATAAGAATGGTCATCTTAGGGTTAAAGCATACTCAGAAGCGTGTTACGCTGATGATAAAGGGGATCGCAAGTCTACCTCTGGTTTCTGCACCTTTATTGGGGGAAATCTGGGAAGCTTGAAGAGCAAGAAGCAGTCTGTTGTTTCCAGGTCCAGTGCTGAAGCAGAGTATCGGAGTATGGCATCGACCACTTGTGAGTTAAAATGGCTACGGGCTCTCATGCTGGATTTAGGAGAGGTCTACAACCATCCTCTACCTATGTTCTGTAACAACAAGGCTGCCATATACATCTCCAAAAATCCAATCTTCCATGAAAGAACCAAGCACATTGAGGTCGACTGTCATTTCGTTCGTGAATAGATTTTGAAGGAACAAATTTGCACTCCCTTCGTCACTTCTGATAAAGAGCTGGCTGACATCTTCACCAAGCCAGTATCCGCCTCATTTTTCCATATTTGTGACAAGCTGGGCATGATCGATATATATTCTCCAGCTTGAGGGGGAGTATTGAAGTTGGTGACCGGGCGGTCTGGCAGTCTGGCTTGGCGGGTTGATGACCGCGCGGTCTGGCTGTTTCCCTTCAGCAGTCTGGTTGTTGTGTGTTGCTGTCTGTGGTCCAAGCGGTCTAGCGGTTTGTCACTTGCGACTTGAAGACTGGGCGGTCTAGCGGTCTCACATGGCAATCTTTTTCTCTCTCTCTCCGACAATTGCCGAGCGGTTAGCCCTTCTGTCTAACCGCGCGGCTTGTGCGGTTTATGTCTGTACAGTTCACTTTTGTCATGTAATTTTTTAGTCCCACATCTATTATTTGTATTCTCTCTTCTCTTCTCCATTCTATATAAGGGAGGCCATACCTTTGTTATAGATACCTTTTTCAGATAATAAAGTTTCAGTTTAAACCGCTTCCATCTTATTTTAGTTCGTTTCTCACAGGCTCCATATGATTGTTTTAATTTTGGTAAATTTGGTCACCGTGCCCGAGATTGTCATGGTGATGGCCAAAAGGCAAAGAAAGCCATGATAGGAGCAGTTATAGGACTTATTGCCAGAGAAAGTAGTGGTTCTCCAGTGGCAAAGAAGACTAGACCAGGAACAACCATTGGGTGAGACCCAAATTTATGTTACACTTGTGGGAAGTCGGGACACTTTGCCCGAGATTGTTGGAGAGGACGTCCGAAGTATGAAAAGAACCTAGATCAACCTACGAGGAGAAGGGCAAGGGATCAGAGGTAACCGCATCACATTATCCCCCAACCAAGCCTAAAGTGTACAACCTTGGCCAGCAGGAGGCCATGAAGCAGACTGATGTGTTGACAGGTAGGTTTACTTTATAGCGGTTTAGCTTTAAATGCTTGTTGCCCTACTCGTATTAGCCTATGACTGGTTGTGTTAGGCTTTGTTTTGATTTTTATTATCCGGCTAGAGCATCGTTCGATACGGGAGCTTCGCATTCCTTTTGTTTGAAGGATTTTTATCACGCATCGGAGTACCTTCTTTGATGGCAATGGACAAATTGGATGTGTTGTTGCCAAATGGGTGTTCAATGCGCATAGATAGAGTTTGTTGCGTAAAGATACAGATGGGGAGTCAATAGTTTGACTTGCAAGCGTCGCTACTGCCGATAATGGAGTTCGACGTGATCTTTGGAATTGACTTGCTCTTGGAGCAGCGGGCATACATTGATTGCAACCGCAAGGAGGTTAAATTGGGAACTGATCATAAGACGACATTTGCGGGCACGAAGGGTATACCATCCCAATTCGCGCTAGGCCCCTCATGCGTTCTTTTGAGTCAGGAGAGCTGATTTAGGCTTAGAGAGTGCAGGCGATCAGGCGCGCACTGGTGGGGAAAAGAGAAGTTTGGCTTGTGTAGGACACGCGTAGAGACACGGGCGTGTCCCTACCCGTGTGCATCTATAGGAACTCAAGTGGTGTTCAGTGGCATGGTGTTGAGTTATAACCAGGATTGTCCAGAGAATGACACGGGTAGAGACACAGGCGTGTCCCTATCCGTGTGCCGTGGCATTGAGTGGCATGGCGTGAGTGATAAGCATGATTGTACAGAGAAGGACACGGGTAGAGACACGGGCGTGTCCCTACCCATGTGCCGTGACGTTGAGTGGAATGGCGTTGAGTGATAAGAAGAATTGTCCCGAGAAGGACATGTGCGTGTCCCTACCCGTGTGCCGTGCGCGTCGAGGCAAGATCGACAAAATGTGTCCCGAGCAGAACACGGGTATAGACACGGGCAGAACCACGACCGTGTCACCTGCACACGGGTGTGTACGTACCCGTGTATGTGCATGAAGCATCAGTCGAACTGTTGATGACGTTTCTCCTGAGCAGGACACGGGTAAGGACACGGGCGTGTCCCTACCTGTGTCACTTCTGAATAAAAAGGCAAAATGAAACCCTAGCCGTTTTAATTCTCTTCCAAGCCACATCTTTTGGAGAAAACTTCTAGAGGAGGGAAGAACTTGTTGGAGCCAACCAAACTCCTTGAGGAATCACCACCGCCTCCAAGGAAAAGGGATGCCGACGAGAAGAATGACAAGATCCATGGTCAGAGATGGCGGAACCGCTGGAAATGAGGTGAGCTTCCTCCCCTCTCCCTTGGTGCTAGATCTATAGTTATTCTTAGGCTATACATCGACTCAAATGAGTCTTGATGTGTGACATGAAGGTTTCTAGGAGGGCCATGCTAGAACTTGTGTTCTAAGGTTTAGTCATCTTCAACCTCCCCTTCCTTCAAAGTGATGATGGGGGTGGTTTCGTGAAGAGGAATGGCCATAAGATGGTGAATAAGGGTGGAGGAACTTCTGGTTGTGATTTGGGAGGATCAGCTTGAGGAGGAAGATGAACCGATGCCGTTCATTCCGCCTCAAGATGCGTGCAGAAATCTGCGTTCTGCACACAACGACCTTCTTGGCTATTTTCAGGCAAGATACGGCTAGATATGGGCTTTTGACTAAACATAAAAGTCGTAGCCCTTTGAATTACCTTTCCAACGAATTGTTACATGCCTTCAGCTAAAGTCTGTAGCCATGGGAATGTCTGATCGAAGTAGAGGGCTGTAAGACTAAGCGTGCAGAAATTGTATTCTGTACGTAGCAGGCTTTGGAGCCAATTTCATGTGTGATACACTCTTATCTGGGTTGCAAACTAATCATGAAAGTTGTAGCTCATGGAAAGACCTTTCCATCGAGGGGTTACACGCACTCACCGGATTCCTGTAGCCATGGGAATATCCGGTTGAAGTTGCTGTCCAGCAGGTGTTCTGCACCTTAAATTCCTGGGTTAGTGTATAGTTGGGTTTGGACTCGGAAGAGGCTTTGTAACAATCCGACGTTAAGTTGTAAGCGAATCATAATATGCCTAATTGTGGTAATTCATCGCATGATGAACTTATTGGATAGACCCCACGTAAACAGATGGTGAAATGGAATGTGGTTTAACGAAATGACACGGTGGGGTTAGTGAATGAATGGTAATTAGTCGTTTAATAACAAGATTTACTAGAACTTATGTATTCGGTCGGTGTTGATTGTTATGAACATGTGATGTGTTAGATAGATGGTTAAATCATGTGCACCCAAATGATTGTTTTTGGTGAAGGAGTTATAAGTGGTGATGTTAAAGGTTTGTGACTATAGCATTATACGTAATCATGGTCTTGAGGCTTGTCATATAAGGGAGTCTAAGAAGATCCATTGTACGAGGTGGTTCGCCACCTGTGTTTGTGGTAAACCCTTGAGGTGCCTTGGGCACCTAATTATGAAAGGGGTGAGTGCAGATATCTGATCGCACAGGTTGGTAACGTTTGGAAGAGTCATAAATAGACGGTTGGGCTTGGTTCTCGGTGTTCATGTCCCGAGGCTCCATTTGTGCCAAGTGGACAGTTGGGCTTGGTCCTCGTGCTCGTTTCTGAGGCTCCTTCCATGCCACGATGTAGTTGTATTGCATGTGGTGTGACTCGACATACGATGTCGTAATCCCGGGTTAAGGATAGTGTGGCGGGTCTACGGGCTCGCCAATCATCACACCGATGGGAGTTGATAGCTAGAACTCGGGCGGTTGGGCTTGGTCCTCAGTGTTCATGTACCGAGGCTCCTTCCATGCAAACTTAACGGTTGGGCTTGGTCCTCATGCTCATTTCTGAGGCTCCTTTCGTGTTACACAATAGGCCAGTTTGGGGCTAGGATCTCCTGCACATCTACCCGAGACACCCGCTGAGCCGTAATACACATGTGAGCTCTGCTGTTATGTTCTTAGCATTGAAGCGTATGGAGACCTAGGGCAGGTAGTGTGGAGACAAGCCTAGTAGTGGAGATGCCCACTCTACTATCACCGTTCGGCCTTGACGGTTGACGCCTGAGAGGTTAGATACCTGCTCGAAAAGTGGGAACTGCAAGTCTGTGTCGACATAACGATTGCATGTGCGTGATCATGGGTGAGTCATTGTAGTGCATACATGTCATTACACTTCATTGCATACAAAAGATCCTCATCATATAAGTTTATATGGGCACTCCTATACGATGAGTTACTTACTGCTGAACTATCCTCAACTTATATGTTTGTATGGGCATTCATATGAGTTGAATTACTTTCTATTATAACATTTTACTCTCATGCTGCTGTATATGGTAGAGTTGCTAGAATAAGATGTTGCTCATTTGTTACAATGGTTTATATACATAGTTATATTCAGTCTATCCCACTTGTTTGTACCTATGTTTCATATATATTGTACCCTGTTCCTTTCTCCTCCCGGTTCCGAGGAGTCGCCGGGGGAGCGAATGTTAAGCCACATAGTCTTTATGACTAACGGTAGCTACGTATTCCTTTTTAGGAGGAAACCTCGCAGGTGGAGCAGCAGGTTATGCAGCCGGACAGCCAGGCCAGGACGACAGGGCCTGAGGGGACGGTACCGTCGCTACCGTTAGTTACAGATGTGAGTGTGAGAGGTTTTTGTTGTACCCCTTTTGGGGAAAACTATTTACGTACTCTGATATTATAAGCTTGTTGTAGTTTATTTTCTTATGATTTTATTGACTATATGCTTTGTGTGGATTTGACTTCTATGTTATATTTTGGTTGGGTTGGCAATGTATGATATTGGTTATAGCCGGCAGAATAGGCGTCTTGTGGTACAGGCTAGCCCGAGTGCTAGTGCTACCACAAGGCGGATATTCTTGGCATAAGACCCCTCTCATGCCGTGTTTTGTGTTCCAGGAGGGGAGGTCTTAGAAAGGGGGTCGTCAAGACGTTGATGTCTGCTCTTTAGGTGGTTTAGGTGGTTCAGAGTGGTGCAAAACCTATGTCACGCTCTCCGTATCGATTAGCGCCTAAGGAGATGGAGGAACTGAAGGTTCAACTTCAAGAGCTGTTGGAATATGGTTATATGCGTCTAAGTTCGTCGCTTTGGAGCACGCCGGTCATTTTTGTTAAGAAGAAGGACAGAATCTTACGACTCTTCATTGATTACCGAGAGCTGAATAAGCTTACCAAAAAGAATAAGTATCTGATCTCAAGGATTGATGATCTGTTCGATCAGTTAGTCGGGTCAACGGTGTAATCAAAATTGGATCTTAAATCCGGATACTATCAGTTGCAGATAAGAGAAAGTGATATCCCCAAGACAGCTTTCAGCACGCGTTATAGGCATTATGAGTTCACCATAATGCCGTTTGGGTTGACTAATGCGCCATCCGTGTTTATGGATCTGATGAATAGAACGTTCAGAGAGTGCCTGGACCACTTCGTGATAGTATTTATCGACGATATACTGGTGTACCAGTAATGTGAGGAGGATGACTTTAAGCATCTGCATTTGGTGTTGGAGATGTTAAGGAGGAACCAACTGTATGCCAAGTTCTCCAAATAAGAGTTTTGGTTGTCCTCGGTAGCGTTCCTTGGTCACATAGTTAGTGGAGAGGGAATTATAGTGGATCCGGCTAAGATAGTTGCTATACGAGAGTTGCCTATGTTGTCTATGATAGCGGAAGTCCGGAGTTTTCTGGGGCTTGCCGACTATTATAGGCGCTTCGTAGAGAACTTCTCGCGGATAGCGTTACCCCTCACGACTTTGATGAGGAAAGACCAAAACTTTGTTTGGACAACTGAGTGCGCACAAGCTTTCGAAGTTCTGAAAAAGACGGTTGACCACGATTCTTGTTCTATGTTCACTGAGTGGGACCGAAGGATTTGAGATATACAGTGATACTTCGAGCAGTAGTTTGGGTTGTGTTCTACTGCAGCATGGGAGTGTAATAGCTTATGGCTCGCGTCAGCTGAAGGTACAGGAGAGGAATTATCCGGTCCATGATTTGGAGTTAGCATCCATAATATTTGCCCTGAAGCTGTGGAGGCACTACCTGTACGGTGTGAAGGTCGATATCTACACCGATCACAAGAGCCTGAAGTACTTGTTGGATCAAAAGGACCTAAACATATGGCAGCGGAGGTGGATGGAGTTCCTGGGTGACTACACTTTCAAGATACATTATGTACCTGGGAAAGGCAATGCTGTTGCTAATGCGTTGAGTCGCAGGGCTCGCACAGAGGCCAATTGGTTCTCGATACATGATTAGCGTTTGATTCGTGACTTGGAGGCATTGTAGATTTCTTGTGTTGATAAGCATACTAGTGCTGAAGCACAACTGAACTGGACAGAGGTGCAGTATGACCTTGCTGATAGGATTCATCAAGCTCTGGATGGGGATAAAAACATGAAACAGTTTATGGATAAGGCTTTGGATGGGTCAAATTCCTAATTTTATGTCAAAGATGGACTATTATGGAGAGACAGTCATCTGTACATCCCAAGTATGGGTAAACTACGGGAGGAATTGATGTACGAGCCTCATCATACCAAGTACTCGATTCACCCGGGGAGCACAAAGATGTTTAGAGATATGAAAAAGTTGTTCTGGTGGCCAGGACTTAAAAAGGATGTAGCACTTTATATGGAGAAGTGTCAAACGTGCGCTTTGGTGAAGGCAGAATGCTAGAAGCCTGGAGGTTTCTTGAAGTCCTTTCCAATCCTAGAGTGGAAGTTCGACGATATTTCGATGGATTTCGTGCATGGGTTGCCAAGGTCGCAGAAGGGAAACGACGCCATCTGGGTGATCGTAGATAGATTGACGAAGGTATCACACTTCATTCCGAATAGGAAGGATGATTTGGTGGATAAACTGGCAAAACTTTACGTAGATAACATTGTTCGATTGCACGGTGTGCCCCGCAGCATCTTGAGTGACCGAGATGGGCACTTCACGTCCAACGACTGGAGGTTAGTGAATCAATTGTTGGGAACCAAGCTTAGTTTCAGTACGGCCTTTCATCCATAGATGGATGGTCAGACCGAGAGGGTCAATAGGACGATGGAGGACATGCTTCGCATATGCGTCCTGGATTTCGGTTAGCGGTAGGAAGATTACTTGTACATGGTGGAGTTTGCTTATGATAACAGCTACCAGGTGAGTATTCAAATGGAGCCCTTTGAGGCCCTATACGGTAGAAAATGTCACACGTCGTTGTCATGGTTGGAGACGGGTGAGTCGAAGCTGTACAAACGACAAGAAGTGGAGGACGCCACTTCCTTGGTACGAACTATACAAGAACGATTGCTAACGCCAAGGACAAGCAGGCTAAATACTATAATGCCAAGCATAGGTACGTTGACTTCGTTGTTGGCGACTGGGTATATTTGAAAATTATGTCGTTCAAGGGCGTCTCATGGGTACGATGCTTGAAGAAGCTGAGCCCGAGATACCTTGAACCGTTTGAGATTCTAGAGCGAGTTGGTGAAGCAGCTTATCGCCTGAAGCTATCAGTTGACTTGAGTGGTCTACACGACGTATTCTATATATCGGTGTTGCAGAAGGCAGTGCAATAGCCTTCACAAGTTATTGTGGTCGATCAAGTACCTTTTGGTAATGGGTTGACGACGAAGGTCAAGCCCGTTCGCATTAAGGACTTTGAAGTCAAGCAACTTCGTAATAAAGACATCAGGATGGTCAAAGTCTGTTAGGACAACTGCGGTCGGGAGGAGCTCTCGTCGGAGCGAGAGCAGACCATGCTTGCGGAGTATCCCGAGTTATTCCACTCAGGTACGGTTTAATTTTGTGTATCTTTTCCATTCGGTAATTTCAGGACGAAATTCTTTTTAGGGCGGAGAATTGTAACGCACCAAAACTCAAAAGAAGAACGGATAGCGTTTTAAGGCCAAGTTGGTGCCTGATTAGGTTTACACGGCCTGTGACACTAGCGTGTCTAGGTCCGTGTCATGTAGGAGTTTGACGAATTTTCCGTGCGGTCCACAAAATGTATTCGACGATCCTCAGAGTCATGCCAGGTCGGGCACACGTCTTGTGACACGGGAGTGTCTAGGGACGTGTCCTGCTCTGTGTTTTGACGGGATGTGTCTAAAGAGTTACACGGCCTGGAACATGGGCATGTCCCCAGCCTTGTCTGGCATACGGCCTGTGACACGGGCGTGTCATATGGTCGTGTCCTGTTCGGGACGCGACGGTTTCAGCGTTGATTGAGGAACATGACCTATGACACGGGCGTGTCCATGGTTGATACGGGCGTGTCCCAAGCCGTGTCAGATACCGTGTCCTATTCTGTGTTCGACGATCGTGTTGAGACCGTGAGGCACGGCCTGTGACACGGGCATGTCACAAGCCGTGTTCGGCCCCCGAAAATTCTTTTAAGATCTAATCGTGACCGTTCGTTCTATTTGGAAATGATCCGACGACCCGAAATCCTTCCTGGCAAGTTAAATTCGTGATTGTAGGGTTTAACCCTCATTTTACTTTGGCCATTTGTAACACCCCCATCCGTCGTATGGCATATAACAGTAGGTCCAGCTGGAACCCGATTCCATATACCACGGATATTCAGAATGGTTACATAAGAATATCAAAAGTCAACTACTACCACTCTCCCTAACTCAGAGCATTCTATCGAATGCTTTTACACAGTTTGAAAGAACAAATAATTGAAACACAACTTTCATGAATGTCCACTTACTACCATAGGAATGAAATAAGAAATACACCGAAAGTACTTGGCCTTATGGCCTTACAAGAGTTCACTTAACAAAGTAATGTTTTACATACATCGGCTCCCAGGCCGCCACACATGACAAAAATAAAACAACAATTCGCTTTGGCCTTCGAGGGACAGCACAGCAACATGGGCTTTAACCTGCTATTTGGTACTTGGCTCTGCAGCACCTGCAAGTAACATTCCACCGCACGATGGCAAACAAAGAAACGGTCAGTTAAAGCTGACCAAATTATAACGACCCCCACCCCTTACTTGGGACGGCGGTACTCCTTCCCTGTATTTCATTAGCCCAGCTAAACAATAAAGTGCAAACATACTTCACCATAGGTGTAGGCTCACACGACCAAACACCCCGTGCTCTCAGGGAACATTATCGGTGAATCTGGTCAATTTCGTGGCTTCACCACCATCATTGGGATGGCAACATCGTGAGCATTTTATTCTTTCTGACCACAATCTAAGACTCCCGACTATGCCATTTGCGAGTTCCACTTTTGTGCCTCTAGCACCGAATCACATAGCCCAGGTCCACTTCCACTTGCCCGTTACTCACTCCGCCTAGTCACTTTAGGACGTACACACGTGCCAAGCTTCTCCCGGATTTTAATACATTCCCAATCATCACATAACCAAGTTAAGTACAAGGTTGGATCCCCGGCCGCCAAGTTAGCAGAACTAGGTTTCCGCTCAGTTTTCTGGGTACGACTTGGAGTTAATCCCCAAGGATCCCTGCTGCAATCTACCATGTAGAAACTGGAAAAACACAGCACGGAGTCTTCTCCGGCAATCCATACAATATGCAACATCACCGATCCAGACCAACACGTCCGGGTAGGCTTCACACACAATGCCTATGTCCATACTTCGATTCTGGACTCTATATGCAACACAAGGGGGACTATTCACATCTACCCCAAGGAACATCGCACACCCACCGCACACTCGCGGGAGCGAGTTTCCTTTTGCAAAAGAAGGAAAGCTTCACATGCTCAAGTAGAGAATCGTTAGCCTTGAAGTTCGCTTTTGCGCCATGGGAAACTATTTGGATGGAAAGCTTCGCAAGGGAATTTCCTCCGCGGATCCGGTCTATGTTCTCGATTCGGTGCTCCGATGCTCCACCGGCGGCCGGATTCCTCCTTCCTCCTTGCTCTCTCCTCTCTCTAACTCTTTTTAGAAAGATAATGGATTAAGTGAAATGAGTAATAAGCCTCCTAATCCTGGATTTAGACCAATTGGATATCACCTGAACCGTCAGATCTCCTTTAAAGAAAATGAATGGCTCGGATTTGCCCAAAATTTCTCATTCCTGGGCCGAAAATGGCCTTGCACACGGCCGTGTCTCAGGCCATGTGCCTCGATCTAGGCACGATCGTTGAGCGCAGAAAAGCACACGGGTAGAGACACGCCCGTGTCTCAACCTAACATGCCCGTGTTGGGTCCCGACACGCCCGTGACCAAGGGGCGTGTCACAAATAACCGCCTCGCCAACCGTCACGCCCCTTGGTGGACACGGGTATGAACACGCTTGTGTAGACCAGTACATGCCCGTGTCGACCAGTACTTGCCCGTGTACAATGGCCTTGTACTTCAGTCGGCACAGCCCAGTTTTCAACCCGAGCGTGACACGGGTAGTGACACAGGTAAGGACATGCCCGTATCACTCCTGACACACCTGTGTCAACACTATTCAAAGCCGTGTTTCCTACCATGTCCCTCACTGGACACAGCTAGCCAACACAGTGAAAGACATGACCTTGGACACACCTATGTCCCAGGCCGTTTACCCCTATTTTAGCACAAAAATTTCCTTAGGACGCGACTGGTTCGATTACGATTTTCGGGGCATTACAAATCTCCCCCTAAAAAGAATTTCATCCCGAAATTATCTAAAGGTACAAAAATTTTAAATGTTATTTAAGTGGAATAACTCGGGTATTCCTCCAACATAGTCTGCTCTCTCTCCCAAGAAAGCTCCTCACGTCCGCAGTTATCCCAACGGACTTTAACCATTCGGATTTCCTTGTTGCAAAGTCGTTTGAATTCAAAGTCTTCAATGCGTATTGGTTTTACCTTTGTCGTCAACCCGTTATCAACCGGGACTTGATCGTCCGCAACGACCTGCGAAGGCTCTTGCACCACCTTTCGCAACACCGATATGTTGAACACATCGTGTAGCCCACTCAACTCCATTGACAGCTTCAATCGATACGCTACTTCACCAACACGCTCCAGGATCTCAAACAGTCAAAGGTATCTCGGACTCAGCTTCTTAAATCATCAAACCCACGAGACACCCTTAAATTGCTTGATTTTCAAATACACTCAGTCGCCAACACCGAACTCCACGTTCCTATGCTTGGCGTTATAGTATTTTGCCTGCCTGCCTTGAGCGATATTCAACCGTTCCTGAATTATACGTACCATTGAAGTGGAGTCTTCCACCGCTTGACATTTGTATAACTTCGAACTCGCCTGTCTCCAACCAAGACAACAGTGTGCGACACTTTCGCCCAAACAAGGCCTTAAAAGGCACCATTCCAATACTCGCTTGATAGCTGTTGTTATAAGCAAACTCCACCATGTACAGGTGATCTTCCCACTGCTTTCCGAAATCCCAGACGCACATGCGAAGCATGTCCACCATCATCCTGTTGACCCTCTTGGTCTGACCATCCGTCTGCGAATGAAAGGCTATGCTGAAACTCAGCTTAGTTCCCAACAATTTATGCACTAGCCTCCAGTCATTTGACATGAAGCGTCCATCTAGGTCACTAACAATATTGCAGGGCACGCCATGCAATCGAACAATATTATCCACATAAAGTTTGGTTAACTTTTCCACTGAATCTTCCATCCTATTTGGAATGAAGTGCGACACTTTTGTCAATCTATCAACGACCACCCAGATGGCGTCGTTTCCCCTCTGTGACTTTGGCAAACCATGCACAAAATCAATAGAAATGTCGTCGAACTTCCTCTCCAGGATAAGAAAGGACTTCAAGAAACCTCCGGGCTTCTAGCACTCTGCCTTCACCAAGGAACAAGTTTGGTACTTCGCCACATAAAGTGCTACATCCTTCTTCAATCCTGACCACCAAAATAACTTCTTCATGTATTTATACATCTTCGTACTCCCTGGGTGGATTGAGTACTTGGTATGATGAGCCTCATACATCAACTCCTACCGAATATTATCCACACTAGGGACGCATAGGTGACCATCCCTCCATAGTAGTCCATCCTCAACAGCAAATTGGGAATTTGACCCTTCCAATTCTTCATCTAAGATCTACTTCATACTACTATCCTGAACCAAAGCCAGCTGAATCCAATCAGCTAGGTCATACTGCACCTCTGTCCAATACAATTTTGCCTCGACACTATTCTGCTTCTCGACGCAAGAGATCTCCAATGCCTCCAAATCACGGACCAAACCCTCATCATGTACTGCCAACCAGCTAGCCTGCGTAGGAGCTCGATGACTCAATGCATCAGCCACTACATTTAATTTCCCAGGCACATAATGTTTCTTGAAGGTGTAGTCCACTAGGAACTCCATCCACCTCCGCTGCCTCATGTTCAAGTCCTTCTGATCTAACAAGTACTTCAAGCTCTTATGATTGGTGTAGATATCGACCTTCACACCGTACAGATAGTGCCTCCACAACTTCATAGCAAATATCATGACCGCTAACTCCAATTCATGGACCAGATAATTCCTCTTGTGAACCTTCAATTGTCGTGATCCATAGGCTATCACGCTCCCATGATGTAGCAGAACACAACCCAAACCACTGCCCGAAGCATCACTATAAATTTCAAACCCTTTGGTCCCACTTGGCGAATGTAAAATTGGCACCGTGGTCAACCGCCTTTTCAATTCTTCAAAAGCCTACGCGCACTACAGCGACCACACAAACTTTTAATCCTTCCTTGTCAACGTCGTGAGTGGTAGCGCTATCTGCGAGAAGTTCGCTACGAAGCTCCTGTAGTAGCCGGCAAGCCCCAGAAAGCTCCGGACTTCCGCCACTGAAGTCAACACAGGCCAGTCCCATAACGCCACTATCTTCGCCGGATCCACCGCTATCCCTTCTCCACTAACAATATGACCAAGGAACGCTACCGAGGATAACCAGAACTCATACATGGAGAACTTAACATACAACTGATTTTTTCTCAACGTATCCAACACCATATGCAGATGCTTGTAGTGATCATCCACACACAGCAAGTACACCAAGATATCGTTGATAAATACTATCAGGAAACGGTCCAGGTACTCTCTGAACGTCCTATTCATCAGATCCATAAACATGGATGGCGCATTGGTTAACCAAAATGGCATGACCGTGAACTTGAAATACCCAACTGCGTGCTGAACGCTTTCTTTGGGATGTCGTTTTCCCTTATCCTTAATTGGTAGTATCCGAATTTCAGATCTAACTTCGAATATACTATTTACCCAACCAACTGATCAAATAGATTGTCAATCCTTGGGATTGGATACTTATTCTTTTCCGTAAGCTTGTTCAATTCCCGATAGTCGATACAAAGTCACAAGCTCCCATTCTTCTTCTTAACGAAGAGGACCGGTGCGCTCCAAGGCGACGAACTGTGATGCACATACCCTTGTTCCAACAACTCTTGCAGTTGCACCTTCAGCTCCGCCATCTCCTTAAGCGCAATCCGATACGGAGAGCATGACATCGGTTTAGCACCCAACACTAGCTCAATTGTAAAATCAATCTCCTTCTAAGGAGGGGCTCAAGGGAGATCATCTTGGAACACATCAGGATACTAGGACACAACCGAAATACTGCAAAGACTAGGTTTAGGCATTGAAGCCTGCACTAATGTGACAAACAGCTCTGCCCCAGACCGAACAACCTTAATCACCTGAAGAGCCGACATCAAAATCTTGCTCGACCCCTTCATGCCCGCAAACGTAGTCTCCTGATCAGTATTCAGTCCCAACTTAACCTCCTTTCGGTTGCAATCAATGCATGCTCGCTGCTCCGAGAGCCAGTCCATACCAAAGATTACGTTGACCTCCACTAACAGTAGTACCGACGCTTGCAAGTCAAACACCTGATGAAAGTCTCTAGCGTCGACTAAATCCTCCTATGGGGGGGAATAGGTGTCATGCAGTCTTTTGCGGAGTTAAATTTACCTGCACAAATTAACAAACAGAGCACATAAAACACACAAAGAATTATAGTGGTTCCCCGATTTGGGTACGTCCACTTTCCCCCTTCGACCTATCTCCCACCAAGGGACGACTCGGTCACTACTCCAAACGGATTGAAATCCAATCCTCACACTATGGAAGGAACCCTACCAACAAAAGAGTCACAACTCCACCACCACGGGTTGCACCCAACCCTTACAACAAGGAATAAAAATTCTTTTACAACAAACCAAAATTGAATGTAAAAGAAAATACAAACAAAGCTTTTGGAGATTCCGATGTCCTTCTTCGTTCGTTGTAGCTTGCACGAAAAATACGAAGAGTCCACAACCAGATTTCTCTCTTGGAATGGGTCTTCTCAAGATCGGCGAAGGAAAGTGATTGCGACAGTGATACTTTGTAGATCCAAACTTGTTTACGAAGCAAGCAAGGTCTATGAACGATCTCAGTCGGATCAGTCGTCTCAACCAATTCGGAAAAGAGAACAAATCTCGTTCAACAAATCGGAAGACAAGAAATCTCAAGAGAGATGCGTGAGACGTTCGGCTTGCCTCGGTACTGTCGTCGGAATATCAAAGAAGATCGAAGTTCAGCGGCGACGATGAGCTTGCGAGCGGCTACAGGCGATCGGCGGTTTCCGTTATCAGCTAGGGCACGACGTCGGCTACTTTCATTTATGCGTGAATGTCTGTCTGTAGAGGTTCAAAATACGCGTATATATATACCAGGAGCCAACCCTAATGACCGTTGTGGGGCCCACAAGGAGAAACCCTAGCCCCGGCCAAACCAGCGCACGACAAGTTGGTTCGGTCAAGCGAACGAAGGAAATTTGCCTAAGGAATAATCGATGGGAATCGTTGGTGATTCTCGTCGATGTCGGCAGGAATCACTCACGATTCCCGTCGATTCTGCCTTGGCAGAATCCCTGTCTGGAAAACTGTCAGCCGGAAGAAGTCGGCGGGAGAGGCTAACTGATTCTCGACGAATCGGCGGGAATCACTAACGATTCCCGTCGAAGTCGGCGGGAATCACTAGCGATTCCCATCGAAGTCGGCGGGAATCACTTAGCAATTCCCGTCAATTTTGACTTAGAAGAGTTTTCTCTCTTCCTTCTTTTGATGACTTGGTCTTTGACCCATCTTTGCTCCTTCTTCTGCTCTTGATCTACCTTGACCCTGTACTGAAAATAAGTACACTCCAATAGAGAGAGCACACATGAATCAACACACTGATCTACGCAACGAGGGATTACGTTGCGCAGACCCGTATATATTGACCCACTGCACCCTGACATTGGCGTGTACTTTGCATGGAATAGCTGCAAACACAAATTGATAGAATTGTCAAATACATTTTCAATTCACCTTAGCTTGTTCAGAGGCTTCTTCAAATCAGGTCAATTGTGGATGCAATACCCAACAATCTCCCCCTATTTGAAGAAGCCTAAACCCTACAAGCTAAGGTGAATAGAACAGATGGGAATTAAAATCATAAACTGAAAATTCAGTTGAGAGTGAAATTAATTACCATTTTCCTGAGAGCAACATAGCCTTTGTGGCCTACTTAGCATTGGCAGCCACCTTAGTCTTGGCCGAGAGGGTAATCTCCCCCTTTTCGGCTTCTGCAAATCTGGGACTTCACTTGGAGCAAAATGCTCCCCCTCAGTTCTTGCATCCGTGCTCGATCTTGAGTTCCTAGCAGATGCTTCCTCTGATCCAAGAGCCTTGAGCCCTTCAGTCTTCAATCTTCATAGTTCAGCATGCCGAGTTTAGTTTTGAAGAGACTGAACTTGGCCTCGTCTATGGGCTTTATGAAGATAACTACAATCTGCTTATCGTGGGGACATAGTAGAGAGATATATCTTTGTTTTCCACATGCTCCCGAATGAAGTGGTAGCGCACTTCAATGTGCTTTGTTCTGCGGTGCGACACGGGATTGTTCGCAATTTCAATTGCACTCGAGGAGTCGCAATACGTTGGAACTTCTCTGAACTACAAGTCATAATCTTCGAGTTGATTTCTGATCCATAGAAGTTGTGCGCAACAGCTGGCTGCTGAGATGTACTCAGATTCAGCGGTAGAGGTTGCGACACAGTTCTGCTTTTACTGTTCCACGATATAAGCCTTCTTCCTAGGAATTGGCACGTCACGGAAGTGCTTTTCTATCATCTCTTCTTCCTGCAAAGTCAGCATTGAAAAGCCTATCAGCTCGACATCATTATTTCTTGGGTACCACAAGCCAAGATTTAATGTACCCTTAAGGTATCTAAGAATCCACTTTGCAGTGACATAATGAGATTCCTTAGTGTTTACTTGATATCTGGCACGAACGCATGTGAAAAACATAATATCGGTATACTAGCAGTAAGGTAGAGCAGGGATCCAATTATGCTTCTGAATTTGGTTTCATCAAAAGGTTTCCCTTTCTCATCCTTGTCCAGAGACACAGTGGATCACATTGGAGTCCTCATAGAGGTTGCGCTCTCCATTCCGAATTTCTTGAGGAGTTCATTTGTGAATTCGTCTGAGAAATGAAAATTCCATCCTCAGACTGTTTCATTTGAAGTCCCAAGAAATACTTTAGCTCTCCCATACTGCTCATCTCAAACTTTCCTTGCATAAGTTTAGAAAACTTCTTGCAAAGATTGTTGTCCGTTGAGCGAATATTATGTCATCGACATAGATTTGCACTAGCAAAATCTTGCCTTTGACTTCCCTAAGAAATAATGTCTTATCTATTTTTCCTCTTGAGAACTTGTTCTCAAGAAGAAAACTAGACAGAGTCTCATACCAAGCTCGAGGAGCTTGTTTTAATCCATATAATGCTTTATTAAGAAAGTAAATATGATTAAGGAATGTTGGATTAACAAAACCTGGGGGTTGCTCGACATATACTTCCTCTTTTAAATTTCCATTAAGAAAAGCTGATTTCACGTCCATCTGATTGACAGTGAATCCTTTGTGAGAGGCATACGACAGGAACAATCTGATCGCTTCGAGCCTTGCAACTGGTGCAAAGATTTGGTCGAAGTCAATCCCCTCCTCTTGTTTGAAATCTTGAGCCACCAGTTTGGCCTTGTTCTTGATGATGACCCCGTGTTCATCCAGTTTGTTTCTGAAGATCCACTTAGTGCCGATCACATTCTGTTTCTTTGGTCTGGGAACTAGCATCCAGACGTTGCATCGTTCGAATTGATACAGTTCATCTTGCATTGCCAATATCCATGATGCATCTTTGTTCGCTTCATCGAACTTCTTTGCCTCAACCTGTGACAGAAAACTTAGGTGCAGAATCTCGTTAATTGTACCTGTGCGAGTTCTGACACCGTCCCGAGGATCTCTTATGATCTGATCTCTTGGGTGATCCCTCACGTGTCTGACCTCTAAGAGTCTAGCATCTGGAGCTCCAACAGCTTCTCGGGCTCCTCCCTCTTCTGGGAGAAATTCTCCATCCTGACCGTCATCTTCTCTAGGTGGCGTTGAGGTGGAGACCTTGACGTACTTGGGAGTTTCATCTTTAGCAGTATCATCTAGACTTAACTGTACAAGCCTTGCACCTGCATCTTCAAGAATGCCACTGGAAGAATTGCTATGAAGCAGGATTCCTTCATCAAATACAACATTAATGGACTCCTCTACCACTAGGGTTTTCTTATTGAAAACCCTATATGCCCGACTATGGCTACTATAGCCCATGAAGATGCCTTCGAAGCCTTTTTCTCCGAATTAGTATGTGGGTACTTCCCATTATTGAGTACATAGCATCTACAGTCAAAAATCCATAGATAGGACATGGTCGGTTTCCTGCCTTTCAATAGCTCATAAGGCATCTTACGATGATTCTTGTTGATCAAGGCTCGGTTTTGCACGTGATAGGCTGTATTGACAGCCTCTGCCAAGAAGTACTCTAGGAGAGAAGCGACATTCAACATTGTCGTACATGCCTCAATGAGCGTTCTATTCCTTCTCTCTGCAACTCTGTTTTGCTGAGGAGTACGCGGGGAGGAAAACTCATGAAAGATACCATGTTCTTCACAGAATTCTGTCATAGCTCCAAACTCGAATTCTGTTCCATGGTCACTTCTGATTTTGACCACAGAGCAGTTAAGTTCGTTTTGAATCTTCCTGATAAAATTAGTGAAGATGTCAAACATATCTAACTTTCATTTCAAGAAGAACACCCACGTAAACCGAGAGTGATCATCAACAATCACTAATGTATAGGATGCCTCCTAACAAGCTATGAACTTGCACTGGAACGAACAAGTCCATGTGCAAAAGATAAAGACAACTGGAAGAGTCTTTGTCTGCAATGCCCTTAAAGGTAGCCCGAGTCTGTTTGCCCTTCTAACATGCAGGACAAGGGCTATCTTTGATGCACTTAATAGTAGGGGCATCTGGTGTAGGGTGCGTCCCGAATTGGAAATCTCCACGAGACTAACGCCTCCTACGCACTACACGTCGTAGATCTACCGCACCTATACAGCACCTATCGCCCACAATAGTTCTCGTCGCAAGAACGTAGCGCAAATAACAAGGAGGAATGATCGACTCGAAAACAACGATCGGAAATTTGAGTCGGAATATTCCCCAAGAAAACACAAAGGTTGACACTCCTTTTTGAGAGCAAGACCAAGGCTATAGGCCAAGATCCGCTCAAGCAAATAGGATCCACCCGATCCGGAATTAAAAAGCCTAGCAACGGCGAATTCGATTCAAAACTTGCAGCGATTAATTTAACTTTGCGGAGAAAACGATTGCGAAACCACCACAACTACTTAGAGAATCACACAAAGAAGAGGAAGGAGTTTACCCAACCGAGAAGAAGTTTCACACAAGATAACGGTGGGAGAATCAATCTCTCCACGGATCCACCGGCGTCACACCGAAGGGTTTGCAACCTTCTTCCCGGAGTCGCACCAAGGAAGCCGCGCCGGAGTCGCACCGAACGGATGGAGGGAGCAAAGGAGGCCGGCGGCTTCACACCACAAGCAAGGGGGGGGGGCGGCGGCTTGGAGGCTCCTCCTCTTGGCCGAATTCCTCAAAGGGGATTAGGGTTAAAATCTTTTCTAATTATTTCATAAGAAGGCCTCCTTATATAGGAGTTACAAACAAACCTTAACCCTTCATGATGGAGATGTAATCTCATCCACCCGAATGGCTAACTGCACACCAAAAATAAAATTGTTTAAATAAAGAAATAAAACATGCTATGAATATAAAATTATCACTTAAACATTGGATAATTTTATATTCTAAAAATATAGAAATAGAGTTCATGAAATAAGATTATTAAAGCTAAATTTCCATGGCGGTTCGAGCACGCCGCGGGCGGAGGTTGTAACGTCGCCTTCCGTTAGCGTCATCGTGCCGCCTCACGTCCTTGAGTTGTATTGCCTTATCAACCGGATCATCATCAGCATCTTCAGCATCGTCTTCAAATGGTGGAGGAGGGGTCACGCCATCAATCCCCCCTGCTCAAATCCACGCATCTCCGTTGCATGGTCCAAGCGATAGCGGTGAAGGAGAGCGGAATCCAAACTTTGCAGCTCCATCTCGAGTACCCAAGAGTCATCCGAAGGGGGTCAACCTCGCCAACGGATGAGAAAGCGGTGGGTGTCGCCATCAGCAGTGGTAACAGGCTCAGCATCAAGTATCATCTCTGGAGTGGAAAACGTCCGTGGAAACCTGGGAAACATATTAGCAGTAGGCAGAAAAGAAGGCAACGTACCATCCGATGATATACCTGTGGGGACCGAAAGAGAGAGATCATCCGTGCTACCACTCCCCAACCCATGAGAATTTAGAGTGGGAGAAGAAGACGACAAAGAATTCAACTCTTGTGGTGCTGACACAAACATCGTTAAATCCGAAACGTTAAAAATGGGGGAGATACCCCAATCAGCAGGCAAGTCCAAAACGAAAGCGTTGTCACCTAACTTTTTAACAATCCGAAAAGGGCCGGCGCGCTTTGGTGCTAACTTTTAACGGTGCCAGTTGGCAAGCGTTCGGGAACCAAACGGACTAAAACTAGATCGCCAATTTTAAAGTTTGATACTCTCCTATGTAAATTAGCGTGCGCTTGATAAGAGTCGTATTACGTAGTCAAAGTGGCCCGTATACGTGCATGTAAATCATGGATGTGTTGGGCGAAGGATTGTGCAAACTGACTTGCCTTGTACGTTGGGGGCAACGACACCAAGTCAAGCGGCACAGGAGCCTTATATCCGTGAACAATCTCGTTCGGCGACAGACCCGTAGACCTATTCTTGGAATTATTGTAGGCTAATTGGGCATGGGGAAGGAGAAGATCCCAAGTGCTCTTGTGATCACTCACAAGACATCGTAACAAATTTCCTAAGCTCCGAATAACCACTTCCGTCTGCCCATCAGTTTCGGGATGATAGGCAGAGGAAAACAATAATTTTGTTCCCATTAATATCCAAAGAGTTTTCCAAAAATAACTAGTGAATTTCACGTCCCTATCCGAA